>CM055117.1:744346358-744689509 GCA_029206835.1 Rana muscosa
AGCTACAGAAAGGAGCTGCTATTACAAAGGTAAACAAGTGGACAACGGAGGAGCTTTGGGGAGGGGAGATGAGGGCAGAGGAGAGGGGCAATAGTGAAATATGAATGGATGACTTGCTGCACTCTGTATCTAGCACTCTCCTGAACCCTGCACTCTGTGCATAATGCACTCCAGAACCCTGTTCCCTATGTAAAAGGCACTCCAGAAACCTGCAGTCTGTAAATTCAGCACTCCAGAAATTTACTTCCTGTGTATATCAAACTCCTTGACAAGGCACTCTGTACATAGCACACTCCTAAACTCTGTACGTAATGTATTCCTGAATCCTTCCACACAATTTTTAAATGATAGTGCTGGGGTTTGTAAATGGAAGGCACTCGTTCTCAGCGGTGCTGCAGCGGCAAAACGGTGCAGAGAGGAGGCACAGGCCACAGGAGGACATTACTGGGGGGTGAAGCTGTCCCGGCAGAGGAGGATAGTTCACTGTTCTGCACAGTGCCTGACTGGAGAGGTGAACGGGACACAGTGACAGAACAGAAGGTGGACACTGATGTGGAAAGGTATGGTAATATGAAGGAGGACAGAGGAGGAAACTACCATGTCCACAGCCTCTAACCATGTCATGTCCCTGGTTATCTGAAAGATGGGTTTCAAATGTTTTGACAGGGGCTCAGTTTCAGTGCTTGCCATAGGCGCCATTTTCACTAGTCCCCCCCCCCCCCTTTGGCAACAAAGTGGGAAACAGCTCCCCCCAGTGTCCGCACTCCTAACACACACACTCTGGATGAGGGGCAACAAATCGGGTAACAGCTCCCCCCAGTGTCCGTATTCCTAACACACACTTTGGATGAGGAGCATCAAAGCGGGAAACGGCTCCCCCCAGTCTCCTAACGCACACTCTGGATGAAGGGAACAGGGGAAACAGCTCCCCCCAGTGTCCACACTCCAAACACACACTCTGGATGAGGGGCAACAAAGCGGAACACAGCTCCCCCCCCCCCGTGTCCACACTCCTGACACACACTCTAGATGAAGGGAATAAGGGGCAAACAAAGCAGGACACAGCTTCCCCCCAGTGTCTGCACTCCTATCACACACTCTGGATAGAGGAAAGAGGGGGCAAACAAAGCATGACACAGCTCGCCCCCACACACAGCTATCACACACCCTGGATAGAGGGGCAAACAATGCAGACACAGCAGATGTGGTGTCTTGCTGGATGCCTTTCCCTACATGACTGGCTGCCTATAGAAGTTTCAGAGACTGCCAAATTAACATTGCAACTACTAACGGGTGTCCTGACCCTTACCCCCTCTCCCCCAGTTCTGTTTGAGACAATAAATCTCTTTGCATTCAAGAAGTGTCTGGCGCCCATGAATCTACCTTGCATTACACCCACCATGCCTCGTAACCCACTCTACATAGATCAGTGGTTTTCAACCCTCTAGTGCCGTGACCCCTTGATAAAATTTCTCAAGTTGTGGGGACCCCTAACAGTAAAATTAATTTTCGTAGCATGGGTTGTCAGCACCCAAGGCAAGTAATTTGCACCCCTAGTCCACGGACATTTAGTGCTCCCCGAGTCCCTTCCCTTTTGTACAGTATTAAAACCCCTTATGATACATTTTAGGATGTACCTCTCTTTGTTCTCCTTTCTTTCCCCCATCCCTCTCTCTAGCCGTCTCTCTCTCTCTCTCCCTTTTTGTTTGTTCCTCCCCTCTTTCTCTCCCTTCCCCTTTTCTATTTTTATTCCTTCTCTTACTCCTTGGTGGGGGGGGGTGGGGTTAATAGGATCAATGGCAGTGCTGGCGAGGAATTCTGATCAGTCAACTTAGGTGCTCTTGATCAAGGTCATCTGCTGATCTGAGAACTGTAGTGGGGACTTTTAATGGCAACTATAATCAAATGTAGTGTTACTCACTGTGTCTCCAGCTTCACTGTCTCTGACTTTGTGGTGTCTCTTAGCAGGGACACCTATGCCAAAATCAGGAGATGGGGTCTCCTCCAGCCCCTCCCACTTCATATTCCTCACGTCAGCTGACATCTATTCTCTGCCCCCCAGCCATGCCGTAAACTGAATGGGCGGCTGCAAAGCGGCTACATGGGCGGCCGCAGGCTCCAGGAACAGCCCAGGATTCGGTGACCCCTGGCAAATCATCATTTGACATATATATATATATATATATTGTGACAGCAGGAAGGTAAAGTCACCTGGTTGCATCCAGGGGGGTAGATATATTTCTCCCAGATTCAGGCTTTATGCCGACTTATACAACTAGGGAGTTGATGAAGCCCAGCTGAGGCTAGTGGGCTCATGGATGACTCATACCTCTAGGGAGAGTGTGGGGCGTCGTACAGACAGGGAGTTGATGAGGCCAGCTGAAGCTTGTCAGCTCATTTAGGCCTCTATAAGAACTCCCAGATTCATTAGGTGTTAGCTCATGCCTGGAAGCAGACCTGTGTGGACTGTCTAGGGAGAGTGAACCCCTGTGCGGTGAGGCAAAGCCTGTGTGGCTATTTGTTTGGACTTTTACTAAACCAGGGACTTAGGGACTAGGACAGCACCAGGCTGATCCCAGTTGTTAGTTTAGGAAACCTGCATGTTTAGTCAGAGGTCAAACTGACCAGGATTTATTTTGTGGGTTTCTTTTTGGCTTTGCTGTGTTTTTGTCACTGTACATAGAGAAATAAACCGCACCTTTTGATTTTGAAAACCACAACCTCCGTCTGCTGGCCCTGTTTTTGTGTGGGGAGCCCAACCAGGGGGTCACACACACCCGCTACCGAGTTAACCCCCTCACAGTTGGTGGAGAACCAGTGGCAGTTTTTTTTAAGCCAGCATGGAGGAGATACTGAAACAGCTGGCTCTAGCAAATGCCAATCAACAGCAGACAAATGCAGGTTTGCAAAGGAGCCTTGCAGCCCAGCAGCAAGCTCATCAACAAGCCCAGCAGCAATCTGAGGCCCGCTTCATAGACCTGTTACAGAAGCAAGAGCAGAGACTACAACAAATGGAAGCAGTAATGCAGCAACGTCCGCAGACCAGTGAGGAAAGCCGTCCCACTAATACCGCGTCCTTTGGGGTGAGTCGTTTATTGACAAAAATGACTGGAGAGGATGATCCAGAGGTATTTTTGACCACATTTGAAAGGACTGCTGAAAGAGAAAAGTGGCCTGAGGAGCAGTGGGCTGGACTGGTGGCTCCTCTGTTAACTGGTGAATCGCAGAAGGCTTACTATGACCTAGAGCCTGACCAAGCAAAAGACTATGTGATGCTAAAAGCTGAAATATTGGCAAGGCTGGGTGTCACCCTGGCTGTCCGGGCTCAGCGTGTGCATAACTGGACTTTCCAGCTTGGAAAACCCCCCAGGTCTCAAATGTATGATCTCATTCACCTGAGCAGGAAGTGGCTACAGCCAGAGACTTTGTCCGCACCAGAGATTGTGGAACGTGTTGTAATGGATCGGTTTTTGAGAGCTCTTCCTACTGCCATCCAAAAGTGGGTAAGCCATGGAGACCCAGAGACGGCCGGTGGTCTTGTGGATCGTGTAGAGAAATACTTGGCTACAGAGAACCTGACGGCCTCTTCCAGAGACACTCGGACTTTCCACCCTAAGACCAGACCATCCCCAGGGGCGGATAAGAGGATTCCAAGGGGTGAGGGTGGAGAGAGTGAGAGGGTGGGAGCTCTACCCCAAGTTTGGCGAGAACAGCCTGGGAAATCAGCGGCTCAAGAGGCCGCAAGAAGGATCGTTTGCTACCGCTGCCGGCAAGCGGGACATATTGCAGCCAATTGCCCGGTTGTGGAGGAACCCATGCAGTGTGACTTTCTGATGGGCAGACGTCAGTCGCTGTGTGCGACAGTCGCATGCACTGCCATTCGAGGAACTGAGAAACATTTATGCAAAATGTGTATTAATGGTAGAAATGTTGTGGTATTACTGGATTCAGGTAGCCTTGTGACCCTGATAAAGGCTGAATTAGTTAAAACAGAGGTCTCTGGGAATAGCAAGGTAGCTGTTATTTGTGTGCATGGGGACACCCGAGAGTATCCAGTGACTACAGTGTGTTTCGAGACCCCCAAAGGTACCCTCTCTCATCCAGTGGGCTTAGTATCTCAGTTACCGCATGACGCCATTGTGGGAAGGGATTTTCCGAAGTTCTGGGAACTGTGGGATGATCCTGAGCCCCCCACTGGTGCCCCTATGTACCAGGAATGTGATAGCCAGAACTCCTCTGAGAGTGGTGAGGACTCTCCAGAATTTCCCTTGTCAGTATTTGCAGGGGAGACTCAAGAAACTGGAGAGGAGCCCACCTCCTCAGACGAAAACCTACCGTCTGTGGAGTTTTCTGATCTGGAGGTTCACAGGGAAAATTTTGCCACAGAACAGTTAAAAGACCCCGCCCTAATAAAGGCACGGGAAAACGTAGTGGAAATAGATGGCGAGTTAGTGAACCCAGATAATACCTGCACTTACCCATACTTCAGCGTAGAGAAGGACCTACTGTATCGGGTGGCAAAAAGGGCAGAAGAAACCGTTGAGCAGCTGGTGGTGCCCAAACCTTACAGGAAGTTGGTGTTGGAGTTGGCCCATGGGCACATTCTTGGAGGTCATCTGGGGACAGAGAAAACCCGAGAGAGGGTATTACAGAGATTCTATTGGCCTGGGGTGATGAAGGACATAGAAAATTATTGTTCCTCCTGCCCTGTGTGTCAGAGGTCGGCCCCGATGCCACATTTCCGTAGCCCGCTGGTCCCTCTACCCATCATTGAGGTCCCGTTTGAGAGAATCGCAATGGATTTGGTAGGTCCTATAATCAAGTCCGCTAGGGGGCACCAGTACATATTGGTTATAATGGACTATGCCACCCGTTATCCAGAAGCGATCCCTCTCAGAAATACCTCGGCCAAAACCATAGCCAAAGAGCTATCTCTTGTTTTTAGCCGGGTGGGTATTTGTAAAGAACTGCTTACGGACCAAGGTACACCCTTTATGTCCCGGGTTATGAAAGAGCTGTGTAAATTGCTCAAAGTGACGCAATTGCGTACATCTGTGTATCACCCCCAAACCGATGGGCTGGTTGAAAGATTCAACAAAACCCTAAAACAAATGTTGAAGAAAGTGGTGGATAGAGATGGAAAGGATTGGGACTGTCTACTTCCTTATTTGATGTTTGCTATTAGGGAGGTGCCCCAATCCTCTACGGGATTCTCCCCCTTTGAGTTACTGTATGGGAGACACCCAAGAGGGCTGTTGGATATTGCCAAGGAAACTTGGGAAAGTGAGAGTTCTCCCCACAGGAGTGTGATTGAGCATGTCGCCCTGATGCAAGATCGAATTGCACAGGTAATGCCCATCGTGAAGGAACATTTGGCCCAAGCGCAGTTGGCACAGCAGAGAGTGTACAACCGTGGAGCAAAGACCCGTACCTTTTCCCCGGGGGATAGGATATTGGTACTTGTCCCTACGGTTGAAAGTAAATTCCTTGCCAAATGGCAAGGCCCCTACGAGATAATGGAAAAAGTGAGCGAAGTGAATTACAAGGTCAGACAACCAGGAAGGCGAAAGCCCGAACAGATATATCACGTTAATCTGTTGAAAGCCTGGAGGGATAGAGAGTCCCTAGTCGCAGAAACTTGGTCACCAGCTCAAACTGGTTGCGTGATTCCGGAGGTTGGAATAGCAGCCACCTTGTCACAACCCCAACAACAGGAGGTTAAGGAGTTTGTGCTTCGCAACAAGGAGGTGTTCTCTGAGCTGCCGGGACAAACATCTGGGGTAGAGCATGATATTATTACCCCGCCCGGTGAAAGGGTGAAGTTAAAACCCTATCGGATCCCAGAGGCCCGACGGGAGGCAATACGGGAGGAAGTACAGAAAATGCTGAACTTAGGGGTGATAGAGGAGTCCCAAAGTGATTGGTCTAGTCCCATTGTGTTGGTGCCTAAACCGGATGGGAGCTGGCGATTTTGTAATGATTTTCGTCAGTTGAACAAAGTTACAAAATTTGACACCTACCCCATGCCACGTATAGATGAGTTGATCGACCGGCTGGGAACAGCCCGATACATGACGACTCTTGACCTCACAAAAGGGTATTGGCAAATTCCCCTGGCCAAGTCGGCCAAAGAGAAAACCGCATTTGTAACCCCAGACGGGGCGTTCCAATATAAGAGAATGCCGTTCGGGTTACAGAATGCGCCGGCCACATTCCAGCGGAAAATGGACCAGATACTGAGGCCCCATCGGAAGTATGCTGCGGCTTACCTGGATGACGTAATTGTCCATAGCACAGATTGGGCCTCACATCTGCCAAAAGTGCAAGCAGTCCTAGACTCTATCCGGGAAGCGGGGTTTACGGCTAACCCCAAGAAGTGTACCATTGGGCAGGAGGAGGCCAAATATCTTGGGTACACCATTGGCAGGGGAGTAATAAAACCCCAACTCAACAAAGTCGAGGCCATCCAGAGTTGGCCACGTCCCAACAGCAAGAAGCAGGTACGAGCCTTTCTGGGAATCACGGGTTATTATCGGCGCTTCATTCCCCACTTTGCTTCTAAGGCTGTGCCCCTAACCAACCTGACGAAAGGGAAAGGGTCGGTCATGATTAAATGGACCCCCGAGGCTGAGGCAGCATTCCAATTCTTGAAACAAGCCTTATGTAGCCAGCCAGTGTTGTACTCACCCGACTTCTCTAAAGACTTTGTCGTACAAAGTGATGCGTCAGATGTGGGGTTAGGAGCAGTATTGTCCCAGGTCTGGAACGGGGAAGAGCACCCAGTCATTTACCTCAGCAGGAAGTTGAAGTCCCATGAGGTAAATTACGCCACCGTTGAAAAGGAGTGTTTAGCGGTGAAGTGGGCTCTAGATTCCCTTCGGTACTATCTGCTAGGTAGGCACTTTGACATGGTTACGGATCACGCTCCGTTAAAGTGGATGGCTCAAAACAAGGAGACAAATAGAAGAGTGAATAGGTGGTTCCTGGCCCTACAGGAATTCAACTTCACAGTAAAGCATCGCCCTGGCGTTCAAATGGGGAATGTGGATGCTTTGTCTCGAGTACATGAATGCCTGATTGCTGGTGTTCCAACCCCGAGGTTAAAACAAGAGGGGGGGGGTATGTGACAGCAGGAAGGTAAAGTCACCTGGTTGCATCCAGGGGGGTAGATATATTTCTCCCAGATTCAGGCTTTATGCCGACTTATACAACTAGGGAGTTGATGAAGCCCAGCTGAGGCTAGTGGGCTCATGGATGACTCATACCTCTAGGGAGAGTGTGGGGCGTCGTACAGACAGGGAGTTGATGAGGCCAGCTGAAGCTTGTCAGCTCATTTAGGCCTCTATAAGAACTCCCAGATTCATTAGGTGTTAGCTCATGCCTGGAACCAGACCTGTGTGGACTGTCTAGGGAGAGTGAACCCCTGTGCGGTGAGGCAAAGCCTGTGTGGCTATTTGTTTGGACTTTTACTAAACCAGGGACTTAGGGACTAGGACAGCACCAGGCTGATCCCAGTTGTTAGTTTAGGAAACCTGCATGTTTAGTCAGAGGTCAAACTGACCAGGATTTATTTTGTTTGTTTCTTTTTGGCTTTGCTGTGTTTTTGTCACTGTACATAGAGAAATAAACCGCACCTTTTGATTTTGAAAACCACAACCTCCGTCTGCTGGCCCTGTTTTTGTGTGGGGAGCCCAACCAGGGGGTCACACACACCCGCTACCGAGTTAACCCCCTCACAATATATACACACACACAGTATCTCAAAAAAGGTAGTACACCCCTCACATTTTTTTAAATATTTCATTCTATCTTTTCATGTGACAATCCTCCAGGAGACACATTTGATGGGCAGTAAAGTAGCAGCTCTGAAAAAGCCATGGGTGTAGAAAGCTTTGCACGCATCTTACTCTACATTTGCCAGGGGGCTTCGATTCTGCTTCACAAATCTCTTCCATGCACGGTGGAGGCAGTTCATATCGACCCCCATGGCAGGTATGTGCTGTTGGTATTGACAATGTGGCAGCACCGTTATGTTAATGCTGGTATCTATGTTTCACCACCTATCAAACTAGAACTGCTGTATGCCATTCTGGAGAGGATTACCCCGTATTGCCCTGCAAAATGCTGATGGTAGGGGATTTTAACAATATCCTTTCACCAGACTTGGACAGGCCCACTCCGCCTAAATCCTTTACTGGAGACTTACCTGGCTGGGCTCTCTCAGCAGGTGTCACAGAGGTATGGAAATGGAAGCATCCTTCCACCAGAGCTTATTCCTATTTTTCTACATCATACAAAACATCCTCTAGGATAGACCATGCTTTTGCCAATCCATCCATGATGGCAGATATAGTAGATGCCACCTACTTACCTAGTGATCTATCAGACCATAGCCCCATGCTAGTTACAGTAAGGACCCACGCTCTGCGTAGCTATTGCATGCGACACCTAGGTGCCCAGTGGATTTCCCATGATGCATTTTCAGAGTAAACTCCTCAGGTGCTACCTGAGTATTGGGAGTCCAATTCGGGGTCCTCTACTTCCATGGTTTGGGATGCCTTTAAAGCGTTCACTAGGGGTCACTATATCTCTGCAATTGGTGGTTAAAACACATCAAAAAGCTGAAACATTATTACTGAAAAAAAAAATTAAGAAGCCCTCCGACCAATACGGGTCTGATTCTTCTGTGTTTAATTTTGACCGACTACAGGTCTCTAAACGAGACCTTCACTTGCATCTTACAGAGGTCACACATCTAGAGCTTTATCACACTAAGCAGCAATTCTTTGAACAGGGGGATAGGAATGACAGACTGTTGGCGATGATGTCCCATCATGATACCCCTCTCACCCTGTTCCCCAAACTCATATGCTCCACTGGTGAATTAATTTCCTCCTCAAAAGATATATTGAAAGACTTTAAAAGTTTTTATCAGATGTTGTCCACCACAACACTGCCTTCAGATGTAGGCCTAGACCAGTTGGCACCTCTCCTAGATCCCCTGGCCCTTGGGTGGCTGTCAGACTCGGAGAGATCTCATCTAGTAAATCTCATCATAGAATAGGGGCCACACTACATACAGATATTTGAACACCTTATCCCAATTGTATATGTGAAGAAAATATTGGGGGATTGAGCATATATTCGCTCAGGGATTTTTTAACGGTGTTCGTTGAAGATAACTAATTCGAGGAATTCAATAAAATATGAAAAAAGTTTATTAATAGATACATACAAAATATAATAATATGCACATTTTTTGTGGAAAAGAACCATTCACATTCATGAAAAGAAAAATGGTTACAGCTAATGACAGACTAGTGCTTTATGTCACTCTACTAGTTTCGCTTTTAGCAAGCTTCTTCAGGAGTCTGATAATGCACGTAGGTCATGCTGAAAAATATAATGTTGAAAATTGCATATAATGTAAGAACAATCCAATAGAAACACACATCTATAAAATATTGGTGCCCAAGAGCAAAAGTTGCTGGACAACCATATGAGTTCAAATATAATATTAGAATAATGTACCAAAACGTATATATTACATATACAGATGAATTTTAATTGTAAACAAAACCCAAGCTGCAAGGCAGGACTCACCCGGGAACCACATAGTTGCACACACGTGTAGAGATCATATGAAATGCAATGAATGTTATTAAGTTCCCCAATTAGAACAGGACCAACCGCCGAGGAAGGAGAGACACATCATAAAAGCAGTCCGGGCCATAGAGAGCATAAGGATGATAAAAACCTATTAAGTGGATAGAATAATTAATGATGTCATAGAGCGCGAATCATGCATATCTAGCCAATGATCACTATTGGCTGGTTAGGCCAAACGTACCAGCTGCTTGGCCAAAATGGTGTAGATTGTGCCGACCAGATCGTTATAAGAAAGCAATGCTTCCCAGTTAAATCCAAATGCACACAGTGCTGGACTGGGGTTGAATAAGCCAAGTTGTAAATAGTTACTGCGAGCGTAGGGGCAGATAACCCAGCTGGAACCAGAAAGAAACATATTCATTCAGTGTTGAAAAAATAATCAAAATTTCAAAGCTTGAAACAAGGTCAATGCAACTTTGAATGGCTTTAAAGTGCCATATATGAAAGAGGGGAGAGACGTTTTACCTTGCATAAAATTCGGTAAACGAAAGCCGCTGGCGTCCTTCCCCTATTAGCGGGAGTGTATCACTGACAGTAGTGGTCATACCAGACCACGCTCTTATGCTCTCCATACCCGGCGGCGTCTGACATCACCGCCGGGCAGTGGACGTATAGTGCCTCGATAGTGCGCAGGTCCAGGCGGCACGGAATCGAGGGCGGCGTCTGGCACAGGAGCGGCGCACAATATGGGTGTCAAAAATGACAACACACACTGGGCCGCAGCGTCCGAAGCCATCGCGGCCATCTTGGGTAAGGGAAAGCTGTTGTGAAGGAATTCAACAGTAAGGGAAAGACAGGAGGCAAGTCAAAAGAGATGCCTGTAACTGTCCTCCAATTGTAAACTAGTGCCAAAGATGAAAGGACCCCTGACATTTAAGGAATTGGGCGCAAACGCTTCCCAGGTGACCGGCATAATTACCTATGGGAGAGATGGCGCCCCGGGCGTCCATATGGCCGGAACTGTTAGATGCAACCATCCCCCCGACAGGCAAGACCTGAACAGTAGGGGGACAGCAATCAGGGACACGTAGTAAATATTTTAATGATAAAATAATGCTTAAATAACGGTCAATGAATAAAAAATCAATTTAAGAACGATAATGATAGAAATTGTATCAAAAAGTGTGTCTTAGATGAACATTCCCGTTGAAAAGCATTATATTGTGGTTTTGTGGGCCCAGGGAGAGATCCCCAGCAAGTTGGGTCCAGATCACAAACAACAGATATACATTTAAAACATGCAGGATCAACCTATAAATTCACATGTTGTAATATAGAAGAACAAATGATGAACAAAGTGAATTAGAGACAGGGCAAAAGAATGTAATTAAATTAAAGGAAAGGTTTGAAACTAAAGGCCTCATTTAGGCCTGGGGATTTTAAGGCCGATAAGTTATGGATCCACTTGGCCTCCCTTTGGAGAAGGACCTTGTCATAATCCTCTCCCCTTTCACCGGGGGGGAAATATTCCAAGGCAAAGAAGTGCATTTTAGATGCATCAAATGCATGGTACAGGCCGATGTGGCGGCTGATGGGTGTCTCCATTTTTTTCTTCTTTATAAGGGCAACATGATCACGAATTCTGTGATAGAATGGCCTTTTGGTTTTGCCTATATAAAAGGCCTGGCACTCACACTGCATGATATAGACAATACCAATTGACTGACATGTCACAGAGAAATGTGGTCTGTAGGTACGTCCATTCGGAAGGACCACTGACTGGGCGGAATGGACATATCTACAGAAATGACATCTGTGACATGGACTCGTCCCTCGCATAACTTGAGGGGATGAGGATGGAGAAATATGATGACTGTGCACCAAGCCATCACGTAGGGAACGGGCCCTTTTGTACGTGATTTCGGGGTATGACTTAATATGTTTCGATATTGAATCATCGCTTGTAAGCAGATACCAGTATTTATTCAAAATAGTTCGAATTTGTTCATGTTGACCCGTAAACTTAGTGATAAGTCGGACCCCCGAGGTCGATTTGATGGTCTTGGGATCATGTAAGAGGGATTTCCTCTCAAATTGTTTAGCCCGTATATATGCCCTTTTGAGGCACTTGTTGCTATAACCCCGTTCCTGGAACCTGGTCTTCAGCAGTTTGGCTTGATTCTCAAAATCACTATTGTTACTGCAATTCCGTCGAAGCCTTAAGTATTGTCCATAAGGTATACTTTTAATGAGTGATTTAGGATGGGAACTCTTCGCGTGTAACAAAGAGTTACAAGCGGAGGTCTTTCGAAAGAGAGAGGTGCCAATAGTACAGTCCTCCTGGACAAAGATCTCTATGTCCAGGAAGTTCAGTTTCGCTTGGTCCATTTCTGAGGTAAACCTGAGATTAAATGTATTAACCTCAAGTTTTTTCAAAAAGGATCTAAGGACATCTAGAGGGCCGGTCCAGACAAAAAAGACGTCATCAATAAATCTACGCCATACCGGAATATATTCAAAAAACGGCTGGAAGACATCACTGAAAAACAACTCCCGTTCCCACCCCCCCAGATACAAGTTGGCATAGGAGGGGGCACATTTGGTCCCCATGACCACCCCCTGTATCTGGAGGTAGTGGGACCCCTTAAACAAAAAAATGTTATTCGAAAGAATGAATTCCAGGTGGTCCAGTACAAAATGGTTATACGCCCTGGAGGTGTTATATCCTTCCGAGATAAAGCCCTCGACAACCCGCACCCCCAAATGATGGGGTATGGAGTTATATAGAGCTTCCACATCCAGGGCAACTAGCCATGAATCTTTAGGTAAATGGACACCATCTAGGGCCCTCAAGAGGTCCGTGGTGTCCTGGAGGTATGAGGCCAGGCCCTCAACATGTGGCCTAAGAAAGTCATCCACTAACTAACTGGCCATCTCGGTCAGTGAGCCATTGCCTGAGACAATAGGCCGTCCGGGAGGAGTGGATAAATTCTTGTGAATTTTGGGCAAGGCATACAAAGTGGGTACTCGAGGGGAGGATACATTGAGAAACTCCCACGTCTTTTTGTTTATGAGTCCCTCATGGTATGCATTGCCCACTAGGTGTCGATACCGAGTTTGGGTCAGACTCAGATGACTGCTTGACACCTTCCGGTACCATTCTTTATTATTTACAATGTCCAAAACCATGTTCTCATATTTAACAACATCCATCACCACCAAATTGCCTCCCTTGTCAGATGGCTTGATGATGATGTCCTTATTTTGTTGTAAAGCTGACAGGGCCTTCTGTTGGTTCAAGTTAAGATTAGATTGAGAGAGGTTTGACCACTTGGTCTGGCAAATCTCTTTCGTGACTTGTTTAGTAAATGCCCAGATGTTCGGATTTCCCTGTAGAGCAGGGAACATCCTTGATCTTGGCTTGTATTCTTTAGGTTGAGATTTGGCTGCCGTCAGTAAGGATGGTGCAGGTAAAGGAGAACATGGGGACATGGAAAGAGAGGGTGAGTCCAAAAGCTCCGCCTCTTCAAGTTCACTGGGGTCAATGTGACCCTCCTCCCATAATTCCATTAATTCCTCCATGGCCTTAATGTCCTCAAGGGTCATCTCTTGCCACAGGGGATTAGTGAAATTTGTGGACTTTGAAGAGTAACCTCCGTGCAAAGAGATTGAGATCCTTGATGAACTCAAATTCATCAACTCTGTCCATGGGACAGAAATTTAAACCTAATTGTAAAATAAATACCTGTTCAGGTGACAATTCTGTAGAAGATAAATTAATTACCTGCAGTTGGGTTTGAGGGTTTTCTGCAACTGAGACTCCGATGTTCCCACTCGTCTCTGATCCTGCACAGGTTGTGAGAAAATTTGGACCGGGGTGAAAATCCTTTGAAAGAGGAGTGACTGAGTTAGTGCCCTGTGGGGCTGGTGGGGCTGGGGCTGGTGAAAAGGAGACCGGTGAGGGTGAAGAAAGGGCCGTGGATAGTAGTGATTCCGAGTGGCCCAACGCATCATTAGATGATTTTTTGGCCGTGGTTGCTCGAGTATTGATAGGTGCTCGTGAACTTACTGTATGTTGAGAAGAAGTGAATTTGGAACCGCCCTTTGAATTTTTAGGTTTAAAGAAACCGTGAGTTTTGGGGACAGTGGTGTGATCCGATACCTGTGCAGCAGGGAGAGAAGAAACCGAGGAGTCAGATTCAGTGGCATCATTTGAAGATTCATTCGGGGTTTGTTTTTTACCTTGAAATCGTCTACGATTTCTAGTGGAATTGCCCCAATTATAGGCCTGAGAGTTATCATACGCCAATTTGTCCCTGGTGAATTTTTTCTCCTTATTTTTAATGATGGTAGAAACGTAATTTTCGAGATCCGCTTTTAAAGTGGCCTCTCTGCTGGAGAAGGATTCATCCTGGACAATGGATCCATTAGCCCCATATAGGCTACTAATTTCAACATCAACCGAGGTCAAGTCGATGGTATATTGTTTGATTAACCACTTAAGCCCCGGACCATTTGGTAGCTAGAGGACCAGAGGTGAATTCAGAATTTTGCACTGCGCTGCTTTAACTGTAAATTGTGCGGACATGCAATGTTGTACCCAAACGAAATTTGCGTCCTTTTCTTCCCACAAATAGAGCTTTCTTTTAATGGTATTTGATTGCCTCTGCGATTTTTATTTTTTGCGATATAAACGGAAAAAGACCGAAAATTTTGAAAAAAAATGATATTTTCTAGTTTTTATTATAAGAAAAATCGAATAAACTCAATTGTAGTCATACATTTAGGCCAAAATGTATTCAGCCACATGTTTTTAGTAAAAAAAATGTCAATAAGCGTATATTTATTGGTTTGTGCAAAAGTTATAGAGTTTACAAACTAGGGTACATTTTCTGAAATTTACACAGCTTTAAATTTATGACTGCCTATCTCATTTCTTGAGGTGCTAAAATGACAGGGTAGTACAAAACCCCCCCAAATGACCCCATTTTGGAAAGTAGACACCCCAAGGAAATTGCTGAGAGGCATGTTGAGCCCATTGAATTTTTTATTTTTTTGTCCCAAGTGATTGAATAATGACTAAAAAAAAAAAAAAAAAATTACAAAAAGTTGTCACTAAATGATATATTGCTCACACATGCCATGGTTATATGTGGAATTTCATCCCAAAATACATTTTGCTGCTTCTCCTGAGTACAGGGATACCACATGTGTGGGACTTTTTGGGAGCCTAGCCGCGTACGGGACCCCGGAAACCAAGCACCGCCTTCAGGATTTCTAAGGGCGCAAATTTTTGATTTCACTCCTCACTACCTATCACAGTTTCGAAGGCCATAAAATGCCAAAATAGCACAAAACCCCCCCAATTGACCCCATTTTAAAAAGTAGACACCCCAAGGAAATTGCTGAGAGGCCTGTTGAGCCCATTGAATATAATTTTTTTGTCCCAAGTGATTGAATAATGACAAAAAAAAAAAAAAATTACAAAAAGTTGTCACTAAATGATATATTGCTCACACATGCCATGGTTATATGTGGAATTACACCCCAAAATACATTTTTCTGCTTCTCCTGAGTACGGGGATACCACATGTGTGGGACTTTTTAGGAGCCTAGCCGCGTACGGGACCCCGAAAACCAAGCACTGCCTTCAGGATTTCTAGGCACAAATTTTTGATTTCACTCCTCACTACCTATCACAGTTTCGAAAGCCATAAAATGCCAAAATCGCACAAAACCCCCCCAAATGACCCCATTTTGGAATATAGACACCCCAAGCTATTTGCTGAGAGGAATGGCGAGTATTTTACAGCTCTCATTTGTTTTTGAAAATGAAGAAAGAAAATATATATATATATATATATATTTTTTTCAATTTTCAAAACTTTGTGACAAAAAGCGAGATGTGCAAAATACTCACAATACCTCTCAGCAAATAGCTTGGGGTGTCTACGTTCCAAAATGGGGTCATTTGGGGGGGTTTTGTGCTATCTGGGCATTCCATGGCCTCCAAAACTGTGATAGGCAGTGAGAAGTGAAATCAAAAATTTACACCCTTAGAAAGCCTGAAGGCGGTGCTTGGTTTTTGGGGTCCCATACATGGCTAGGCTCCCAAAAAGTCTCACACATGTGGTATCCCCGTACTCAGGAGAAGCAACAGAATGTATTTTGGGGTGTAATTCCACATATGCCCATGGCATGTTTGAGCAATATATCATTTAGTGACAACTTTGTGCAAAAAAAAAAAAAAAAATTGTCGTTTTTCCGCAACTTGTGTCAACATATAAAATATTCCATGGACTCGACATGCCTCTCAGTATATAGCTTGGGGTGTCTACTTTCCAAAATGGGGTCATTTGGGGGGGTTTTGAACTGTTCTGGCATTTTATACACAACATTAGGAAGCTTACATCCACTCTTCTAACCACTTGAAGACAAAGCCCTTTTTGACACTTTTTGTTTACATGAAAACATTTTTTTTTTGCAAGAAAATTATGTTGAACCCCCAAACATTATATATATTTTTAAAGCAAAGGCCCTACAGATTAAAATGGTGGGTGTTGCATTTTTTTTTCTACACAGTATTTGCGCAGCGATTTTTCAAACGCATTTTTTGGGTTAAAAAATACACTTTTTTTAATTTTAATGCACTAAAACACACTATATTGCCCAAATTTTTGATGAAATAAAAAAGATGATCTTAGGCCGAGTACATAGATACCAAACACGACATGCTTTAAAATTTCGCACAAACGCGCATTGGCGACAAACTACATACATTTTTAAAAGCCTTTAAAAGCCTTTACAGGTTACCCCAGTAGATTTACAGAGGAGGTCTACTGCTAAAATTACTGCACTCGATCTGACCTTCGCGGTGATACCTCACATGCATGGTGCAATTGCTGTTTACATATGACGCCAGACCGACGCTTGCGTTCGCCATTGGGCAAGAGCAGGGCAGGACAGGGGTGCTTTTTTTTTTTTTTTTATTATTAATTTTGCTTTTTTATTTTATTTTTAAATTGTTCCTTCCAAGTATTTTTTTTTTTTATCATTTTTATTGTTATCTCAGGGAATGTAAATATCCCCTATGATAGCAATAGGTAGTGACAGGTACTCTTTTTTTGAAAAAACTGGGGTCTTCTAGACCCTAGATTTTTCCTCTGCCCTCAAAGCATCTGACCACACCAAGATCGGTGTGATGAAATGCTTTCCCAATTTCCCAATGGCGCTTTTTATATCCGGGGGGGGGGCATTCCCTCCCACTGCTTGTAAAAGCAGTCCAGAGGCTAATTAGCCGCTAGGATTGCTTTTACATGAAAGCCGGCCGCAGGCTGAAAAGAATGATACCAAGATGATACCTAAACCCGCAGGCATCATTCTGGTATAAACATTCAAAGTCCAGCAACATACCAGTACGTTGCTGGTCCTTGTTGGACATGTATTGTAATCTTTTTATTTCATGCAGCCAGTTGGCTGAACGAAAAAAGAGATTGATCGGTGGGTATGCCCACAATTAGAATACCGCCCTTCATCCACCCACTTCCAATGATGGGCATACACGCACCATTTATATATGCCGAAGCATGGGGGCATCCTCCCGCAAAAATGGTATGCCGCACACACATGGTCGGACTTTTCCACGGGCAAGCCTCCGTCGGAATTTCGACCGTATGTACGCGGCATTAGGAGCAAAATCGCTCTGCTGCCCCAATGCTTCGGCATATTTGCTTTTTTTTTTTAACTGTGGTGGTGAAATCACCTCCTACAGCACTGGAGTCGCAGGGATCAGGCCTGTCTCTGCGAACGCTGCAGTTATGTGTGTTTTTGTTTTGTAAGTGACTGTGATCGATCGATACTGCACTTGGGTGGCCTGGGCTGGACGGAGGGGCAAAACGCAGGTGCCAGCAGGTATCTGGGCTGATCCCGCTAACACTGCGTTTTTGGGAACCCTAAACTGCTGGGGACGCTAGTATAGATCTGATCAGATCAGATATTGATCTGTTCAGATACTATACCACTAAGGGGGGTGTATGCTTCACGCGTGGGTGTTAGCGTTACTGGCACTAACCTGACGCTGCCTGGGGTGTGACTCAGACCCTCTCTGACGCTAAAACCTAATTGATATCACCCGCCGGGCGATCAGGGGGTTAAACCTTTATTGGGTTATATACACGGCGGGTGCCCTGACACTATAAAAAGCAAACTAACTAACCAGCGTCACCCGTAACACTTATATGGTGATCACTGGTGAAAGGGTTAACTAGGGGCAATCAGGGGGTTAAAACCTTTATTAGATACTATATGGGGGTACCTGACGCTATAAAAACATGCGGCGAACCTAAAAAAAAAATACTGGCTACGATCTGCATCACCGACACTAAGACAGCGTTTAGAAAAACAATTGCTTAGCGACAGTGGTGATAGGGGGTGAAAGGGTTACCTGGGGGGCGATCAAGGGGGTTAAACCTTTATTAGATAATATATTGGGGTACCTGACGCTATAAAAACCTGCGGCGAACCTAAAAAAAATTACCGGCTACCGATCTGCATCACAGACACTAAGACAGCGTTTAGAAAAACGATCGCTTAGTGACAGTGGTGATAGGGGGTGAAAGGGTTACCTGGGGAGCGATCAAGGGGGTTAAACCTTTATTAGATAATATATTGGGGTACCTGACGCTATAAAAACATGCGGCGAACCTAAAAAAAATTACTGGCTACGATCTGCATCACCGACACTAAGACAGCGTTTAGAAAAACAATTGCTTAGCGACAGTGGTGATAGGGGGTGAAAGGGTTACCTGGGGGGCGATCAAGGGGGTTAAACCTTTATTAGATAATATATTGGGGTACCTGACGCTATAAAAACCTGCGGCGAACCTAAAAAAAATTACCGGCTACCGATCTGCATCATAGACACTAAGACAGCGTTTAGAAAAACGATCGCTTAGTGATAGTGGTGATAGGGGGTGAAAGGGTTACCTGGGGGGCGATCAAGGGGGTTAAACCTTTATTAGATAATATATTGGGGTACCTGACGCTATAAAAACCTGCGGCGAACCTAAAAAAAATTACTGGCTGCCGATCGGCATCACTGACGCTAAGACAGCGATCAGAAAAATGATCGCTAAGCGACAGTGGTGATAGGGGGTGAAAGGGTTATCTGGGGGGTGATCAGGGGGTTAAACCTTTATTAGGGGGGGTTAGGGGGCTACACTGGACCTAAGACTAAACTTTGGTGACACTTTTACAGTCACAAATGTATTTGATTGCAGTGATCACTAAATAAATTGTCACTGCAATCAGTGACACTGTGACTGGGGGCTGGGGGGGTGATCTGGGGGGTGATCTGGGGTGTCTGGGGGGGCCTGGGGGGGCGATTTATGTCCCTATGTGTCCTGGTGTCAGTGTAGTGTTGTGTGAACTGACCTGATATCTTCTCTTGTACGGCGCTCGGTATATGTGAGCGCCGCACCAGAGATGACATCACTTCCTCCTGCTCCCTCTGTCTGACACAGACAGAGGGGGCATTTCCATTCGCCGGGAGCGATCGCGAGGGGGTGGCCAGAAACGAATGGCTGCCCCCTCATCCCGGAATGCTCCCGGACACTTAGCCACCGCTCACTGTACAGAAGGGGGGTCCGATTGGACCCCCCAACTGTACAAAGTCAATCACGTACACTCTACGTGATTGTGCCTGTCGGTGCCATTCTGCCGACGTATATATACAGTGAGCGGTCGTTAAGTGGTTAATAATTGCATCATTTGCATGGAACTTGATTGCAAGTTTTTCTCCCATTCGACCTTGAACTCAGGTTCAATGTGATTTAAAGTTGGAAAGATCTGCACTCTCAGACCCCATGGGACAATGTTATCTTCGATGTATTTAAGAAAATACCATCTATTCCAGAATAATCTGGATTTCCGCTCCAGCATACGCTGCAGCCTCTGAATGAACCGATCCATGGACAAGCCCTCACTGACTGGATTTTGAGCCTTGTGGATCCTATCCATGAGACCCTCAAAGGCATTACCACAGTAGTCTGCCATGGTGTTGACAGAAATATTGAATAAATTGGGAAAAAGTTTTTTGGGGTGATAACTAAATGAGGACCCTTGTCTAAACCCCAAAAGAGAAAAAAGGGGAAGAAAACGGAAGAAAATATAAGAAAACAGAAATGGTCAAGAAAACGACACACATTTGTTCCACTTAAATTGATATCAAATATAGTATATCCATGATATAGAAAAGACAGTAATCTGTAAATGAGGAGGCCCCCCAAAAGGGAAATTTGGGTGGGTACCACCCCGGTAACGTGTTATTATAGAATAGGGGCCACACTACATACAGATATTTGAACACCTTATCCCAATTGTATATGTGAAGAAAATATTGGGGGATTGAGCATATATTCGCTCAGGGATTTTTTAACGGTGTTCGTTGAAGATAACTCATTCAAGGAATTCAATAAAATATGAAAAAAGTTTATTAATAGATATACAAAATATAATAATATGCAAAAAAATTTGGGAAAAGAACCATTCACATTCATGAAAAGCAAAATGGTTACAGCTAATGACAGACTAGTACAACTATAAAACTTATAAAAACACAATCAAATCCCTGGGTAGGATAATGAAAGTTTTCTATAGCAGCGCTCAGGTGGTCAATAGACTCCCTTGTCCACTCACTCTTATTTACAGTTCATAAGAGTACATATAGAACTTATGAAAAAATATGTTGTTGTAAATGACATATAGCTCCAGATGTCTTCTTAATATGATCCACTTTAAATCATCAGTTGTATCCCCTTTCGGGTGGGTACTCACCACACACAGGATTTAAAATCAAAATTTCAAAGCTTGAAACAAGGTCAATGCAACTTTGAATGGCTTTAAAGTGCCATATATGAAAGAGGGGAGAGACGTTTTACCTTGCATAAAATTCGGTAAACGAAAGCCGCTGGCGTCCTTCCCCTATTAGCGGGAGTGTGTCACTGACAGTAGTGGTCATACCAGACCACGCTCTTATGCTCTCCATACCCGGCGGCGTCTGACATCACCGCCGGGCAGTGGACGTATAGTGCCTCGATAGTGCGCAGGTCCAGGCGGCACGGAATCGAGGGCGGCGTCTGGCACAGGAGCGGCGCACAGTATGCGTGTCAAAAATGACAACACACACTGGGCCGCAGCGTCCGAAGCCATCGCGGCCATCTTGGGTAAGGAAAAGCTGTTGTGAAGGAATTCAACAGTAAGGGAAAGACAGGAGGCAAGTCAAAAGAGATGCCTGTAACTGTCCTCCAATTGTAAACTAGTGCCAAAGATGAAAGGACCCCTGACATTTAAGGAATTGGGCGCAAACGCTTCCCAGGTGACCGGCATAATCACCTATGGGAGAGATGGCGCCCCGGGCGTCCATATGGCCGGAACTGTTAGATGCAACCATCCCCCCGACAGGCAAGACCTGAACAGTAGGGGAACAGCAATCAGGGACACGTAGTAAATATTTTAATGATAAAATAATGCTTAAATAACGGTCAATGAATAAAAAATCAATTTAGGAAAGATGATAGAAATTGTATCAAAAAGTGTGTCTTAGATGAACATTCCCGTTGAAAAGCATTATATTGTGGTTTTGTGGGCACAGGGAGAGATCCCCAGCAAGTTGGGTCCAGATCACAAACAACAGATATACATTTAAAACATGCAGGATCAACCTATAAATTCACATGTTGTAATATAGAAGAACAAATGATGAACAAAGTGAATTAGAGACAGGACAAAAGAATGTAATTAAATTAAAGGAAAGGTTTGAAACTAAAGGCCTCATTTAGGCCTGGGGATTTTAAGGCCGATAAGTTATGGATCCACTTGGCCTCCCTTTGGAGAAGGACCTTGTCATAATCCTCTCCCCTTTCACCGGGGGGGAAATATTCCAAGGCAAAGAAGTGCATTTTAGGTGCATCAAATGCATGGTACAGGCCGATGTGGCGGCTGATGGGTGTAGGACGCCTCTGCTAATAGGGGAAGGACGCCAGCGGCTTTCGTTTACCGAATTTTATGCAAGGTAAAACGTCTCTCCCCTCTTTCATATATGGCACTTTAAAGCCATTCAAAGTTGCATTGACCTTGTTTCAAGCTTTGAAATTTTGATTATTTTTTCAACACTGAATGAATATGTTTCTTTCTGGTTCCAGCTGGGTTATCTGCCCCTACGCTCGCAGTAACTATTTACAACTTGGCTTATTCAACCCCAGTCCAGCACTGTGTGCATTTGGATTCAACTGGGAAACATTGCTTTCTTATAACGATCTGGTCGGCACAATCTACACCATTTTGGCCAAGCAGCTGGTACGTTTGGCCTAACCAGCCAATAGTGATCATTGGCTAGATATGCATGATTCGCGCTCTATGACATCATTAATTATTCTATCCACTTAATAGGTTTTTATCATCCTTATGCTCTCTATGGCCCGGACTGCTTTTATGATGTGTCTCTCCTTCCTCGGTGGTCGGTCCTGTTCTAATTGGGGAACTTAATAGCATTCATTGCATTTCATATGATCTCTACACGTGTGTGCAACTATGTGGTTCCCGGGTGAGTCCTGCCTTGCAGCTTGGGTTTTGTTTACAATTAAAATTCATCTGTATATGTAATATATACGTTTTGGTACATTATTCTAATATTATATTTGAACTCATATGGTTGTCCAGCAACTTTTGCTCTTAGGCACCAATATTTTATTTCTATTGGATTGTTCTTACATTATATGCAATTTTCAGCATTATATTTTTCAGCATGACCTACGTGCATTATCAGACTCCTGAAGAAGCTTGCTAAAAGCGAAACTAGTAGAGTGACGTAAAGCACTAGTCTGTCATTAGCTGTAACCATTTTGCTTTTCATGAATGTGAATGGTTCTTTTCCCAAAATTTTTTGCATATTATTATATTTTCTATGTATCTATAACAAACTTTTTTCATATTTTATTGAATTCCTCGAATGAGTTATCTTCAACGAACACCGTTAAAAAATCCCTGAGCGAATATATGCTCAATCCCCCAATATTTTCTAGTAAATCTCATCACTACTGAAGAGGTCCTTACCGTCATGAACTTCTTAGCTACGGGTAAAGCCGCGGGTCCAGGTGTTCTGCCTGTCGAATTTTACCAGGCACATGCTGACCTGCTGGTTTCCCTTCTGGCCACACTGTACACTCATTGCCTGGAGGTTGGTGATTTGTCACCTACTATGACTGATGCACATATTATTCTGATTCCAAAACCTAATAAGGACCCCGGATTATGTGCCTTCTACAGACTTATTGCACTCCTCAATATAGACTTCAAAATTCTATCGAAGCTTATTACTATTAGATCTAACTCCCCTGCTACCCTCCATTATAGACCCAGATCAGACTGGGTTTATGGCCCATAAATCCACAGACAATCTTTGCAAACTTTTCCCGAATCTTCATGCGCAACACGAGAACCACGGCAACACGAGAACGAATCGGTCAAATGGCCCTTCCTGTGGGAAATGCTTAGGAGGATGGTATTTCCTCTGGTATTTATCCCGTGGCTGCAAACCCTATATCGATCGCCACAGGCTGCCATCCGATTTGGGGGGGCAGGTAATGTGTCTTCCTCTTTATCCAGGGGAACAAGGCAGGCTGCCCTCTCTCCCCACGCCTATTTGCCATGGAACCAATAGAGCCATTACGTGTCTCACCACATATTAAGGGATTTAAACTGGCTTGGCTGGAAGAGAGGGTGGCCCTTTATGTGGATGACCTCTTACTTTTCCTTAATGATGCAAACTCCTCCTTGCAGGGGGGCTTCACAAATTTTTGTAAACAAGACATCTCCCTGTTCTGCCTGGTGACATGTCACTGATCGTCTGCTTCCTCTCATCGGAAGCAGCGATCAGTGACGTGTTGCACATAGCCACGCCCCCTAACAGTTAGAATCACTCACTAGGACACAATTAACCCCTTCCTCGCCGCCTAGTGGTTAACCCCTTCACTGCCAGTCACATTAATACAGTAATCAGTGCATATTTATAGCACTGATCGCTGTATAAATGTGAATGGTCCCAAAATAGCGGCAAAAGTGTCCGCCGTAATGTCGCAGTCACAAAAAAAAATATCACAGATCGCCGCCATAACAAGTTAAAAAAAATAATAATAAAAATGCCATAAAACTACAAAAAAAAAATTGGGGATATTATAGCATTTTGCTACAAAATATAATTTTTTTTTCAAAAAAAATTCGCACCTATGTTTATAGCGCAAAAAAAACCGCAGGGATGATCAAATACCAACAAAAGGAAGCTCTATTTGTGGGGGGAAAAAAAGGAAGTAAATTTTGTTTGGGAGCCACGTCGCACGACCGCGCAATTGTCAGTTAAAGCGACGCAGTGCCGAATCGCAAAAAGTGGCCTGGTCTTTGACCAGCCAAATGGTCCGGGGCTGAAGTGGTTAAGGTAAGACCGACATATTCTCACGGTCACTGTTTTAATATGGGTCAAGAACATAGTAAAAAAACCTCCCTCATATCCTAATCCTGAGGAAAATCGTAAAGATTATGTAGCCAGGGTTTGTGGTACTGACTATGAATTTATAAATCCTTGGGTATCTAATTTGGCAGGGTGGACAGAAGCTTTGGTTAGTACAGCCCTTTTCCCCAGAGATGGTGCAAATGATGAGTTTCACATAGATATGGTAAAAGGTTTATGTCTCAGGGACAAGAAAGCTTTTCGTGGTCAGGGAGACCCACAGTGGGACATGGAATATATGAGAAAGGGTGGTGAAAATTGGCTACAATATGGACCTTACTGGTTCCAAAGGAACAGTAACCCAAAAAATGTATGACCAAAGAGGAATGCGACCTGAAGCATTCTCCAAGAGGCGAAGGTCAAATGGCCCGGTCCTAGAGCACCCCTTTTTCCCAATGTACCTGTGTCTGCTACTGTTCAGGGTCCTCTTCACCCTCCTCCCCCAGCTTATAATAAAGTATACGCCAGTTTAACTAAGGAGAAAATAGACTTACTGTCTGGACATTATGCTGTACAACAAAGAACCCCAGCCCCACCACAACCACCTCCACAGGGAGGAGGAGTACCTGTAGGCGGAGCACCCACATTGGGCGCACCACCTCAGAGAACTCCTGTGGTCACCTAATCAGATCCCGTATCACAAAGTCCTGTTTTGGGAACTCCTGGAGGCTCACCTCAAGGTGGGGCTTTGGTTTCGATTCCCCCGTTTCTTCATCAACTACTTCTCCACCTGGATCCGAACAAGGTTCTGGTCAGGAGGAACAAGTAGATAGCTTCGTAAGAGATATGATTCTCCAAGGATTATCAATTGTAGGATCTGCCATCATGAATACCCCACTTGCACGCCCACAGGGTAGCCAAAAAGAACTAAGGAATTGACCAAATAGGCAGAGAAGACTGGTTGATGATGAGATAGAGGGAACGCAATACCATCCTTTTTTGACTATAGGAAATGACATGTTGAAAAAGGTGATTGATATTGAAGATATCAACCGCATTGTTAAACATTGTCCAAAACCAACTCAGTCTGCCTCTGCAACCTTGTCCTATTTGAAAAAGGCTTGTAAAGGGATAAATTATACACAGGAAGATATGCGATTGATTGTGGATTGAAACCAATGTCCTTATGACATACCGGAACAAAACACCACACAACCCTCCCAAAACCAACAACTTCAAGGGCCGAAATACCCCATCCAATGGAAGCAAACCCAAACCAATGAGGATGCCTGGAAGGTAGTATCTCAGAATGTCCCCTGGTTTCATCCTCATATTATAGAGATAAAATACTGAGCCTTCAATGGTAATTAATGGGATACTTACCAAAACCTGGAAAACACCCGGCCTGTCATAGATCCCTTATATGGTGATCAACCAGTACTTAAACACTTTCAAAATTATCCCTGTTATTCTTTTGGGAAGAGACCTGTTGGGCATACTTGGAATAGTTATGAAAATGACAGTGAAAGGAGGAATTATAGTACACTCTAAAAAAAATCTATTTAAAAGGCAATTTCTCTTTACAGAAGACAATGGATGGTGAATTACCAGGCCCTACACACAAGGTTTGGTCCTCAGACAGTTTAGATGTTGGGCTCATTTTATGCACCCCTTATGGGGCCACATTGAAGCCCGTAGCCCAACCCATTTATCATAAACAATATCCTCTTTCTAGAGAAAAGGTAGAGGGAATTATACCTACGATTGAAAATTTTCCGAAACAAAGCAGTGAGAGAAATCACTGGAAATAAAGGGCATACACCAATAAATCCTGTAAAGAAGCCTGATGGTTCTTATAGACTTGTACAAGATCTTAGGGCCGTTAATAATTTAATTGTCCCCATAGCTCCTATAGTGCCTGATGTGCCATCCCTCCTTACCTCCATACCATCCGATGCAGAATATTTTTCTGTTATTGACCTTATGAACGCATTTTTTCTCCGTTCCTGTGGAAAAAGAGGCACATCCCATTCTTGCTTTCGAAACTGCCAAAAGACATGGTTTAGAATGCTCCAGGGTTATTTGGACTGCCCTGTAGTCTACTCAGTTGTGCTCCAGGCCACATTGTAGTCCTGGACACCCCGTCATGGTTCTGTCCTACTCCAATATGATGTAACCCAAGCCAGGTAGCCTGCAAGGAGGATGGTTTAAAACTGCTACATTGGTTGGCAGATAGTGGTCATAAAGTTTCCAAAAAGAAACTTCAGTGGTGTCAAGAAACTGTTGAATACATTGGTTTTACAATCACAAAAGGTAAAAGGAAAGTCAGTCACAAGAGAGCTGCGGCTTTAATGGGTCTAGCCCGCCCACAGACCAAGGATATGCTGTCCTTCCTTGGCATGATTGGTTATTGTCGCCAATGGATACCTGACTGTTCCTACTATAACATTGAGACAAACCACAGGCACTGACATGCCAGATTGTATAAAATGGAATGATGAAATAATAGGATTTTTATAACAGCTTACCTGTAAAATCCTTTTCTTGGAGTACATCACGGGACACAGAGCGACATAGTCATTACTAATGGGTTATATAGTTACCGTCAGGTGCTGGCACTGGCAACTTCCAAAACCGGAAGTACCCTCCCCTATATAAGCCCCTCCCATCCGGGAGCACCTCAGTTTTGTAGCAAAGAAATAAGTGTCCCCAAAGAGGGGCGGGAGCTCTGTGTCCCGTGATGTACTCCAAGAAAAGGATTTTACAGGTAAGCTGTTATAAAAATCCTATTTTCTTTCTCGTACATCACGGGACACAGAGCGACATAGTCATTACTAATGGGATGTCCTAAAGCAATGCCAAATGAGGGGGGGGATACACCATATATAAGCTGAGCGCTATCAGACATGAGGATCTTTTGCGGCCTGCAACACACTGCGCCCAAAGGCGACATCCTCCTGACTTCTAACGTCCACCTGGTAGAACCTAGTAAACGTGTGTACGGAAGACCATGTTGCGGCCTTACAGACTTGAGCCAGGGAGGCCTGGTGATGCACTGCCCATGAAGTTCCAACTGCTCTCGTGGAGTGCGCCCTAACTTTGAACGGAGGCGGTCTACTTCTCAAGCTATAGGCTTGTATTATGACCTGTCGAATCCACTTGGCTAAAGTAGATTTTGACGCTGCCTGACCCTTTCTGGGGCCTTCCGGCAGAATAAACAAAGTATCCGTTCTGCGAATCTGAGCAGTGGCTTTTAGATAAGCTTTAACTGCTCTTACTACATCCAAAGAATGCAATAACTTTTCCTCTACCGAAGTAGGCTTGGGGAAAAAAGAAGGAAGAACCACATCTTGGTTCAAATGAAAACTCGATACCACCTTAGGAAGAAAGGCTGGATGAGGACGTAACACTACTCTGTCCTTATGGATAACCAGATATGGCTCCTTACAGGACATAGCTGCTAATTCCGATACTCTTTTAGCCGAACAAATGGCTACTAGAAAAATCAATTTCCTGGTGAGAAGCACTAAGGAAATATGCTGTAATGGTTCAAATGGTTGTTTCTGTAGAACCGACAGAACCAAGTTTAGATCCCATGGACATATGGGAATATTAACCGGAGGACTAATACGCATCACTCCTTGTATAAAGGCTTTGACTAGTGAATGCGAAGCCAAGGGCCTTTGAAAAAATATTGACAAGGCCGAAATCTGACCTTTGATAGTACTCAAGGCAAGCTTCCTATCTACAGCCCATTGTAGGAAGTCCAGAATTCTACCTATTACGTATTTACGTGGATGCCATTTCCTGGCCTCACACCAGGCGATGTACGCCTTCCAGATTCTATAGTAGATCTGCCTGGATACCGGTTTCCTGGCATTGATCATGGTAGACACCACAGCATTAGAGAGCCCTCTCCTTTTTAGAATGTGGGCTTCAATAGCCAGGCCGTCAAACCTAGGGCTGGTAAGGAAGGGTGGTATATCGGTCCCTGCGAAAGCAGGTCCGGACGATGTGGGAGGGTCCAAGGACTCCCCACAGACATTTTTACAATCTCTGCGTACCATGCTCTTCGGGGCCACGCTGGAGCCACCAGAATCACTGGTTTCTTTTCTACCCTGATTCTGCGGAGTAATCGAGGTAACAATTGTGGCGGTGGGAATGCATATATCAGCTTGAACTGATTCCAAGGGAACACTAGGGCATCCGAGCCGCACGCTAGGGGATCCCTTGTCCAAGAGACAAACCTGTCCACTTTCGTGTTGAACCTGGATGCTAGCAGATCTACATCCGGTGTTCCCCACCGCTGACATATTGTCCGGAAAACCTCGGGATGAAGGGACCATTCCCCTGGGCATAATTGTTGGCGACTTAGAAAGTCCGCCTTCCAATTCTCCACCCCTGGAATGAATACCGCAGATATGGCTGGGACATATCTTTCTGCCCATCTCAGGATGTAATTTACTTCCCTTTGGGCTGCACGACTCCTGGTGCCCCCCTGACGATTGATATATGCCACTGCTGTGGCATTGTCTGACTGAACTCTGACAGGGGACCCTTGGAGTTTGGATGTCCATGCTACTAGGGCATACCGGGCTGCTCGTATCTCTAAGAGATTGATGGGCAGGGCCTTTTCCGCATCCGACCATCTGCCCTGGAGAGACCATTGCTCCAGTACTGCTCCCCAGCCTAAAAGGCTGGCATCTGTAGTGACCACCTTCCAAGAAATCGGACTGAAGGATTTCCCTTTTTCCAGATTCCGGGGAACCAACCACCAACGGAGGCTTCTGCGAACGGAAGGGGACAAGGACATTGGTACGTCCAGAGCCTGAACTTTTTTGTTCCAGGCTGACAGTATGGCCCTTTGCAACTTCCTTGAATGGAATTGACTGTAGGGTACTGCTTCGAATGATGCCACCATTTTTCCCAGCAGCCTCATGCACAGGCGTATGGATGGCTGTCTTTTTGAACCCACTAAGTGGATCAAATCTCTCAAAGACGACCCCTTTTCTCGAGGCAAGAAAATTTTTCTCTGGTCTGAATCCAGCCTTAGCCCCAAGTATTCCAGACTTTTGACTGGTTTTAGGGCTGACTTGTCTCGGTTGATAATCCAACCGTGATATTCCAGATACTTGATTGTCTCGTGAACAACCACTTCTAGTTTTTCCACTGAGTGGTCTATCAGCAACAAGTCGTCTAGATATGCCATTATCGTTACACCTCGTGTTCTTAGATTGGCCAATAATGGGGCCAGAATTTTTGTGAACACTCTTGGTGCTGTGGCCAGACCGAAGGGTAAGGCTCTGAACTGAAAATGGCGCCCTTCTATCGCAAAGCGTAGAAATTTTTGGTGGGCTGGAAAGATGGGGATGTGCAAATACGCATCTTTGATGTCGATCGAGGCTAACCATTCCTCCCCTTGTAGGGCAGTGGCTACCGATCGGATCGACTCCATCCGGAAAGTCCTGATATGTAGGAATTTGTTTAGCCCTTTTAGATTTAATATGGGCCTCACGTCCCCGTTTGGCTTCGGAACTGAAAAGAGGTTTGAGTAAAACCCGAACCCCCATTCTTCCAGGGGGACCTCTATAATTACTGCTTGAAGCAATAATTGTTCCAGTGCCAACAGGAGGGATCCTCTCTTCTGGGGATCCCTTGGCACGTTCGACCTTATAAAGCGGGAAGGAGGGGAGTTTTTTAACTCCAATTTGTATCCCAGATTTACTGCGGAGAGCACCCATCTGTCTCGGATCGTGTCCCGCCAGGTTTCTGTGAACAAATGAAGTCTTCCCCCCACCCGATTGAGTGGGGGCAACCCTTCATGCATTTGACTTTGGGGGAGGTTTTGTACCTCTCCTGCTCCAGGGCTTCTTGTTACCCTGCAACTGTCCCTGATTTTTACCTCCGGGATTTGACCGGGGAGGCCGTCGGAACTGTTTCACAGCCGATGTCCTAGGGACTGGAGAGGCCGGCCTCTTAAAAGAGGGACCTCTAACTCTATTTTTGACCGGCAAGAGTGTACTTTTACCGCTGGAAATTCTCTGGATATACTTGTCCAGGTCTTCCCCGAATAAGCGCTCCCCATGAAATGGGAAGCTGACCAGCAATTTTTTACAGGGAGCTTCAGCAGACCAGTTTTTGAGCCATAGAAGCCTGCGCATATGTACTACAGACAGCGTAAGGCGGGAGGCCTGATGGATTGAATCCTTTATAGCGTCCACCGCAAAGCATAAGGCTCTAGGTAGATCAGCTAGAGCAAGAGCCTGCTGATCTGGCACGTCCCTTAAGACCTGTTTCAACTGATCCTTCACTGCTTGGCAGACCCCTATAGCTGCCACTGCTGGTTGTGTCACCAATCCTGCTGTAGAAAAAGCAGATTTCAATAAGGACTCCAATTTTTTATCTATTGGGTCCTTGAACATTTGGACATTTTCCACCGGACATGTCAGTGATTTATTCACACAAGAGATGGCTGCGTCCACTGTAGGGACCTTCCATTTTCTGACGAACTTATCCTCCATAGGATAGACCACCGGAAATCTCTTGGGGGGAGTAAATATTTTGTCAGGATGCTCCCAATCCTGGTAAATGAGCCCCTCCAGTAAAGGATGGATCGGAAAAGAACAAACAGTCTGGGGAGCTTTAGCGACCCCAACGAGGAGACAGAAGAGGAGGATGGCTCCGCAAGTGGCATTTTAAATGCTGATCGGACCATATTAGTCAGGGACTGCACCCATAACCTCTCAGCATGTGATGCTGAGAACGGCTCCTCCACTGTTGATTCCTCTACAACTGAATCAACCTCATCCTGATCCCCCTCAGGTAGGTCGTTCTCTGTATGGGACTGTTGCTCTGTTAACAGGCACTCTGAGGGAGGAGACGGAGATCGAGCGCTTTTCTCCTGTGACAGGGAAGCAGCAATTAGTGCTGACAATCTCTCTTCCAGCCCTCCCAGAGCTGAGGAAAAAACCTCCTCTGTTACATACACAGGAGCAGGTGAACTGGGGACAGCCACAGTACCAGGTACTCCTGGGGGTGCCCTACGGTCACTAACCTCTGATTCTTCAGGGGAGACTGGTGCAGCCAAAGCATGCCCAAGATCCTCAGAGCCCGATGGAGACCCCCTATTCCTCCTGGAATTTCTAGTCCCGGAGTTTTTAGACGGCATATTCCTAAGCCACAAAGCTGAGGTATTCCAGCCGAAAATACACCAGTTACTGATAATAGTCTAGCATAAATGCTGCTATAATAAACAGTTGGTGTCTACTAATGTGCCTTTCTAGGGGATGCCTGTATCAACCGCTTGCTGTATGCCTTTAAATGTTGCCAGCTCTGTCTCTGTACTTCATAGCCAGCTTACTGCAATAATGTGGCTTTTTTAAAAACCTGCTGGGACGCCCGCACATGCGCAGAAGCGCTGCGGCGCGCACAGAGCGTCATCCCCCAGGCCCCGCCCCTTTTTCCGGCCACCTCTATATATAGAGGCGCGTGCACGCGCACGCGCGCGGCCACGTGCGCCTCGGCGCTAATTTTCAAACATGGAAACCAGGGACAGGAGCCAGGGCCCCCTTTGCCGCAGGCCGGGGGATAGACGAACACTGCAACATGGCAGAGGAAACAGTTTCCTGTAGGAGAACTCACCAGCTGCCTGGACTTTGCTCTCTGAGAAGAAACTAGTCCATATGACAAGAAAAACATTCCACAGCGGCCTCTAGTGGACAAACACAGGTACCGCAGTTTAATATACTAAACATATATAAAAAAACATTCTTTTTTTTTTTTTCTTGACCACCATTAAAAATTATTACTTTTTTTTAGTAGTTACAGGCATGCACAGATATTAGCGGGAATACCGTTAGGTAACAGACAGAAAGACAAATTAGGCTTGGGGGTCCCCCAATAGAACCAAGTTCCTGGGGGCCCCCACTTACCTGTTCCCCGCCGCAGGACTTTGTTTGGTCCACAAAAGCCCAAACTTCACCTATCACGGCAGGCATTGTAATCAAACCTTCAGGGACCGGGTTCCCAAGGATTCCACTCCCCTGGACCTGTATAGCACCCTGCACAGAAAACATCTTGGTCGTGGGTATGACCAGAGCTCTGGATCCCAGGGTCCAGCTCTCCTAAGAGAAGCATTACAGGCAGAACCTTGCTCTTCTCTGCAAGGCCCGGGTACCGACCGTTTAGCTATGAAGCTTTTTTGGTCGGATCCGGAATAGCTTACTGAGGCCCAAAAGAACCTGTACGCAAGCTCAGTGAAAAACACATGTTTCTTCTTGGCCAACACCTTAGACACTGGCAAAAAACTGAGGTGCTCCCGGATGGGAGGGGCTTATATAGGGGAGGGTACTTCCGGTTTTGGAAGTTGCCAGTGCCAGCACCTGACGGTAACTATATAACCCATTAGTAATGACTATGTCGCTCTGTGTCCCGTGATGTACGAGAAAGAAATAGATGTTTTGAGGTGTACAAAAGCATTATACAACAGCTCCTGGTCTTGGCCTCCATGATTATAGCAAAGGGTTTCACCCATTTGCTAGGGACAACTGTAAAACCATGATGGGAGTCCTATCGCAAGGACATGGGGGCAAGCTGCACCCTATAGTTTTTTTTCTCAAGAGTGGTGCCTATGCCATTCAGGGTATGCTGGCGTGTCCAAGAGCTCTTGCATCCTGTGCTATGGTTGTGGAAATGACCACATCTTTCACTTTAGGTTATCCAACTACCCTTCACACTGCCCATGCGTCCATCCTCCTAAAGAATATCCACACCCAACATATGTCCGCACAGCGGCTGAGTGGGTATGAGGTAATTTTGCTCTCAAACCCTAATTTGGAAATAATATATGCCTCCCCACCTCAGGCCCAGCCCCAATCTTGAATCCTAGGACTTAAAAATGAGGAGGATGAGGTAGCCCCACAACATGAATGTATTGAAGCTATACAGCAGGACACCTCACCCAGGGAGGATATGTGCTCAAGTGCAATCCCAGGAGCTCAAAATGTGTTTGTAGATGAGTCTTGCTCAAGATCAAATGACCCCACTTATGTTGGATATGCTGTGGTCCAGCTCCCTGACATTGTACTCGAGGCAAATCCAGTCCTATTTTAATCTGCACAAGCAGCTTCCAAACAAGAGGCCACTATCCAGGTGCCTTCTCTAGCCCCTGAAATACCTTTGCTTGACCAAAACACGCTCAGACTTAGAAACATATGCCACTGAAACTGACATAAAACAATGGAATATTGCAGGTGTGCAGAAAAGTCCAGAGTCTGGGCTCATGTGCACAGAGGGGAAACCATATATATCTGTAGCTAGTGCCCCATTATTCATTTCATAGTACCATGGGGTGGGACACAGAGGCTGGCATATGACATGTGAATTACTGGATAAATATTTTTTCATCCCAGGTCTTCCCTCTCTTGTATAATCATATGTTTCTATGTGCATTACATGCATCCGGAACAATCCAAGGAATCCACACAAGGCAAAACATAAACCAACAGGAATAGTAATAGAATATATGTTCTTAAGATGGGTAGACACATTTGTAACTACAAGGGAAAATACTGAAACAGTGGTAAAAACCCTCACTCAGGAGATCATTCCTCAATGGGGATGCCCACTACAGATCAACTCAGACAATGGCCCTACTTTCATAGCCAAAGTTTTTCAAGATCTGGTAAAAGCATTAAAAATAGATTGGAAGTTTCAAATTCCTTACCATCCTCAAAGTTTAGGCATTGTAGAAGAAATTAATAGAATAAAAGATAAGATCAGGAAGGCTACAGGTGGAACTTATACCAACTGGAAAAGGGTGCTGCCTGCAATTCTAGCAGAGGTAAGAATGACCCCAAACAACAAGACAGGTTATTCTCCCTTTGAAACTCTTATGGGCAGACCATTTTCCACTCCCTGGGCCAGACAACCCTTAAATGTTATCAAGATCCCCTCTTTCTCTTATTCAGGAAGAATATCTAAGAATATTAAATTGAAACATTGGACAAAGTTGAAAGAAATGTTGCTCACACTTCTCCTTCACAAGAACCAACACACCCCTTTAAAGGTCGATGACCTAGTGGTGGTCCAGCAGCTGAACCGAACCAAAAAGCAGGAATATCCTTTTGGACTCCCAACTACTGTGATTGCGGTAACCAGGATCGCAATCCTCGTGGTAGGACAACAGTCTTGGATCCATGCCAGTCGAGTTAAGGTCAACCAGGACCCTAAGGAGCAAGGCAAAGACAAAGGATGAGAAGAAAGTAGAGAAAATCCTTGAATACTGAGTGAAGGTGGTCAAGTCTCTGAAAAAAGATGACCTCGCTTATTTCACCACAGATTTCTGGGAAAGCGTTCTGCTTTCTGTTCCTGATCACTCCGATTGTGTTCCTACCCACCTGAGTCATAACTGTATATATCATCCAGAAGACTTGTTAGCCTTAAAAGGCGTATGTGGGTCACTTCATAATCATACGCATATATGACATAAGAGAGATATACAAGCTAAAGGAAATAAGGAATTTAGTTTCACTGAAAAAATTGGATTTTTTTGTACTCACCGTAAAATCCTTTTCTCTGACGTCCATGGACTGACACAGCATCTTCAATCTTGACAAAGTGGGTTATGTTCCTACTCATAGGAGAAGACTAGGCAGAATGTTAGATGTTTTAACATACATTCCATTACCAGAGTTGAACAGCCCCACCCAGGGGGCAGTCCCTCCGGACATAACCCTCCTACCTGCAGCCAGCAGCCAAATAAATCCTATTTTCTCTTACTGTCCATGGACTGACACAGCATCTTCAATCGTGACAAAGTGGGACGTCCCAAAGCAGTGTCAAAGAACGAGGGGTGGGAACAGTATCAAGGAAAAAAAAAAAACTTCACCCCAAACAAGCAGAGCTCCTTAACGGAGGAGGTGCAACATTAATCAGCCGCTTGCAAAACCTTGCGGCTGAAGGAAGCATCAGAAGATGCACCCACATCAACCTTATAAAACTTAGAAAAGGTATGTGCGGACGACCAGGTCGCCGCCCTGCACACTTGTGAAACAAACGCTTGATGTCGGAAAGCCCAGGAAGCACCAATTGCCCTGGTTGAATGCGCCGTAACCGGAAAGGGATGCGCCCGCCCCTTAAGGGCATAGGCCTGTATGACAGTATGCCTGATCCACCGAGAAATGGTGGCAGACCAAACTGCTAGGCCCTGTTTTGGACCAGACACAGACAGCGAGTCAGACTTCCGAATCGAAGCCGTAGCAGACAGGTACACCCGCAAGGCACGTACCACATCTAATGTGTGAAGCGCAAACTCTCTGGGATGCGATGGACAAGGACATAAAGACGGAAGCACCATGTCCTCATTAAGGTGGAAGGTCGAGACCACCTTCGGGAGAAAATAAGGCTGAGGGCGTAGCACCGCCTTATCCGTATAGAGGACCAAGTATGGCGGTTTGCAAGACAAGGCCGCCAATTCAGAAACCCATCTGACAGAAATAATGGCTACAAGGAAAGCCACCTTCTGAGATAAAGTTAAGAGGGGAATCTCTGATGTTTTCAAAAGGAGGTTCTTGAAGAACCGAGAGCACCAAATTCAAATCCCAAGGAGGAAGAGGTGGTTTAATAGGGAGGAGCACATGGCGGACCCCCTGTACGAAGGTACTAATCAAGGAATGGCCCGCTAGCGGCCGCTGAAAGAAAACAGCTAAATCTGAAATCTGACCCTTAATCGTGCTTAAAGCAAGTTTTAGGACCACACCACGCTGTAAAAACAGCAGGATCCTGGAAACGGAATACGTCCGTGGACGCCAATCCAGCTCCTCGCACATAGCGATGTAGGCCTTCCAGGTATGGTAGTATATCTTCCTGGAGGAAGATTTCCGTGCCCTCAGCATGGTCGAGATGACCGAATCCGAGAGACCTCGGTCCCTCAGCACCTGGCTTTCAATAGCCATGCCGTTAAAGCCAGCGACTGTAAAGCAGGATGAAGAATGGGACCTTGAGACAGAAGGTCCTCCCACAGCGCTAGTCACCATGGAACGTCCGCCACTAGGCACACAAGATCGGCGTACCAAAGAGGCTGAGGCCAATCTGGGACGATGAGGATCACCGGAATCCCCTCGGCCTCCACCCTGCGAAGTAGTCGAGGAAGCAACTTCAGTGGAGGATAGGCATAAATCAGCTGATACCGACCCCACTAACGCGTCTGATGCGTCTTCCCAGGGATCCCTGGACCTGGCCATGAATCTCAACACCTTGCGATTGAGTCGAGAGGCCAGTAGGTCCACATCCGGCGTTCCCCACCTCCGGCAAAGGAGTTGAAACACCTCCGGATGTAAGGACCATTCCCCCTGGTCAAACATCTGGCGGCTCAGATAGTCCACCTGCCAGTTGTCTACTCCTGGAATGTAAACGGCCGACAGAGCCAGCATGCTTCTTTCCGCCCATGCCAGGATGTGAGCGGCCTCGGACACAGTGGCCGAGCTCCGCGTTCCCCCCTGATGGTTGACATAAGCCACTGCCGTGGCGTTGTCCGACTGAATCCTGACTGAGCGCCCCTGTAGTCTCTTTGACCACGAGGAGAGACAGTCTGATTGCCCAGAGTTCCAGGACATTGATCAGCAGACGGGATTCGTGCGGAGTCCAAAGCCCTTGGGCCGAGAGAACTCCCCAGACTCCGCCCCAGCCCGAAAGACTGGCGTCCATCGTGATCACAGTCCACTGGACAGGAAGGAACGACTTCCCCGACCGAAGGGCCGGGGATCTCAGCCACCATGTCAGGGATGCCCTTACCAGGTGACTCACCTGGATCTGACGATCCAGTGATAATGGAGACTTGTCCCAGCAAGACAGGATCTCCTTTTGTAAGGCTCGAGTGTGGAATTGGGCATACGGCACAGCCTCGAAGGAAGCCACCATGAGTCCCAGGACCCTCATGCAAAAACGGAGTGACGACCATTTGCGGGACGTCAGTACTCGTACCGCAGATTGAAGAGTCAGTAATTTTTCCAAGGGTAGAAATACCCTCGCCTCCAAGGAGTCCAGGATCAATCCTAGGTTTTCCAGACGCTGAGTTGAAACCTGGACCGACTTCTGAATGTTCAGCAGCAAACCAAATTCTCGGAGGGCCTGACTAGCTATCAACACATTTTCCTCTAGTTCTGAGCCATAGTCTGCTCTCAGAAGAAGATCGTCCAGATAGCACACGATAGCAATGCCTCGCTGTCTCAGCAAAGCTAGAATCGGGGCAAACACCTTGGTGAAAACCCGCGGTGCTGACGCTAAACCGAAGGGAAGAGCCACAAACTGATAGTGGTCTTCGCCTATCGCAAAAACTTCTGGTGACCCGCGCAGATTGGGACATGCAAGTAGGCGCCCTTGATATCCAAGGACGCCAGAAAATCCCCCGGGTGGAGCGCAGCAATCACCGAGTGAATGTATTCCATGCGGAATTTTCGAACCTTCACAAAGGCATTCAGGGCCTTGAGGTCCAGAAATGGACGGACTCCGTCCTTCTTTGGGACCACAAAAAGATTTGAATAAAATCCCTGAAACCTCTCCTTTGACGGTACTGGCAAAATTACCCCGCACCTCAGCAAGTCCTGCACTGCCCCCAATAGGGCAGCCCTACATGCTGGAAGGAGAGAGAGAGAGATTTGAGGGAAAGAATCTGTCTGGTGGCCGGGAAAGGAACTCTATCCTGTACCCCAAGTTGACCACCTTGCATACCCACCGGTCGGAGATCTGGGAGGTCCACCGATCCGTGAACCTGCAAAGTCGTCCCCCCACCCTAGAGTCGGGCGGGGGCAAGACTTCATGCGGTGGCGGGCTTGTTCGCCGGCTTGTTCGGCTTACGCACCCAGGGATGCTTCTGTCCACCAGCTGCACTCTTGTCAGTCTGGGAGAATTTTCCTGTGGACTCCGACTGACGAAAAAACCTCTTCTGTGTGAGAAAAGAAGGGCCCCGTTTACGGCGCGGCTCCTTCCCCTTAGTACGTTGAGGAAGAAGGGTGCTCTTACCTCCTGTGACATTTTTAATAATGTCATCCAGGGAAGCACCAAATAGTCTCCCGCCCTTAAAAGGTAAATCCGTCAGGAGATTCTTAGAGGCCAGGTCAGCAGACCAGCATTTTAACCAGATAAGACGACGCAATACCACCGCAGATACGGAGGCCCTAGAAATTAAGGGGGTAGTGTCCATAATGGCATTGCACACATACACCAGGCCTTGTACCAGTTGGTCAGCCAGCGCAATGCAATCCGGGAGGAAGATTATGCTCCTGTACAGTCTGATGCTAAATTTTTGCCCATTCCGTGAGTGTCTGAGACACCAGGGTTGCCGCTACAATAGGACGTAGCGCAGATCCCAGCATGGTGAACATGGCCCTGCTCACCACTTACGACCTCCTATCAGTAGGGTCCTTGAAGGCAGGAGTCCTTTCAACCGGGAGGATCGTGGCTTTATTCAATCGGGTGACCGGGGGGTCAACAACCGGAGGAGAGGCCCATTTTTTAATCAGGCTCTCCTCAAAAGGGGTACCTAACCGCCAGACGCAAGACCGCAAAGGTCTTCTGCGGTTTTTCCCATACCTGGTCTATGAATCTGTCAAGGAAAGGTGTATAGGGAAAAACCTTTTTAGAAGGATTAGCACTAAATGAACCGAAGGAGACTGCCTCCACCGGAGGTTCCTCAGTCGCAGCATCCAGCTTGAGAGTGTCCCTCACAGCATCAATGAGTTCACTAACAAGCTTCCTGTCCTGTACTGACCCAGATAAGGAGTCTTCCTCACAAGGAATGTCCTGGTCAAACATATCCAAAATTTCAGAACTAGGGTCCTGTGCCTCAGCAAGGCCCATATCTGAATCAGAGCAGTCCCCTTGGAGATGGTAGGGGGAGAGGGCGCTTTTTAGCCCCTTTGCGTTCGCACGCCGCTTCCATCCTGGCAACAAATGATTCCAGGACTGCCGACAACTGGTCCATAGGGACCGCAGGTGCAGTAGCACTGCCTGTTGCCTCTGACATGAAGGGGGGAAGCAGGTGACACTGACTCCATGATAAAATGGCACCCTCTAACCAAGTTGACCGATTGATCACAGGTTGCAGGAAATAAATTTTGCATGATTCCTCCAACACAGTGACAGGGGAATTCCTCTGGCTTGGCAATAGCCTTCTTCTGGTGGGGGAAGCCGTCCCTGCCGAGAGAAGAGTGATTATCGCTAGCGGCTATAGCAGTTGCTTGCTATAGTCGCAAGTGAATCGAGTTGATTGATCAACTTGGTACATTTCACCCTGCCCATTAATGGTTTGAATCTCAGCCTGTTCCTGCTGAGATTTGAACCATGTATGGATGGCCTTTATTAACATCCCTTTAATGAGGCATTGGAGCACAACCTAGCCCAGCAGCTGCTGTCAGTGCAGAGTGCAGCCCTAGAACGGCTCTGATTAATCCAAAAGAACAAAATTGACTCTCTAATGCAGTGGTTCTCAACTCCTGTCCTCAGGACCCACTAACAGGCCAGGTTTGCAAGATAACTGAATTAGATCACAGGTGATATAATTTGCTGCTCAGTGATTGCAGGATACTAGTCTGCATCTCCCCAAGGTAATACATAAAATCTGGCCTGTTAGTGGGTCCTGAGGACAGGAGTTGAGAACCACTGCTCTAATGACATCTACTAGCAATGTGAATTCTTCCAAAGGCTCCACTTCCTGTTTGTAAGCAGGGTCGGGCCTATCTGCCTACTACCTTTGACTGCAAGTTTCACTCTAGCAACCCTGCTGAAATTGAGTGGAAGAGGTGAGAGGGTGGTGGTCACTGTTCAGACTTGTCTGTATACTTTGATCAGGAAAGCTGGATGCACATTTATAGTGAGTTACTGCTGACAGTGAGACCTACTGTATACTGGTCAAGAAATAGAGTACATGAATATATACGGTATATGTATATATATATATATATATATATATATATATATATATATATATATTGTGACAGCAGGAAGGTAAAGTCACCTGGTTGCATCCAGGGGGTAGATATATTTCTCCCAGATTCAGGCTTTATGCTGACTTATACAACTAGGGAGGGAGTTGATGAAGCCCAGCTGAGGCTAGTGGGCTCATGGATGACTCATACCTCTAGGGAGAGGGCTGGGCGTCGTGCAGGCAGGGAGTTGATGAGACCAGCTGAAGCCTGTCAGTTCGTTTAAGGCCTCTATAAAAACTCCCAGCTTCATTAGATGTTAGCTCATGCCTGGACCCAGACCTGTGTGGACTGTCTAGGGAGAGTGAACCCCTGTGCGGTGAGGCAAAGCCTGTGTGGCTATTTGTTTGGACTTTTACTAAACCAGGGACTTAGGGACTAGGACAGCACCAGGCTGATCCCAGTTGTTAGTTTAGGAAACCTGCATGTTTAGTCAGAGGTCAAACTGACCAGGATTTATTTTGTTTATGTTTCTTTTTGGCTTTGCTGTGTTTTTGTCACTGTACATAGAGAAATAAACCGCACCTTTTGATTTTGAAAACCACAACCTCCGTCTGCTGGCCCTGTTTTTGTGTGGGGAGCCCAACCAGGGGGTCACACACACCCGCTACTGAGTTAACCCCCTCACAGTTGGTGGAGAACCAGTGGCAGTTTTTTTTAAGCCAGCATGGAGGAGATACTGAAACAGCTGGCTCTAGCAAATGCCAATCAACAGCAGACAAATGCAGGTTTGCAAAGGAGCCTTGCAGCCCAGCAGCAAGCTCATCAACAAGCCCAGCAGCAATCTGAGGCCCGCTTCATAGACCTGTTACAGAAGCAAGAGCAGAGACTACAACAAATGGAAGCAGTAATGCAGCAACGTCCGCAGACCAGTGAGGAAAGCCGTCCCACTAATACCGCGTCCTTTGGGGTGAGTCGTTTATTGACAAAAATGACTGGAGAGGATGATCCAGAGGTATTTTTGACCACATTTGAAAGGACTGCTGAAAGAGAAAAGTGGCCTGAGGAGCAGTGGGCTGGACTGGTGGCTCCTCTGTTAACTGGTGAATCGCAGAAGGCTTACTATGACCTAGAGCCTGACCAAGCAAAAGACTATGTGATGCTAAAAGCTGAAATATTGGCAAGGCTGGGTGTCACCCTGGCTGTCCGGGCTCAGCGTGTGCATAACTGGACTTTCCAGCTTGGAAAACCCCCCAGGTCTCAAATGTATGATCTCATTCACCTGAGCAGGAAGTGGCTACAGCCAGAGACTTTGTCCGCACCAGAGATTGTGGAACGTGTTGTAATGGATCGGTTTTTGAGAGCTCTTCCTACTGCCATCCAAAAGTGGGTAAGCCATGGAGACCCAGAGACGGCCGGTGGTCTTGTGGATCGTGTAGAGAAATACTTGGCTACAGAGAACCTGACGGCCTCTTCCAGAGACTCTCGGACTTTCCACCCTAAGACCAGACCATCCCCAGGGGCGGATAAGAGGATTCCAAGGGGTGAGGGTGGAGAGAGTGAGAGGGTGGGAGCTCTACCCAAAGTTTGGCGAGAACAGCCTGGGAAGTCAGGGGCTCAAGAGGCAGCCAAAAGGATTGTTTGCTACCGCTGCCGGCAAGCGGGACATATTGCAGCAAATTGCCCGGTTGTGGAGGAACCCATGCAATGTGACTTTCTGACGGACAGACGTCAGTCGCTGTGTGCGACAGTCGCATGCACTGCCATTCGGGGAACTGAGAAACATTTATGCAAAATGTGTATTAATGGTAGAAATGTTGTGGTATTACTGGATTCAGGTAGCCTTGTGACCCTGATAAAGGCTGAATTAGTTAAAACAGAGGTCTCTGGGAATAGCAAGGTAGCTGTTATTTGTGTGCATGGGGACACCCGAGAGTATCCAGTGACTACAGTGTGTTTCGAGACCCCCAAAGGTACCCTCTCTCATCCAGTGGGGTTAGTATCTCAATTACCGCATGATGCCATTGTGGGAAGAGATTTTCCGAAGTTCTGGGAACTGTGGGATGATCCTGAGCCCCCCACTGGTGCCCCTATGTACCAGGAATGTGATAGCCAGAACTCCTCTGAGAGTGGTGAGGACTCTCCAGAATTTCCCTTGTCAGTATTGGCAGGGGAGACTCAAGAAACTGGAGAGGAGCCCACCTCCTCAGACGAAAACCTACCGTCTGTGGAGTTTTCTGATCTGGAGGTTCACAGGGAAAATTTTGCCACAGAACAGTTAAAAGACCCCGCCCTAATAAAGGCACGGGAAAACGTAGTGGAAATAGATGGCGAGTTAGTGAACCCAGATAATACCTGCACTTACCCATACTTCAGCGTAGAGAAGGACCTACTGTATCGGGTGGCAAAAAGGGCAGAAGAAACCGTTGAGCAGCTGGTGGTGCCCAAACCTTACAGGAAGTTGGTGTTGGAGTTGGCCCATGGGCACATTCTTGGAGGTCATCTGGGGACAGAGAAAACCCGAGAGAGGGTATTACAGAGATTCTATTGGCCTGGGGTGATGAAGGACATAGAAAATTATTGTTCGTCCTGCCCTGTGTGTCAGAGGTCGGCCCCGATGCCACATTTCCGTAGCCCGCTGGTCCCTCTACCCATCATTGAGGTCCCGTTTGAGAGAATCGCAATGGATTTGGTAGGTCCTATAATCAAGTCCGCTAGGGGGCACCAGTACATATTGGTTATAATGGACTATGCCACCCGTTATCCAGAAGCGATCCCTCTCAGAAATACCTCGGCCAAAACCATAGCCAAAGAGCTATCTCTTGTTTTTAGCCGGGTGGGTATTTGTAAAGAACTGCTTACGGACCAAGGTACACCCTTTATGTCCCGGGTTATGAAAGAGCTGTGTAAATTGTTCAAAGTGACGCAATTGCGTACATCTGTGTATCACCCCCAAACCGATGGGCTGGTTGAAAGATTCAACAAAACCCTAAAACAAATGTTGAAGAAAGTGGTGGATAGAGATGGAAAGGATTGGGACTGTCTACTTCCTTATTTGATGTTTTCTATTAGGGAGGTGCCCCAATCCTCTACGGGATTCTCCCCCTTTGAGTTACTGTATGGGAGACACCCAAGAGGGCTGTTGGATATTGCCAAGGAAACTTGGGAAAGTGAGAGTTCTCCCCACAGGAGTGTGATTGAGCATGTCGCCCTGATGCAAGATCGAATTGCACAGGTAATGCCCATCGTGAAGGAACATTTGGCCCAAGCGCAGTTGGCACAGCAGAGAGTGTACAACCGTGGAGCAAAGACCCGTACCTTTTCCCCGGGGGATAGGATATTGGTACTTGTCCCTACGGTTGAAAGTAAATTCCTTGCCAAATGGCAAGGCCCCTACGAGATAATGGAAAAAGTGAGCGAAGTGAATTACAAGGTCAGACAACCAGGAAGGCGAAAGCCCGAACAGATATATCACGTTAATCTGTTGAAAGCCTGGAGGGATAGAGAGTCCCTAGTCGCAGAAACTTGGTCACCAGCTCAAACTGGTTGCGTGATTCCGGAGGTTGGAATAGCAGCCACCTTGTCACAACCCCAACAACAGGAGGTTAAGGAGTTTGTGCTTCGCAACAAGGAGGTGTTCTCTGAGCTGCCGGGACAAACATCTGGGGTAGAGCATGATATTATTACCCCGCCCGGTGAAAGGGTGAAGTTAAAACCCTATCGGATCCCAGAGGCCCGACGGGAGGCAATACGGGAGGAAGTACAGAAAATGCTGAACTTAGGGGTGATAGAGGAGTCCCAAAGTGATTGGTCTAGTCCCATTGTGTTGGTGCCTAAACCGGATGGGAGCTGGCGATTTTGTAACGATTTTCGTCAGTTGAACAAAGTTACAAAATTTGACACCTACCCCATGCCACGTATAGATGAGTTGATCGACCGGCTGGGAACAGCCCGATACATGACGACTCTTGACCTCACAAAAGGGTATTGGCAAATTCCCCTGGCCAAGTCGGCCAAAGAGAAAACCGCATTTGTAACCCCAGACGGGGCGTTCCAATATAAGAGAATGCCGTTCGGGTTACAGAATGCGCCGGCCACATTCCAGCGGAAAATGGACCAGATACTGAGGCCCCATCGGAAGTATGCTGCGGCTTACCTGGATGACGTAATTGTCCATAGCACAGATTGGGCCTCACATCTGCCAAAAGTGCAAGCAGTCCTAGACTCTATCCGGGAAGCGGGGTTTACGGCTAACCCCAAGAAGTGTACCATTGGGCAGGAGGAGGCCAAATATCTTGGGTACACCATTGGCAGGGGAGTGATAAAACCCCAACTCAACAAAGTCGAGGCCATCCAGAGTTGGCCACGTCCCAACAGCAAGAAGCAGGTACGGGCCTTTCTGGGAATCGCGGGTTATTATCGGCGCTTCATTCCCCACTTTGCTTCTAAGGCTGTGCCCCTAACCAACCTGACGAAAGGGAAAGGGTCGGTCATGATTAAATGGACCCCCGAGGCTGAGGCAGCATTCCAATTCTTGAAACAAGCCTTATGTAGCCAGCCAGTGTTGTACTCACCCGACTTCTCTAAAGACTTTGTCGTACAAAGTGATGCGTCAGATGTGGGGTTAGGAGCAGTATTGTCCCAGGTCTGGAACGGGGAAGAGCACCCAGTCATTTACCTCAGCAGGAAGTTGAAGTCCCATGAGGTAAATTACGCCACGGTTGAAAAGGAGTGTTTAGCGGTGAAGTGGGCTCTAGATTCCCTTCGGTACTATCTGCTAGGTAGGCACTTTGACATGGTTACGGATCACGCTCCGTTAAAGTGGATGGCTCAAAACAAGGAGACAAATAGAAGAGTGAATAGGTGGTTCCTGGCCCTACAGGAATTCAACTTCACAGTAAAGCATCGCCCTGGCGTTCAAATGGGGAATGTGGATGCTTTGTCTCGAGTACATGAATGCCTGATTGCTGGTGTTCCAACCCCAAGGTTAAAACAAGAGGGGGGGTATGTGACAGCAGGAAGGTAAAGTCACCTGGTTGCATCCAGGGGGGTAGATATATTTCTCCCAGATTCAGGCTTTATGCTGACTTATACAACTAGGGAGGGAGTTGATGAAGCCCAGCTGAGGCTAGTGGGCTCATGGATGACTCATACCTCTAGGGAGAGGGCTGGGCGTCGTGCAGGTAGGGAGTTGATGAGACCAGCTGAAGCCTGTCAGTTCGTTTAAGGCCTCTATAAAAACTCCCAGCTTCATTAGATGTTAGCTCATGCCTGGACCCAGACCTGTGTGGACTGTCTAGGGAGAGTGAACCCCTGTGCGGTGAGGCAAAGCCTGTGTGGCTATTTGTTTGGACTTTTACTAAACCAGGGACTTAGGGACTAGGACAGCACCAGGCTGATCCCAGTTGTTAGTTTAGGAAACCTGCATGTTTAGTCAGAGGTCAAACTGACCAGGATTTATTTTGTTTATGTTTCTTTTTGGCTTTGCTGTGTTTTTGTCACTGTACATAGAGAAATAAACCGCACCTTTTGATTTTGAAAACCACAACCTCCGTCTGCTGGCCCTGTTTTTGTGTGGGGAGCCCAACCAGGGGGTCACACACACCCGCTACTGAGTTAACCCCCTCACAATATATAATGTCAACTTCTCACACTCAATCACGAAAAGGAATTTTATAAAGTAAATGCTGTAAATTACTTGAGTAATAGTAAGCCTAGTTCATGCACATTCACTGCTTAGATCAGACCAGTTCCTGCATGTCACACCTCAGACCAGTCCTATTTCTGCCCTACCGTTGTGCCCATCTGCTCTTCTGTCCCACGGTTGTACACCCCTGCTCTTCTGCCCCCCACCCCTGTAAAAGAATATATTTTTGATCAGGATATGTAATCTAACTACCCAGGTGTATTCTTAGGTAATGCAAAATAACACATTTTATGACCAATTTGTGCAGAAATCCATATCATTCCAAAAGGGTTCACATACTTTTTATTGCATCTCTCTCTCTCTCTCATATATATATATATATATATATATATATATACACACACACACACACACATACACACAGTGGGTACGGAAAGTATTCAGACCCCCTTAAATTTTTCACGCTTTGTTATATTGCAGCCATTTGCTAAAATCATTTAAGTACATTTTTTTTCCTCATTAATGTACACACAGCACCCCATATGGATAGAAAAACACAGAATTGTTGACATTTTTGCAGATTTATTAAAAAAGAAAAACTGAAATATCACATGGTCCTAAGTATTCAGACCCTTTGCTGTGACACTCATATTTAATTCAGGTGCTGTCCATTTCTTCTGATCATCCTTGAGGCCGGGTTCACACTTGTGCGACATGACAGCCGTCCTTCTTTGGATCCGACTTTGCCCTGCGACATGAAGCCGACATATGTCCGACTTTCAATGAACGGGGATCCGACTTGGATCCCCGCCAATACTAGGCACTGTGTTTGGTATGAATCTTGAGGGGGAACTCCACACCAAATTTTAAATAAAAAAACGGCATTGGTTTCCCCTCCAAGAGCATACCAGGCCCTTGGGTCTGGTATGGATTTTAAGGGGAACCCCCTACGCCAAAAAACGGCGTGGGGGTCCCCCAAAATCCAAACCAGACCTTTATCCGAGCACGCAACCTGGCAGGCCGCAGGGGAAGAGGGGGGGACCAGAGAGCGCCCCCCTCTCCCTCCTGAACCGTACCAGGCCGCATGCCCTCAACATGGGGGGTTTGGTGCTTTGGGGCAGGGGGACGACCTGCGGCCCCCCCCTACCCCAAAGCACCCTGCCCCCCATGTTGATGAGGACAGGGCCTCTTCCCGACAACCCTGACCGTTGGTTGTCGGGGTCTGCGGGCGGGGGGCTTACCGGAATCTGGGAGCCCCTTTAATAATGGGGCCCCCAGATCCCGGCCCCCCACCCTATGTGAATGAGTATGGGGTACATCGTACCCCTACCCATTCACCTGGTGGAAAAAAATGTCAATAAAAAAAACACAGGTTTTTAAAGTAATTTATTACACAGCTCCGGGGGGTCTTCTTCCGACTTCAGGGGTCTCCGGTGTCGTCTCCGCGCTCTCCTGTTCTTCCTTCCTTCTGCTGGGCCTCCGCTATCTTCTTCCAGCTCTTTTGCTAGCGGGGCCCGGTCTTCTCCGTCGCCTTCTTCCCTCGCTCTCCGGTTCGTTCTTTCTTTCTTCTGCCGGCCCCTCCACTATCTTCTTCCAGCTCTTTTGCTAGTGGAGGGGGCCGGTCTTCCCGTCGCCGTCTTGTTCCCTCTTCTCCTTCTCGATGTTGACACGTTGCTTCCTCCTGCTGTAATGCTTGGCTGTTCGCTCCACAGTGATTTATATAGGCTTCTCATAACGTCACAGTCACATTCTCCCATGACGTCACAGTCACATGCTCCCATGACGTCACAGTCACATGCTCCGGGGCCACCCAGAGCATGTGACTGTGACGTCATGAGAAGCCTATATAAATCGCTGTGGAACAAACAGCCAGCATTACAGCGGGAGGAAGCGACGTGTCAACATCGAGAAGGAGAAGAGGGTAGAAGGAGAAGAGGGAAGAAGACGCAGACGGCGACGGAGAAGACCGGCCCCCTCCACTAGCAAAAGAGCTGGAAGAAGATAGTGGAGGGGCCGACAGAAGGAAGAAAGAAAGAACCGGAAAGCGAGGGAAGAAGGCGACGGAGAAGACCGGGCCCCGCTAGCAAAAGAGCTGGAAGAAGATAGCGGAGGCCCGGCAGAAGGAAGGAAGAACAGGAGAGCGCGGAGACGACACCGGAGACGGAAGAGACCCCCGGAGTCGGAAGAAGACCTCCGGAGCTGTGTAATAAATTACTTTAAAAACCTGTGTGCTTTTTTTATTGACATTTTTTTCCACCAGGTGAAGGGGGTAGGGGTACGATGTACCCCATACTCATTCACGTAGGGTGGGGGGCCGGGATCTGGGGGCCCCCTTATTAAAAGGGGGCTCCCAGATTCCGATAAGCCCCCGCCCGCAGACCCCAACAACCAACGGCCAAGGTTGTCGGGAAGAGGCCCTGTCCTCATCAACATGGGGGCAGGGTGCTTTGGGGTGGGGGGGACGCAGGTCACCCCCCTGCCCCAAAGCACCAAACCCCCATGTTGAGGGCATGCAGCCTGGTACAGTTCAGGGGGGCGCTCTCTCACCCCCCCCTCTTCCCCTGCGGCCTGCCAGGTTGCGTGCTCGGATAAAGGTCTGGTTTGGATCTTGGGGGGACCCCCACGCCGTTTTTCGGAGTAGGGGTTCCCCTTAAAATCCATAACAGACCCAAGGGCCTGGTATGCTCTTGGAGGGGAACCCATGCCGTTTTTTTATTTAAAATTTGGCGTGGAGTTCCCCCTCAAGAGCAGCAGAGCACAAGTCGCATGCCAAAGTCGGATCATGCAAGACTGCGGTCTGACTTTGATCCGACTTCAATGATAGTCAATGGGCTGAAGTCGGACCAAAGTAGTACAGGGAGCATTTTCAAAGTCGGACCGACATGTGTCGGACCAGTTAAGACAGCTCCCATAGGGAAACATTGATTTTCACACAAATAAATAAATCAAATACAACAATAAATATATATATAAATCCACTTAAGTGAAAATTGAATGCATACGTGTTCAAGAAAGTGCGAAACAATATACAAAGTGCTTGTGCAGAAATTATTCACATTAGTGCAACATTGCTGAAGTGATACTAGGTAAAATTAATAATAGTGTCCCAGAGAAATTGCCATAAACTGTTGATATGGCAATAAAATGAAAAAGTCTAAAATGAAAAAGTCAAACTTAAAAGTGTAACAAATAGTCTTTCAAAGTGCCTTTGATGGAAGTAAAGTGAACTAGTGCTTCTCTTGATGGAAGTAAAGTGAACTAGTGTTGGTGCAGATCCCCTGCTATAGTGATGATCACTAATGACTCCAAACAGTAGTCTCACAGAACTCTCACCTCCATATACATGTAATTAGGCATAATCAATACTGTCTCCCTCCTCTGCACTGGCCCATCCACTGTGTGTTTCTATCGTCTCCTCCACGTCTCCACCAATTATGTTGATGTTAATGATCCTAGAGAGGGGGGGAGGGGGGTTGGCGCAACTCCAGTGGGGATGTCAGATCGGGAATAAAAGGAGAGAAAGAGCTCCAATAGTGTAGTATTTTAGAATAAGAGAGTTTATTAATATTGGTAATGCTCGTACATAGGGTAAAGATTAAAAAGCATGTCAATAATAACCAAAGCGGCACGATACGCCCCCTTACTGTTGCTCCGGTACTTCCGGTCTGCGGTGCCTCGCAAATTCCCTACGGCGTTACTTCACGTACCTCGTGACTTCATCAGGGATGCCTGATTGGCTGTCGAGGCTTTGTTTTTATTTGTGTACACCGGAAATAGTTATTCGGCCATTTTATTGTAGCCTAGTATGTATACATGGGCGCCGCCATGTTTTCTTATGTTATATAATGGCGAAATTATCCATAGAGGTGCGCCCAGCTATCCTACTATGTTAATAGTTATTTACTTTCTGAATAAGGTCTAAACCAAGATTTGTAAGATCTTAGTCTGCCATAAGAGGAATGTCTATAGAGAATATACCAAATCAAAAAAACCTGCAGTTATCTGGCTGCATGTTAATATGGATCACGGGACAATCAAATAGAGTCACGTCTTAGGGGAACAGACACCCATCTCTAAATCACTCTTAATAAAAATGACATGAATCTATATAAAAAACAATTGTTATCTAACTTGAACCATTGCTATATCACCTAAAATTTCTGCATTAGATAAATGTTTGGCCATATAGTGCACAGTAATCATATATGTGAAAAAATGGGCCGTGGTGAGTGTAAATTGCTCTAGGGTATTGATCTGATATACGGGGCTCGGACACTAAGTTCAGCTCGTAGGCCTCCGCAAATCGCATGTACCCATGGAGTAGCAATAAATACTTACACAACACTACATCAATAAAGTATGCATAAAATATGTGATTCAGATGGCCGGCGCTCAAGGGGCCGGCCATCTGAATAGTGGGCGGCAGCAATACATAGGTTCATGCAATGCATGAACCTATGTATTGTTGTGGTGAGTGACGGCCGGGCGCAGAAGCGAGCGGTAGCGGCGCTTCTGCACCCACTATGGTCGTGCCGCCATGTGTAAAAAAAAAAGACATTAAAAAAAAAAAAAAAAAACTCTTAAAGGGCCCGTTTTTTTTTTGGTGACCACAGGAGGGGGGGCGGCGACCGGGCGCCCCCTATGGACGGGCCGCCACTGATTGGATCATTAAGAGATCCTCGCTGAACTTCTGGAGTGAGTTTGCTGCACTGAAAGTAAAGGGGCCGAATAATTTTGCACGCACCACTTTTCAGTTTTTTATTTGCTAAAAAAAGTTTAAAATATCCAATAGATTTCGTTCCACTTCACAATTGTGTCCCACTTGTTGGCGATTCTTCACAAAAAATTTAAATTTTATATCTTTATGTTTGAAGCCTGAAATGTGGCAAAATGATGAAAAGTTCAAGGGGGCCGAATACTTTCGCAAGGCACTGTATACTGTGCAGAGAGCCGAAGCGCACATACCGTGAGAGTGTAGGAGGAAACCGGAGCACCCGGAGGAAACCTACGCCGACCCAGAGCGTATAATACATACCTATACTGTGAATGTATTTAGAGTCGTGTATAAACATATTGTGTATGTTTATATTGTGTATGGCACTGAAGACACAGCATTGGAACGTGGGAGGAAACCCACGCAGACACAGAGACCAATAACACATACATACACTGTGAATGTATCCAGTGTAGATTTATAGAAGTTTAAATTATGGCGCCAAGGCGCATAAACTTCTCTGTATAGTTCCAACCTGCCTAAATGAGCTGCCTTAGCAGCATGCAGGTAAAAGGAAACCTCTAAAACCTCAGACCGTGGTCCTGTCAGAGCTCAGAGCGTTCCCCAGAAAATGGCGGGAAACCACAGGTGCAGAGACCCTGTTGCCTCAGAGACATCACACAGAAAGCTCACAGGGACTAGAGGAATAAATTAATAAAAGTTCCCCCCTCCTCCACCATGCTGCACCGACCAGGAGGGGGGGGGGGCACTGTGTACCACTGTATCATCCATGCTGCTCTTGACGCAGCGTGTGAGGAAACAGTGAGGAAGCTGTGTAAAAGAAAAGCTTGAAAAGAACCAAAGGAGAAAGTGTCCGCCTGAGGTACCTCAGCCACAGCACCCAGCTTGAGAGTGTCCCTCACAGCAACAATGAGTTCACTTACAAGCGCCCTGTCATTTACTGACTCAGAACTGGAATCTTCCTCACAAGCAATGTCCTGTTCAAAAAACATTAAAATATTTAGAGCTAGGGTCCTGAGCAGCAGCAGCTAGGCCCATATCTGAATCAGAGCACTCCCCTACTGGAGATTGTGCGGGGAGAGGGCGCTTTATAACTCCCTTTCGCTCGCACACCGCTTCCATCCTGACAAGAAATGTTTCCAGGACTGCCGACAACTGGTCCATAGGGACCGCAGGTGCTGGAGCACTGCCTGTTGCCTCTGACAAGCGTGGGGAAGCAGGTGAACCAGACTCCATACTCGCCACCCTCTGAGACCTTATGCACATTAAAGTGAATAAACAGTCCACCCACTGGCTGTGCTGACTGAGGGGATACCCAAAGGACCCACCAACCCTTTAGAGGACCGCTCAGCTCGGCTGTATGCACCGCACTGCCAGCGCGAGTGAAGCCTGAGGAGAGTGTGAGGAGATTTGCGTTGCAGTAGCGGAGATAGAGGCCAAAAACGAAAGCACCGCGGCTTCAAGAAAATGGCCGCCGGCCGCGTGTAATACTGCGCCATTGATCCGCGGCAAGATGGCCGCCGAGCGCAACAAGATTACAGCCAAAGCGCCTAATGGTGCCTCCAAACACCCCACGTTTTCTTAGCCCCAGCACACAGAACATGAGCACCCCCCCACGCCAGGCCATAGTGACCCCCAGGTACCCCCACACAGCTCAGCGCCAGATTAGGGTGCAGAGAGCAGCATACAGGGGGGAGACAGGGAACAACCCCCCCCCCCCATACAGAGAAACACAGCCAGCATGTACTTGCCTGATGCAGGAGAGACTACTTACCCGTCCCAGAGGGACCCACTGGCGTGTTTCAGACAGACCTATCACAGAGTAGTACTGAGTAGCTGTCGGCCCGGTCCACCGCGAAAGATACAGCAGGCACTGTTCAATCTTGTGAGGACCGCGGGAGCATAAAAGCCACCCGCCACCCCTGGAGTCATGGGGCATGTCATGAACTGAGTCTCATGCACACAAGGCGAGGATCAGCACGCTCGATGGTCGGACAGGGAAGACTACGAGGATACTAGTGTACCCAACCTGTTGCCCAGCCGACAGTTGATTGAAGGTCTCCAAAATAAAACACAATTCTCAAAGTATAAAATAAAAACTTCCAGGAGAATGGCTCCTGAGAGAGCCACCTCTTCTCCTTCTCCTAGGCAGAAAAAAAACTGAGGCTGCAGGTAGGAGGGTTATGTCCGGGGGGACCGCCCCCCTGGGAGGGGCTGTTCAGCTCTGGTTTGTTCTAGAATGTATGTTTCTAACATCTAACATTCTGCCTAGATTTTCTCCTGCGAGCAGAGACATATACCCACGTGTTTCAGTATTAGAGCTGTGTCAGTCCATGAACGATCAGAGAAATAAAAACGTAGACATTTTTTTCCCTCGGACCAGTGGGCCCGAAGGGAGCCATGTCCTTCTCCTTGCTAGACAGAGAAAAAAACTGATCTGCGAGGTGCAGAGAGAGGGATTATACCCAGAGGGTCCGCCCCCTGGGCGTTGCTGTAGAAGGTGTGATGTAACACTTTACAAGTTTTTTTCTGCCTAGTCACTCCTAAAGATAGGATAATACCCACTTGTCAATAGGAAGCTGTGTCAGTCCATGAACGAAAGAGTAATTACTATTTAATCACACTGAGGACATAATTTTTTCATTGAGGCCCTTAGGCGAGAGAGAACCCAATAAATAAATCCAAAAAGTCTCCCTTCGGCAAAGGAGGGTGAACCTTTCATTATCCGTTAGGGTACCCCTAGGAATGGCCTCAATTGCAAGTACTTCCATTCATCCAAAATCTTTATTATGCTTCTGACGAAAAGGACGCAAAACACTGTGCTTGACGCATCCCTTTTTGGTCAGTCTGCGATGCTGACCCACTCTAGTCTGCAGGGTGCGTATCGTGCGACCCACGTATAACAGACCACTTGAGCATCGCAGAAGGTGAATGACAAACTCAGTGGAACACGTAATAAATTGTTTGATCTGGAAGGACTTGCCTTCATTAGTAACTATTTCTGAACAGCCAAGAGGAATTGACTGACAAGTGAGACACCCTCTCTTCCGACATTGGAAGACCCCAGTCCTATTGTCAAAATATGTAAAAAAAAATATAAAAAAAAGAGGGGGGTGGAGGCGCCAACTGTATAAATCCTACTGTTATAAATAATGTAAGTATAGTCTATCCACTTACAGGTTCACTTTGCAATGATGTCCATCAAGGATGGTGGTGTCCTAGGGTCTGTAGATGCCGCTCTGCAGGTTCTGGAGGTGTATCCCCCAGCCGTAAGGTGTAGGAGATGTTTGAATTTCGTGTCACAGGCTTCTCAGCGGTGTCACATGACAGGAAGCTCCATGCTGTCCAGTCCTCCCCCTCCATTCTATTAACTGTTGTGTTATATAGATCTTATTCAAATCTCACCCTCAAACCTAGTGTTCCATTGCTTATTATATTTTCTCATTTTTTGTGCACAGTGCATTTTTTCTTTTTTTTTTCCCCCATACACTTCTTTTTAGAGCCCATTCACACAGGGGCGTCTTTGGATCCGACTCCAAATCGCCCCAGGTCGCGCTGGCTGAAGAAATCAATGTAAGTTAATGGAGCCGTCCTTATGCACACTACTGCAGTCGCTCCGACTTCAAAAAAGGTCCTTGTACTACTTCAATCCGACTCCTAGGCGACCTGTAACCATTCATTTCAATGGGAGTCGCCTCTCACTGTCTTAATAGGAGCAACTCTCCAGGAAGAAAACATACATTTATCAGGCAAACCTCTCCCTCCCCCCTCCCTCCCACAGAGCTGATTCTTGTTTGATTGGCCACTGGAATGTCTCCTGTCCTGCAGGCAACTTGGAGTTGCCTTGTAAGTAGCTCCAGGTCTTGCTGTGATTCATTCTCAAGTCGTGTCTGAGTTGCCTCATAAAATCGTGCTGGAAGTCGTGTTGCCCCTGTGTGAATGGGCTCTTATTGTCTCCTTTTTTTGTTTTCCCAATGTTATTCCATTTTTTAACCACACTTATTCACGTTTTTATCTTTATATTTTTTGGCCATTAGGGATATTTTTCTTCCATGTGGGGTGATGGCAACTGTTGTAACGAAGGTAGGAATTACCAGATGTAGGCATGTTGTGGTTACTAGTAATGATAATTTCTTTATCATGAGACAGAACCAGATCAAGGAATACTAGTTCCTTCTGGTCTATCTCATGTGTAAATGATAAACACAATAGATTATCTTTACAGTAGGTAACAAAAAGTAGAGAAAAGGTCTGGACCACCAATCAATAAAACATTGTCAATATAACGATCGTAAAAAATGATAGGGAGAAAGAGGATTGTCAACCCGTATCTTCATCTCCTCCCAGTACCCCATTGTCAGGTTCGCATATACGGGGACAAAAATCTATACTGAAGAAGAGCAAGAATTCTGATTGTTTAGAATTCATCTCAACATTTTTACTTAAAAAATACTGTACAGCAGCAATGCCCACCTCATTGGGTATTGATGTGTACAATGAGGCGACAGCCAACAAAGCCCACATATATTCTTCATGCCAAGAGTAATCCTTTAAAATGTCAATAACATGACTAGAATCTCTGATATATGATGCTAATTGACACACCATAGGTTGTAATAGGTGGTCTATATAGACTGACAGCCCACTAGTAAAACTGTTCGTACTAGCAACAATCGGTCTCCCTGGGGGGATCAAAGATTTATGCACCTTTGGAAGGTGATAAAAATAGGGAGTGCTGCACACTTTTGGAAGCAAGAAACATTTCTCTTTGATGTTCAGTACACGATCCCTATGGACTGCCTCAACAAGAGTAACAAGTTCCCGGTAGTGGGGGAGAGGCTCAGAAGGGAGTCTTAAATAAGTATCCGTATCAGATAGTAACCGATAAGCCTCTCAGAGGTAGTCTGGTTTGTCCTGAACAACCAAACTGCCTCCTTTGTCTGCCTGTTTAACTATGATATCTCTATTGGTTGTCAAGTCTTTAAAGCGGAGCTCCACCGTTAAATTTTTTTTATTAAAACCCAGCAGCTACACATACTGCAACTGCTGACTTTTAATATATGGACACTTACCTGTCCTGGAGTCCAGCGACATCTGCAGCAGAAGACGAGCAATTGCTCGTCTATCTGCTGCCCCCACCGCCATCCTCGGTGAGGGAACTAGGAAGTGAAGCGTTCCGGCCGGCTTCACTGCCCAGTTCCCTACGGCGCATGCGCGAGTCGCGCAGCGCCGTCCTCACTGGTCACCGTCGTGTTCTGGGAGCCGTGTGTTTCCCAGAACACAACGGGCGTTCTGTGGGAAGTGACGCACTAACCGCAGAGAGAACTCCCGGAAATGGATGCAAATACCTGTCTTAGACAGGTATCTGCACCCCCCTCCCCCCTGAAAGGTGCCAAATATGACATCGGAGGGGGGGGAGGGTTTCCGATGAGCGGAAGTTCCACTTTAGGGTGGAACTCTGCTTTAAGAGCTTGCCGTTCGGCTGAGCTCAAATTACAAGATTTCCTACTCATAAGGGCATCACATAACTATCAAATCTTTATAAACGGCTTGATAAAATGTTTCAATATGTGGACCCTTCGAGTTTGTTGGATTAAATATCGACGGAGGTTTAAAACCAGAGTGTAAATACCTGGCTCTTGGAAGGAACCTTGTGTCTGGCTTTCTATGTTACCTTCTACGACAGGGATATGCAATTAGCAGACCTCCAGCTGTTGCAAAACTACAAGTCCCATCATGCCTCTGCCTCTGGGTGTCATGCTTGCTGTTGTCAGAGTCTCGCTATGCCTCATGGGACTTGTAGTTTGGCAACAGCTGGAGGTCCACTAATTGCATATCCCTGTTCTACGACCTGTAAAATCTCATCTTGGGGGTGAAAAATTGCACCATCTATAATCTCTGGTGTCAGATTTATACTCCTAGTATTAGAATCACCAAGCTTGGCAAAATATAGTTTTAGGGTGAGAGAACGAATTAATTTTTTTAGATCTTTAAACAGGACAAAATTTATTTGGTCCTGTGGAAGGGGAAAAATTATAATCTTAGTAAAAATTGATTCCGCTGTTAAGTTATGTGTGGATAAATTAAATATTTGTGGTGCTGTCACCTATATATCTATCCTCTCCTTTTTGTTCATCCTTGGACCGTCTTCCTCCTCTTCTACATCGTCTTTTTTTTTTATCCAAAGAAAAGTGAAAACTAAAGTCTCATCAGCTGGTGATGCATGATTTACCTCACCAGACGAGATAGTTGGAGCAACTGATAAACCATTGTTCCTAGGCCGAGCCCCTCTTTGATGTAAATATCCAGATCTTTGGATAAAGGGCTATATCTGTTAGACAATGGTACTATAGGGTCAATGAGTAAAAGATCAGTCCCTAAAGACCTTGTGTCTTAACTTATGGGAGATAGCACTGCAACTGGTATCGATTGCGAAAAACCATCAGTTCCAGGAGTTAGAACCAGGGATGGAGCCATATTCATGTTCTATAGACTGGGGAATCACAATAACCATGAGTGCGATAGTGTACAGGGGGGGGGGGGGGGGGGGGGGGTTAACATCAGAAGAGCTGATAGTTTTACCCCACCCATATCTATATGCCTATATAATTGTCTGTTGCTGGTGGCTTCCGCTTTCAATCCGCCCAGCACCCAGGTACTCCTAGTTTTCGTTCCCGACCCTTGCTTCCAGATCTTTGGATTCAGTACGCGCCACTCAGAGCGCCAGGTCTCCGCTCGCCTGATCAGCCTGCTTTACCATCAACATCCATTGGCGTGGACTACAATACACCTCCCGCAGCACAGGGAGTTGGATACCCGAAATTAAGCCAGCAGTTGCACCTTAGAGCGGTGTCTCTCCACCCTGATTTTCCTTTTGCACACAGAGCCATCGGGTTATCCAGTCAGGAGCAGGACATTGGAGCATACTTGTTGATGTTAACCCCTTGTCATCAGGAGGTGTGGTGGTATCATATATACTAAATTTCGGAGTACTTCAACCATTGTGAGCTTTTATTTTGTTTGATTTTATCTCATTTTCACCTGACAGTTGTTTTTTTAATGCAAGTGTGCATCCAATAAATGAACTAGATTGAGCACTATATTTGCCAAAGTTCTTCTCTTACTGGTCCCATCGAGCACTGCATTTGTTGTCTATATTTTGGGCCTTAGTAGCATCCCTATCACGAGGCATTGTAGCCTAACAGCTGCTGTCAGTGCAGAGTTCAGCCCTAGAACAGCTCAGACGAACCCAAAAGAACAAAATTGACCCAATCTAAGGACACCTACTAGCAGTGTGAATTCTTTTGGAGGCTCCACTGCCTGTAAGTAAGCAGGGTGGGCCCAAACTGCCTGTCCTACTTTTGGTTCCTCCAGGAAGCAATTCTCTCTCAAAAAACACTCTAAAACTGCACTCACCCTTTCCAGCACAAATCTTTGATGCCCACGCGCCCCCTAGTCCTAGCACAAATCCACTTACACCCCTCAAATCCCTGCAGCTAGCACAAGTCCTCCCACAAATCTCCATCCCAATTCCCTCTTCAAGCAGCCTTCCCACCCCCCTACAATCCATCCTAGCTCAAGTCATGTTCCACCCTCCCCTATTCACAAACATCAACCTCCCAGCATCAATCCTGACCCTCTTTCCCAGAACCCCCTCTAAACTCCTAGCACAATCTCCCCCCCCCCCCCCCAGCAGACCTCGGACTAAAGAATTCTACAGTATCTACACTGTTCTCACATACCAAGTGGTGAAAGCAAGAGAGGCAGGCACAGTTTGGGGCAGGACAACACCTCCCCCCAGTTTTTGCTGCTCTCACACGCTGGATGGTGGGAAGAGGGACAGGCGCAAGGCAGGACACCGCGCCCCCCCCCCCCCCTCCCAGAGTCAGGCAAGTTGTTTTTTTTTCCTTTAGTAATAAAGGTTTTACATAAATAAGTAAAAGCTGACAGTGTTAACCTCCCTGGCGGTATGATTCTGTCAGATTTTAGGTGCTGAAAGCGGTACCATTATTCTGCATGGAAATTTGGCGTTTTATATTGCAGGCCTGTAATTCTTAGGAATAACTCCCTTAAATCTGTCCAAACCAGAGTCTAGTAGACATCCCGGGTATAATAAAGTTCAAAAAACAAAATGATACATTATAATAAAATAAATAACTATAAAATAATATAATAATAATAAAAGTGTTTTTCAGTGTTTGATGACGAATTTCCCCACAAATCGCTATCGCTTAATTCTGCGAGTGATTCTAATTTATTGTCGCTGTTTTTTAGCTGGTCTAAAACCACTTTTGACATAAAGGGACACTTTTTGGTTGCTATGGACAATCTCCAGTTTCTAGGCAGAAAGAACAGTTTTTATTATATAAAAGTGCATGCAGGGCACTGGACAGACCACTAGGGACAAAGGGGGTGTGTAATTATTACATACAGTACTGTAATCTGTATACTGTGTTTTAACTTTTTTGAATTTGGCGCCGATCTCCGTTCCAGTGCGTCGTAACGTCGCAGGGAACGGAGCTCGGCGGCACTCGGAAGCGTGTGAATCGAGTGAGGAGACAGCTCGATCACACAGCGGAGAGGCATCGCAGGATCCAGGGGACAAGGTAAGTAACTCTGCCTGGATCACTGCGATGCAATCCCGAGTCTGGCTCGGGGTTACCGCTTTTGGTGCTGAAATTTAACCCCGAGCCAGACTCGGGAATACCGCTAGGAAGGTTAAATGTTTTATCCCAACCCTGTTACTTTGTCAGGAAAGTTTGGTCAATTAAAGAAATTTGAAAAGAACAGACTTGCTGACTGGATCACTAGGTGAAAAATAAAGAACAAAAAAGCCCAAAAAAATGCAGCCACATCTAAGATTTGGTGAGCTGCAATAAAAAATTTTTTTGGGGGGTTAATACTGCTTTAAAAACTTTACACTATTTAACGCTGTTAGGCAGTGCAATGTGAAAAAATGCAACACGTTTTTCAGTGCACACAAATCTAGCATGACACCATCTATAAAGGTGGAAGAGCATTTCCCCCCCCTACTGAACCATACCAGGCCACATGCTCTCCACATGGAGGGTACCATGACCCATTGTTTGTGGGGGTCTGCAGACAGAGGGCTTATCAAAATCTGCAAGCTACTTTAAAAAATTCTGACCCTCATGTGAATACAGGTATGCAATAGTAGATAGTCGAAGAGCTGTGCAAACATCCAATGGGAGATGGAGTGTGCAGACTTGCAATGGGGGATGGTCTAGGAATGCAGACATGACTACAGGAGATGGTCAGAGACTACAGACATGCTTGAGAAAACACATTACATGTGACTGCTAGATACCACTATTACAGCTCCCTAAGGCCCCTTTCACACTGAGGCGTTTTTACCGCGTTTTCGCGGTAAAAATAGCGCTGTAATAACGCCTGAAATAATCCTGCCCCAGCATTCTCAATGTGAAATCTCTGAGGGCTTTCACATTGAGGCGTTTTGCTGGCTGGGCGTTGAAAAAAATCCTGCAAACAGCTTTTTTAGAGCAACTTTAGGGCGCATAAAATAGCGCTGTAAAAACGCCTATCCCCATTGAAATGAATGGGATTCGCGGTAAAAACGCATAGGCATAAGCGTTATGTTAAAAAATAGCGCCAACGCCTATGCGTTTTTACCGCGTTCGCGCTAATTTTAGCGCGAACGCGGTAAAAACGCATACGCGTTAGCGCTATTTTTACCGCGATCGCGGTAAAAACGCGGTAAAATAGAGGTACAAAATCCTATAATTTTTGAGCGTTTTTTCAACGCCTCAGTGTGAAAGGGGCCTAACAGATGTTTCCACTTGTGTTCTCATTTCAATCTCCCTCAAGTAACTTTTGCTAAATTTGATATTTCACTCAGCAAGATGCATTATAAAAGAACAGTAATATAAAAAAGAAAAGCTATGGATATAATTTCATTGAAAAAAATAAAAAGATCATGTAAAGCAGGGATATGCAATTAGCGGACCTCCAGCTGTTGCAAAACTAAAAGTCCCATCATGCCTCTGCCTCTGGGTGTTATGCTTGTGGCTGTCAGAGTCTTGCTATGCCTTATGGGACTTGTAATTCTGCAACAGCTGGAGGTCTGCTAATTGCATATCCCTGATGTAAAGCAATGTTTTTCAACTCCAGTCCTCAAGTACCTCCAACAGGTCATGTTTTCAGGCTTTCCATTTTGCACAGGTGATTTGATCAGTTTTCACTGCCTTAGCAATTACCACAGCCATTTCATCTAATGGAAATCCTGAAAACATGACCTGTTGAGGGTACGTGGCTGGAGTTGAGAAACATTGATGGAAAGAAATAAACCAAATTGAAAAAAGGTGGAGACGACAGGGTGTAGCTTGACGCGGCATGGAGTAGGTCGCATAGAGAGGGAGCTCCATCCTGATATCCTGCATAGCACTATCTCCTGCTATCCACAGCCTTCTTTTTTTGACCCCACTGACTCCGGGGGACTCCCAGGCACACAGGGCATCATGTCCCCGACCAAGGCTCAGAAAGCGGCGAAAGACAAGCTCGCACAGTTCCGCCGCTTGAATGGGGAGGAGGAGGAAGAGGGCGGCGACATGTGCGGGGGCTCGCATGCACAGAGTGCAGACACAGCCACGCTTCTGGAGGCCATCACCCTGTGCCGCACCGCGCTGACTGCCCAAATCGAGGAGGTGAAGGTGACATCTCCCTCCTCAGGCAGGATCTCCAGTCCCTTCGCGGGCGGGTCACGGAGGCAGAGGACAGAAATGGCCTGGTGGAGGATGCTGTACAACCGCTGCAGGCTGGCTCGGACAGAATGCAGCTCCAGATTAATCAGCTCCTGGCAAAGCAGGACGATATGGAGAACAGGGTGAGGAGGTGCAACCTCCGGTTTGTCGGCCTGCCTGAGGGTGCGGAGGGGAAGGATCCTACTACCTTCCTAGAACAGCTCCTGACTACCAATTATGGCCGTGAGGCCTTCTCGGCCATCTTGGCGGTGGAGAGGGCTCACTGCATGCCGGCTAAGGCCCCGCCGTCGGGTGCCCCCACCTTGATTGCCAAATTCCTTAATTACAAGGACCGGGATGCTGTTCTGCGCCTGACCAGGGAAAAGGGGAACATTCCGTTCAGTAACAGTAGAGTGGCGGTGTTTCCAGACTTCTCCGCAGATGTCCAACATCGCAGGCAGAATTTCATGGAGGTGAAGCGCAGGCTCCGCACAAAACATCTGAAATACGACATGCTTTTTCCAGCGAAGCTGCGGGTAGAGGCCAACAACAGGGCCTTCTCTTTTGAGAACCCAGAAGCCATCACGTGGCTGGAACGCAGAGAGGCTCGGGGTGGTTCGCCGCACTAACAGACCTGCACTCACATGAAGAACATTTGGGGTCTCCTGCCTTGGTCCCCGTGAGTACGTTTTGATTTTGCCCTGGGTTTTTCTTTCTTCTTGCCTTGCAGCCATCTCATTACTGTCACCCCCCCCCCCCTCCGTATTCCCCCATTCCATGGCTGCATTGCTACATAAATACTGCCACCCACGGGGCCTGTGACACGACCCTAAGCTCTCCCAGAGGGGAGCCTACCATTTTCCTAGCTGATACACCCCACTGTCCTGACATCTGGTATTCACATCCTCGTGATTCAGTCACCACCAGTGAGGCTACGGCAGCAGCCTGAAATCCTGCCTTGCTACCCCCCGGAGTACTCTGCTGCCCTTATATGGGGTCTCATTACCAGTTACTTGTATATCTTTTGTTGCTTCAATACGTTTCTATGGATACTATCTGAAACCAAAATCTTTTTTTTTTCTTGTGCTATTATGACTATTTGACGATATATACCAGTCTCCAGCTCTCAGGGCGACCTGACGGGTCTGTGCATGGATTCGCCCGACCATCCCCTGAGACATTGATTACATCATTCTATACTAGTTTGAATGACATTCTCTTGGTTTGCTATGGTCTCTGGTGCATGTTTTCACTGTGTTCATTTTCACCATCCCTGCAACCACTTGCAGGTCTCCCGGTTAATCCCTGGGATGGTTTTTGTTTCTCTACCCCAATCCTTCCTATCCCAAGCTGCCATCTAGTGGTTATTTTTGAATACACTGCACCAGATTCCAGTTTTGTTCTCGGGAGGACTGGTTACAACAAGTTTTGGGTTGATGCCTGCACCAGTTTGGGAGGGAGTTTGTGTTAGGGTTCGGCAACGCTATGTCTCACACATGGTCAATGATAATGTGCTGTCATACTATATTTCATGCGGATTGGGTACAGTCTGCTTTACTGTCTAATATGTGGGTTTTTTACTTGCGGTCTTTTTTTTTGTATTATCTATACCTATGTTGATTTTTTCTTTCTTCCATGTGTTTTTTTCATTATCTCTAGCTGTACCCCGAGGTTTATCAACCCGAGGGGATTTTAGCAGACTGATATTGTATTTATCGCATCTGTGCGTGGGCCACGGCCTGCATTAAATTTCTTACTTGTAATGTGAGGGGTGTCCGAGACAAAATTAAGTGCTCGGCGGCCCTCACTTACCTCAAGAAACAGAGGGCTGATGTGATCATACTCGTTGAAACTCATGTAGAGGGTAGACTACAATTGGCACTCGGAAGGCCCTGGATAGGGTGGGCCTTTCACTCCACCCATACGTCCCATGCTCGCAGAGTCTCAGTTCTGGTGGCCAAGTCACTGCATTTTGAGCTCTGTAACATTTGTACTGACCCACAGGGTCGCTATGTATTTTCACATGCTAAGCTGTACGGTGAACCATTCCTCATATTGGCACTCTATGTCCCACCCCCGTTCAATACTAGGATTATCGTGGATGGCCTTGCGTATATGTCCCGTCACCCTGCGATTCAGGCAGTGTGGCTGGGTGACTTTAACAAAACACTTAATCCAGCCCTGGATAGGCTCAGACCCATTATCCCACAGGTCCCCAATCCTCAAGCCACCAGACTTTCTAGAATCCTTGCTTCCTTTAACTTGGCTGACACCTGGAGACACCTCTACCCCCTGACACAGGCATACTCCTGCTTTTCATCTACACACAGTACCATGTCCCGCATTGACCATATATTGACCTCACAACAGTTGTTGCCCAGATTACAGGCTGCGGGCTTTGGTCCGAGACTTCTCGGACCACTGCCCTTACTGGGCTACGTTCACTGTTCCTGTCAACAAGCCCCCTAGCTCCTGGCGTCTTAACCCCTTCTGGCTCACTTTGTTGCCGGAAGAGGATTCACTTCTGACCGAGCTAGGCCAGTACTTCATAGATAATGATCCCTCCGCGTCCCCCTTAGCAGTTTGGGAAACATTTAAAATGCATCCTCGTTCGCTCCTCAAGCATAAAATTAATAGAATAAAGGAGGTCTCGGCTGATACTTTTGAGAAGGCCACGGCCGCATTGGAAGCAGCTGAACGTAGATTTGTGGATGACCCCTCCCCCACCCAAGCAGACCTTATTAAATTGCAGGCCCGAGTGGCTAGTCAGCTGCATTATGAGAAGTTCCGTCGTAAGCTATTCTTCTCTAAACAAAAGCTCTTTGAGCGACGGGGAAAGGGCTGGTAGACTATTGCCTTACATGGTCCATAGAGAAGATAGACCCCCTGTAGTAATTTTACTGCATGGACGGGATGGTGGATGCATAACGGACCCCCCAAGTGTTACTGAGGGATTTCTTTGCAGAACTGTACACCTCTAGGACTCCCCCCTGATGCAAAGGGGATGCAGGACTTTTTGGCTGGCATCTCGTTTCCTAGGTTGACTGACGAGCAAGTGGACCTTCTAGAAGAGACAAAGTTGAGGAGATTGCCGAGGCTATAGCAGGCTTTGCCACGTCCAAGGCCCCAGGCTCGGATGGCCTACCCATTGAATTTCATGCAAAATACAGCGAAATACTTACTCCAAAGCTACTTGTCCTATACAACTACTTATTTGACAATCTGGTGCTGTCCCCATCTATGAGAGAGGCAATAATAGTACTGATCCCCAAACCAGGGAAGGATCCGGGATATCCTGAATCTTATAGGCCCATCTCCCTCCTCCAGGCAGATATCAAAATTCTGGCTAAGATCCTTGCCAATCAGCTGAATCAGGTTATTTTATCCCTGATTCATGCTGATCAGGCGGGATTCATGCCTGGCCAGAACACCTCTTTTAATCTTAGAAAGCAGTTCATCAATCTCCAGGCTACACATGATAATGTTGGAGAACGTGTGGTGGTGACGCTTGACACCGCCAAGGTGTTCGACTCAGTGGAATGGAGATATTTATGGGCTTGCCTTGAGCAATATGGTTTTGGCACTAGGTTCTTTACGTGGGTCCGTCTCCTATACCAGAGTCCCACCGCTAGAGTGGTAGCGAATGGATGGCCTTCCGATTCATTCGGGCTTACCAGAGGCACCCGTCAGGGCTGCCCTCTCTCTCCGCTTTTATATGCCCTTGCGGCAGAACCATTGGCCATTTCCATTCGGGAAAATCCTGATATACATGGACTGACCCGCGGTGCACTGGTGGAAAAAATCAGTATGTATGCGGACGATACCCTATTGTATCTGGCCGATTCTGGCTCCTCCCTACAACACGCGCTCGATACAATCGAACGTTTCGGGACCTTTTCGGGTCTTAAAATTAATTGGGGTAAGTCCCAGATCCTTCCTATTGACCACACTGGGCGCCCGCCCCTCCCCCCCCCCCCCCCCCCCCGGGCACAGTCAGGGCTCCCTCTACTTAGGGTGAGTTCAGATCACCAAGTCACCGACAGATTACATCGCCCTTAATATAGAACCCCTGTACGCCCTGATAAGAGACTAAATACAAATATGGTCAAGATTACCTCTTGGAGTATGGGGCAGGATAAACCTGATAAAAATGGTACTGCTCCCCAAAATGGGGTATGTCCTTTGGCACTCCCCGGTATACATCCCCCTCAAGTATTTTAAATGCTTTGATTCCTTACTCAAGCCATTCATGTGGGGTGGGAGCAGACACAAGCTGGCCTGGCGGACCCTCAAGAATCCCAGATTTGGGGGGGAACTGTTATGCCTGACATACATCTCTATTACACCGCATCACAGCTTTCCCAGCTGTTCCATGTTGATAAAACTGACAGGGACAGGTTCGTGACCCTTCTCTGCCCCCGCTGGACGCAACACATGCACGACCCTATCACTGCAATTGCACTAGGCACACGGGGCACCCAATCTACACAGACCAAATCTACTCTTTACCACTACAGGAATATCTGGGACATCACTATGACTAAACTAAACATGGACCCATTTAATGACTACACTCCCCTCTGGCATAACTGTCACTTGCCTGAACTTTCCTGGATCCACGGCCCTGAGTTGTGGTGATCTCGGGGGGGTAACACTACCTATCACATATCATTGTAGGTGGTAACATTAAGTCATTCCCTGCTCTCCAGGATGAGTTTGCGCTTCCCGACAGCATGTATTTCAGGTATATCCAAGTCCATCATGCCCTCATCACACAGTTCCGAGGGACATTGCCACAGTCCTCCCCTAACTCCATTATGGCCATACTCAAGGGTACAGACCCTCAAAAACTCATCTCCTACTTTTACAATATGCTGCTAGCACCACCGTCCACGAGAATAGCCTATGCTCTTAAACCACGCTGGGAGAGGGAGGTGGGAGACCTTGGGGATGAGGAGTGGAGTGAGGCCCTGGACGCCTGCAAGGAGGTGTCCCCTAAACTCTCCGATAGACTCACTCAAACATACATACTACACAGGTCGTACCTCACCACGCTCCGAGTGTCCAGTTTCAAAAGAGACTATCCCAATTCCTGCCCCATGTGTACACAGGAGTTGGGCACGTTCTTCCACCTGCTCTGGGCCTGTCCGGTGGTTCAGGGCTTCTGAAAACAAATAGTCGACTTCCTACACGATACCATGGGCTCACCTCTTACACTGAGCCCACGGTCATGTCTACTGGGGATCTACCCAGGCCCAGAATTAGATAAGTTTACGAAAGCGTTCCTCCAGGAGACACTTTTTTTCAGCAAGAAAATTTATTGCGAGGAAATGGATGAGATCATCCCCTCAGACCTTTGCTGAATGGAAAGCAGACATTAATGGCGCTCTTCCGTACCGCAAATTCATGTACGTTAACAGAGGGTGCCCGTCCAAGTATAATAATATCTGGGATCGATGGCTGGGAATTTCAGATACTCAGTGTGTTTCACTATAACCCTCAAATATGTATGTGCCTCCGGCTTAACAATGTGGGGAGATTGCAGTACTTGTGTTTATTATTCCTCCCTCTCCTCCCACACCGCCTCTTTTTGTGTCCCATTTTTTTCCCTTTTTCTTTCCTTTTCATTTTATTGTACTCAAGTTTGCCATGTACGTGCCCATGTTGTTGATCTGCATGAATAGTTTGTATGTAGGAATTACCGAATAAAAACTCTTGAAGATTTAAAAAAAAAAAAAAAGTGGAAACGTATGTCCAAAGCTCTTTTACTTTGGAAGTGGGTCACAGAAGAGCACTTAGGCTGGATTCAAACCTATGCATTTTTAGTGCATTTTGCACTACAGTCCATTCAACATGGTTTCCTATGAACACGTTCTGTAGTGCAAATCTGCAAAATGCACTAAAAATGCATAGGTGTGAATCCAGCCTTAGATCTGTACTCCAGTGACAAATTCGACCGCAGGCTAAAGCCTGCTGTTAGCTGAAGTCACAGCACCAAGCCAGGTTTTGCAGGGATTCCAATGTCAGGATCCACCCAAATGCCCGACTGGCAGCTGGCTCAGCCTCTTAGCATACTGTTGAGAGGCTGAGCCAGCCGCTTCCACAGCCCAGCATTTCAGCGCTAGGGGGCAGAGCAAAGAGCTGGTGACCGACGTTAACAGCTCCCCTGCTCAGTGAAGGCGAAGAACTGTGGTAATGTGATCACTTGGTTCTCAGTCTTAGAGCCTGCAGGGGGACAGCATCAGAGCAATGCCGCAGTCACACAAGAGAAGTGTGGGTTTAAAAACAAAAAATACATATTCACCCAACTACTGTAACCCAGTCAAAATAATTTTTCTTCATCTGCCTAGCAAAGAGTAAGGCAGGCCATAGGGGTCATTTTTTTTCATTCAACCAACCAGTGGAATGAAGGCGAAAAAAAAAAAAAAAAAAAAAAAAAACACCAAAAAACAAAACACGCTATTCTCACATTTAAGGTGGATGAAGGAATCTTCCCCACTGAGCTTTTCCCATAGTCAGAATACACTGATAAGCACTGCTAGCACTGATCAAGTGGGGAAAATCTGATAGAACTTCTGTACAACCTCCCTGTCCAAACATGGATCAAAATTCAGCCAGTCCCTGATGAACCAGCCAAGTTTCATTCACATATAGCCATCTTAAGTGTCAAAAGGGGCAACATGCAGCCCCTGGGCTGCAGTTTGGGCACAAACATATTAGATTGTGTGCAATAGGCAGGCACACACACATTGGCATATGTAGCAGAGAGCTGGCAGGCTCAGAAGTGTGCTGTACTGGATCTATGACGAAGTAAAGGTTGACAGTTGTGGGAATTTGCTTACTGGCCAATGCAGGGCAGACTGAACGAATTTGATGTAAACATTTCCAAATTGCTAGGGGAATGCTCAGTGGAACTGACAGGCTGGAAGGCTGTGCAACTCTAGTAACAACTGCGCTGGTGCAGCTGACAAATCCAGGGGCAATCTGCTGATCAGCAATAGTGTAAAGTGGAGATGTAGGTAGAGCAAGATGGATTTCAGTGTGCTGCAGGAGCTGATAAGATGAAGCAAAGTAAAGCAAATCAGCCAGACCAGGTGCTGTAGTGTTAAGACAGAACTGACATATGCCAGCACAAATCTTGGTTTTGTGTTATCTGGGAAGATAAATGGCTGACATGCAGGCACTTATGACAGGGATAAGATTGTAGCCCTGTGCGTACACTGTCAAGCTCTGCACACATCTTTGTGAACAATGGAAAGTCAGGCAGATGCACAGCCAAAGTATTGTAGCAGCGTGCAGACTCAATGTTAGGCAACTGAAAAATCAATTTTCCTTTATTTTACAATGCAAGCATCTTTTCTTTTTTTAAATCGCACGTGACAACAGCACCCAACCAGCACTGTGCAGTCACAATACCCAATAACTTCTGAAAGGGATGTCTCTAGGCTACTTGAGCATTTTCCAGCTTTCTCCACCCCAATTTCACAGTAAAGATATCATGTGACTTGGGTACACAGCACAGGCTACAAGTCTTAGCCACTGCTTTCTTCCGAAAGATTGATTTCCATTATGTCATACCGGATGGTCCCAGCAATAGTACACCAGAGTTTTGTTCCACCCTTTGTCAAGGAAGACACTACTAGATCTGTGAATGCCTCTTGAGCTTTCGGCATTAGGCTACTATTCCTCTCTAGAACATGTCCTAGTATTTTTTCCGAGGTTTCTGTCTGAGAAACTGCTTTTAATTACTGTGACAAGGCTTGTAAAATTCTTACATGTTAGCTTCAAGGGAGCTTCCTATTCACATAGGCATGCTCCTACATCTCCCCAGAGACCTTTCTATATACAAAATGCATGGGGTGGCCCTTAGGCATAAAAGGCAGCAGCACACTTTTGCTGGGAAATCAATGTATGTATAATAACTGTGGAATAGGGGGGAGTTCTGTAATCCAACAGGCAACCACTGACAACACTGCATGGTTTCAGTACAGCAAAAGCACGGTTAGCTCAATCAAGGAGTTGGGCGTCAGAACACCACATCCCTGGCAGACGGTGTTAATTTAATAAACTAAAATATTTTAGTCTACTAAAATACAACAATTCAGATGACTAAAATGACATTTTAGTCAACAGACTGACAAACTAAATTGAATTTATATCACTGTAGTGCATGTTCAAACCTTAATACAATAATAAACATGTTATTCGATTTTTACTCTGGGAGTATAGAATGTTTGGCAGTCTGAAGAAATAACGCATTAAATGTAATTAAACCTATTTGATTTTAGACTAAAATGTACTGGAGATTTTATTCGATTAAAATACAACTAAAAACAACTCTGCTGCCTAAAACTGCATTTTAGTTAAGACTAAAACTAAATCAAAATTTTATGTCAAAATTAACACTGCTCGCAGATCAACAGGTATTTTTCTGCACTTGCAGTGTTAAGTGATAAAACATGACTCCGCAATACATACAGATTAAGTTTGTGTCAAGTTTAGCTCTGATATGCACTTTATTATATAATTAAATTCCACCTTGGACTGCTTTCAGTTAACAATTTAAGCTAAAAAGTGTAGAAGAATGAATTCTCAAAAAACCCAGCTTATTAAAAAATTTTTAAAATGTAAAAAAAAAAAAAAAAAAAAGTCCATAGTTTATACCTAAAATAAAATACCTTTACGTCATTTTCATACATAACATCTTTATTTTTTGTGTTTTATGCAAAAATGCATATCCAATTTGTCTAATAGTTTGCATACAAACTGTGAAACATTAACACACAAAATAGCATCAGGCTCCCAGTGGGTCCAGGCAAAAATTTATAAAAAAGAAAATATATGTATAACTAAAGTAATTTATACATGATATCTACAGGCGTAAAAGTAGAACATGACACATTGTGTTAATGTATCATTTTGGGAAATGATAAATAAAACATTACCTATAAACTAGTAAAAAAACTAAAATTATATTATAGGTATAAGGTTTATCTAGCAAAGTATAAACCAAATTTGCAAAATGAAAGTGGCATCACCTTTATAGCACAAAGGAGCCCTCACTCGACACCTAGAATTTAGGCCTGTAATTTCACCTACCATACGCTGGTAAATCTGGCAATGCAAATCAGACTGAAATATTGGCCTTTTGTGAACTATTCCATACAGAAATGGACCAGTCTTTAGTTTAAAAGGGTGACAGTAGAAAGGGTGGGTCCATCACTACTACATGAAAAGGTCAAAAGCAAATAGCTGTTTATTAAAATACAAATCTCCTTTCATGTGTGCTACTATATGGCAATTATACAAAAAGATTAATTCAAGACAGCAGGGAACCAATGCACATGCCGATGTTTGTATTTCATTGTTTATTGAGGAGTGAAGGAGATATTGCCAGACATGCCAAAATGACATTTCACATTCGAGGGCCTGAAGCTACATATTTTCCTGTATCAATTAACAAATTTGGGCACAATGGGTGACCAAAATAAAAAAAAATATATATATATAAGCCAATATAAATCTGTGCAAAATTTCATTTTGAATACCACATTGACCATTTTCCCAGGATACAGGAATTTGCTTCCATTCGACTTGAGTAGAGTTAATACTATAGACAAATCTGCCTTGACGATTATAACATCGTGCTAAGTTACTAACTATGAACTCACCATACCATTCTAATGAATGATGTGGGGAGTACCATTTTATAAAAGCTTTGCAGACCCTCTGGGCACTCAGGAATTAAGTCCATTTGCCTTAAAACCAATCTAAATCTCTCAACTCCTGAACTGTTGATAATTGACAATGGAAAGTAGTTCTCCTTAACCACTTATGTTGGAAAACAGGAGACACACAGAAAGGAAAGAATCCTTTAAAAGTTAATCTGTAGGCCAGCAAGAAAAGCATCTTGCTTCAAAAATGCTCACAGTTCAGTTTGGAGAATGGTTTTTATTCCTCCCAGTCTGTTAGCCTGCAGAATAATGGCCTATACGCACTACTGCTCCTTTTTGCTGGGAACAAAAACAAAAAAAAAAACCTAAACAGAAGAGGTAAGTCTGATGTTAGTTTTCCTGATATATATGGAAATGGTATGAGGCCTTCACACAGTGCTAAGGAGATCTTGTAAAGCTTTCTGCTGAGCAGCAGTAAGCTGTGCAACACATTCTGTAAACAGTCCTCCAGAGGCCTAAAAAAAACAAGGAAAAAAAAAACACATTAAGCTAAATAAACATGTACATATCGGTAACATAAGCATCTTAATACCTCTCAAATTCGGCAAAATTCATACTTCAATCAAGTAGCAAGCTCCAACAAAACACTATAGCGTCAGGTGAAGAGTTATGTAGATATCATAGCTTAGACAAGTTGGCATAAGAGGTCTGCAAGTCTGACATTTGGCTGTGCCCATGGTAGATTTTGTACAAATCAATGTAGAAAAAGCATTGTGCACCAATATATAATCAAAGCCCAAATTATATTTCCAGACAAGCAGAATTTTTTTCCCCCCTCTGGTCTTTTCCTACAAATATTGCAGGCTAAAGACTTTTGGATCAAAGCTTTTAAAAGATTTGTCCTGAACCAAGCTAATGTTAAAAAAATAAAATAAAAAAAAACACCCCACCAAACAAAAGTACTACACAGTATTTTCTACACAAAGCATTACATACCAATCTTCAGTGAACAAAGCTCACCTGAACTTGTCGAACAACATTGGCAAGTCTTTTGCCACATACGTCTTCATTTTTAATAGATTCATGAACACCGCCATCAGCTATAATACTAAATATTTTGGGTAAATTTGAATTGTTGGGTCCTAGCACAATAGGGTTATTGCTGTGGATATGAAGAAAAAAAACATTAGCCATTTAAAATGTAATATTAAAGCTAGCTGTATTACATATGGTGGATATAAAAAGTCTACACACCCCCTGTAAAAATGTCCGTTTTCTGTGGAGTGTAAAAAACCTAAAAAATTTATAATTTGAGAACTTTTCCCACCTTTAATGTGACCTAAAAACTATACAACTCCATTAAACTGAAATCTTTTCAAGGCAGGAAGTAGAAAGAAAAAAAATAAAATATGGTTGCATAAGTGTGTACACCCTTAAACAAATACATTGTTGAAGCACCTTTTGATTTTATTACAGCACTCAGTCTTTTTGGGTATGAGTCTATCAGCATGGCACATCTTGACTTGGCAATATTTGCCCACTCTTTGCAAAATACACTCCAAATCTGTCAGACTGTGAGGTCATCTCTTGTGCACAGCCCTCTTTAGATCACCCTACAGATCCTCAGGTTCAGGTCTGGGTCATTCCAAAACATTAATGTTCTTCTGGTGAAGCCATTCCTTTGTTGATTTGGATGTATGCTTTGGATCATTGTCATGCTGAAAGATTAAATTCTTCATGTTCAGCTTTCTAGCAGAAGCCTGAAGGTTTTGTGCAAATATTGACTGGTATTTGGAACTGTTCCAAACTCCCCCTACCTTGACTAAGGCCCCTGTTCCAGCTGAAGAAAAACAGCCCCAAAGCATGATGCTGCCACCACCATGCTTCACTGTGGGTATGGTGTTCTTTTAGTGATGTGCAGTGTTTTTGGAATTATGGGCAAAAAGTTCAACCTTTGTTTCATTAGACTAGAACACATTTTCCACATGATTTGGGAAACTTCAGATGCGTTTTTGCTAAATTTAGCCGGGCTTGGATGTTTTTCTTCGTAAGAAAAAGCTTCACTCTTGCAACTCTACCCCATATCCCAGACATATGAATAATACGAGAGATTGTGGTCACATGTACAACACAGCCTGTACTTGCCAGATATTCCTGCAGCTCCTTTAATGTTGCTTTAGGCCTCTTGGCAGCCTCCCTGACCAGTTTTCTTCTAGTCTTTTCATCAATTTGAGGGACGCCCAGTTCTTGGCAAGGTCACTGTTGTGCCATATTTTCTCCACCTGATGATGACCATCTTCACTATGTTCCATGGTATATCTAATGCCTTTTAAATCCTTTTGTACCCTTCTCCTGACTGACCGATACCATTTAACAATGAGATCCCTCTGATGCTTTGGAAGCTCTCTGCAGACCATGGCTTTTGCTGTAGGATGTGATTAAGGCTACTTTCACACTGGGGCGGTGCCGGAATTGGCTGCAAAGCACCGTCCGTTTTAGTGACGCTTTATCGCTGTTATACCTGCGCTTTCAGCCGCTAGCAGGGCGATTTTAACCCCCGCTAACGGCTGAAAGGGTTAAAAGCGCCCGTGTTGCGGTGCTGCAGAAGCGCTTTGCAGGTTCTTGGGCAGCGTGGCTTATTAATTTCAACAGGCAGGGCGTTTAGGGGGCAGTGTATACACCGCTCCTGCACTGCCCAAAAGATGCTGGCTGCAGGACTTTTTTCCCCATCCTACAGTATGAAACCACTCTGGATTTCACACTGGGGAGGCATGAGAGGCGCTTTACAGGTGTTATTTTTAGCGCTAAAAACGCCTGAAAAGTGCCCCAGTGTGAAAGGGGTCTAAGAAATTGTCAGGAAATCCGAACAGCTGAACTTTATTTGGGGTTAATCAGATGCACGTTGAGGCTGGGTTCACACTTGTCCGACAAACGCTCCGACATTTGGAGCTCATGTCGCATGACGTGTGAAAATCAATGTTTCCCCATGGGAGCCATCTTAACTGGTCCGACACGTCGGTCCAACTTTGAAGATGCTCCCTGTACTACTTTGGTCCTACTTCAGCCCATTGACTATCATTGAAGTCGGATCAAAGTTGGATTGCGGTCTTGCATGCGACTTGTGCTCTGCTGATCTTGTGGGGGAACTCCACGCCAAATTTTAAATAATAAAAAAAAAAAACGGCATGGGTCCCCCCCCCAGCCAAAAAACAGCGCGGGGGTCCCCCTCAAAATCCAAACCAGACCCTTATCCGAGCACGCAACCTGGCAGGCCGCAGGAAAAGAGGGGGGACGAGAGAGCAGCCCCCCTCCCTCCCGAACCGTACCAGGCCGCATGCCCTCAACATGGGGGGTTTGGTGCGACCTGGGACCCCGCACCCCACCCCAATGTTGATGGGGACAAGGGCCTCTTCCCGACAACCCTGGCCGTTGGTAGTCGGGGTCTGCGGGCGGAGGGCTTATCGGAATCCAGGAGTCCCCTTTAATAAGGGTGCCCCCAGATCCCGGCCAGGGTGCTTTGGGGTGGGGGCCCGCAGGTTGCCCCCCTGCCCCAAACCCACCATGTTGAAGGCATGCGGCCTGGTACGGTTCAGGAGGGAGGGGGGCGCTCTCTCGTTCGTTTTTCGGCTTAGGGGGTTCCCCTTAAAATCCATACCAGATCGAAGGGCCTGGTATGCTCCTGGAGGGGAACCCATGCCGGTTTTTTATTTCAAATTTGGCGTAGAGTTCCCCCTCAAGATTCATACCAAACAGTGCCTGGTATTGGTGGGGATCCAAGTCGGATCCCAGTTCATTGAAAGTCGGACGTATGTCGGCTTCAAATAGCAGGGCAAAGTCGGATCCAAAGTAGGACGGCTGTCGTGTCGCACAAGTGTGAACCCGGCCTAAATGATGGCAGGTGTGTACTGACTCCTATTTAACATAAGTTTGAATGTGATTGCTTAATTCTGAACACAGCTACATACCCAGTTATAAGAGGGCATGCACACTAAAAAGATTTGTTTTTTAGATGAATTGTACAGTTTATAAAATCACATTAAATGTAAAAAGTTCTGAAATTATTAATTTTGGTCTTTTTACATCACAGAAACCTGACATTTTAACAGGGGCGTGTAGACTTTAAATGCAACTAGCCAACAAAGGTAAAAAAAAAAAAAAAAAAAAAAAAAAGAAGAAAGTTGTATACCAAGGGCTTGTTCACATCTTCACGTGTATTACTGTGTATGTAACACATGCATGTGTAGCATTGCATGAATTTCTTTATTTTTAACTCATGTCAGGTTTATGCACTTCAGTGAGTGTGGTGCTACAGATCATCCCAACACGCTGTACAAAAATATACAAGGCAAATGGTCCTGTTCTTCTGTTACAATGTAGCCCAACAGTGCTGATGTGAACAAGCCATAATGGATATTTTTTTTTTTTTTTTTTTTTAGACACTTTAGAATTGATAGAGATGGAACATTTCTATTCACTATAGGAAACCTACTTTATTGTGATGCACACATAAGTAAACTAATTTCTCACATTCCTGCAAAAGCAAACATTCACAGAAATGTGCAGTGATGAAAAAAAACAAACTTACACTTATCAGCTATAACTATGACCACTTACAGGTTAAGTGAATATCATTAAAGGGGCTGTAAAGGAAAAGGTTTTCAAAGCCTATGCATTAAGGTGAAAAAACATTGGACAAAACCGCCGCTCCCAGCCCCCCCGTTTTACTTACCTGACCCCTCGAAAATCCCACGCTCGCCCCCGACATCCTCTTTGCTGCTCAGCATGGCCGTTGATTGGTTACAGTGGATGGGTTGAAAAGCAGCGCAGCCATTGGCTCGCGCTGCTGTCAATCACATCCAATGACGCGGCGCCGAGTGATACAGCCAGCTGCTATTGCCGCTCACTGTATCACAGGAGCACGCCCGCAATCACTCACCACCATGCGAGCTCGCTCGTATATAGGTGGTGAGTGATTGCAGGGAGGAGCAGACAGCTGCCGAGGGACCCCAGAAGACATGGATTGGGGCCACTCTGTGCAAAACGAGCTGCACAGCAGGGGCAAGTATAACATGTTTGCGATTTAAAAAAAAAAAAATCTTTAGTGATCCTTTAACCACTTCAACCCCGGGCTTTTTTTACCAACTCAATACCGGGCCTATTCTGGCACTTCTCTCCTACATGTACAAATCATCATTCTTTTGCTAGAAAAATTACCCAGAACACCCAAACATTATATATATATTTTTTTTAGCAGACACCCTTGGGAATAAAATGACGGTCATTGCCACTTTTTTTCTTGCACGGTATTTGCGCAATAATTTTTCAAATGCCTTTTTTTTGGAAAGAAAATGGTTTCATGAATTAAAACAAACAAAAAAAAAAACAGTAGTTAGCCCAATTTTTGGGGAAAATATGAAAGATGATGTTACGCAGAGTAAATAGATACCTAACATGTCACGCTTTAAAATTGCGCACACTCATGGAATGGCGCCAAACTTCGATACTTAAAAATCTCCATAGGCGACGTTTTCATTTTTTTTACAGGTTACCAGGTTAGAGTTAGAGGAGGTCTAGTGCTAGAATTGTTGCACACGCTCTAACGCACGCGGCGATACCTCACATATGTGGTTTGAACGGCGTTTACATATGTGGGCGGGACTTACGTGTGCGTTCGCTTCTGATCGTGAGCTACCGGGGACAGGGGCGTTTTAATTTTACACTTTTTTTTGGATCACTTTTATTCCTATTACAAGGAATGTAAACATCCCTTGTAATAGGAATGTGTGTGACAGGTCCTCTTTATTGAGAGATGCAGGGTCAATAAGACCCCACATATCTCCTCCAGGCTGGAAAGCATGAGATCGTGAAAAAAATTCCACTGCTCTCATGTTTCCTAGCCGCAATGGCGGCTTTGTTTACATCTGTCATCAAATCGCGCCCGGGCCTCTGGCGGTCAGAGATGACTGGTGACCATCTGGTCACCAGTCATCTCTATGCTTCCTATCGTGCGCCGGACGATTCATTCTCCGGGCCCCCGATGACACGGGAGAGCCCGGAGAAGCACCGGATGGCGGCGGGAGAGGGGATGCCGCCTATAAGAACGATCAAGTGGTGGAACCGCCGCTATGATCGTTCTTATGGTGCACAGAATCGCCGGCACAACAAAAGGATATCTGAATGATGCCTCTAGCTGCAGGCATCTTTCAGATATCCCCCTACAAAGCCCAGGACGTCATACGACGCCGACCCAGGATGGGAGATCCCATCTGTGGACGTCATTTGACTATGGCTGGGTAGGGAAGTGGTTAAGTATCTTGTTACAATGGCATTTGAAAGATAAATCAGATATATTAGGCAGCAAAGTAAACCTGTTGTCCCTGAAGTTGAAAGAAGGAAAAAAAAAAAATGGGCCTTGCAGTTTGTTGTGCATGGGTAGCTGCACAATGGTCAGGGTGTCAGGTGCCCAGGGATTGTGTTCACAGCCAAAAGTGCCTGCAATGGGTACAAGAGCATCAGAATTGGACCACAGAGCATTGGAAGAAGGTGGCCTAGTATGATTAATATTTTTATGACACAGATATCCGTGTGCAGTGGGAGTGGGTGGAGGTTTGGGAGGGAAGACACCAGAATGCAATATGGGAAGAAGGCAAGCCGACAAAGGCAACGTGATGCTTTGGGCATGGGTTCAATAATGGAATAAAAAAAAGGAGCTGTAAACTCACGGTTTTTCACCTTAATGCATTAAAGTTGAAAAAAACTGCGCTGCAGCTGTTCCCCAGAGCCCCCTATTTTCTTAGCTGAACCGATCGCTCCAGCAACAAGCACAGCAGCTTCTCCTGCCCACGAGCAAGATGGGAATCCCCAAGAACGAAAAAATAGGATTTTTTACTCACTGTAAAATCCCTTTCTCTGAGTTCATGGACAGACACAGCTTCTCTATTGACAAAGTGGGTATTATCCGTTAATTAGGAGTGACTAAGCAGAAAAGGTGTAAAAAAAGTGTTGCATCACACCTTCTACAGTACCGCCCAGGGGGCGGACCCTCTGGGTATATCCCCTCAGTCTGCATCTCGCAGATCAGTTTGTCAAAAAGCAGTACAAACTTAAGAGGGGTGGGTGCTGTGTCAGTCCATGAACTCAGAGAAAAGGATTTTACGGCGAGTAAAAAAATCCTATTTACTCTTTCGTTCATGGACCGACAGCTTCTCTATTGACAAAGTGGGACGTCCCAAAGCAGTGTCAGAGAAAAAAAACAAGGGGTGGTAACAGCATTAAAAAGTTCACCCCAAACAGGGCTCCAAGGAGGAGTTGGAACTCTAAACAGCCGCCTGCAATATCTTGCGGCCGAAGGAAGCATCCGAAGAGGCACACATCTTAACTTGTAAAGTTTAGGGAAAGTGAACGGACGAGCAGGTCGCCGCCTTACACACTTGGTGAAAACAAACGCTTGATGCTCTCAGAGCTCGGACAGCGTCCAATATATCAACGTAGTTTCCTTAGAATTCGACGGATGAGGACACAAGGATGGCAGTACAATGTCTTCCTTGATGGAAGGTCGAAAGACCCTAGGAAGAAGGAAAGGCTGCGGACGCAGCACCACCTATCCTTGTGGAAGATCAGATAAGGTGCCCTGCATGACAAGGCTGCCGGCTTAGAAAACAGTCTTACTGACGTAACACCAAGAGGCATCTATTGCCCTGGTCGAATGCGCCGGAATGGAGGCGCCTGACCCTACATGGCGTAAGCCTGATCACAATCTGTCCACCTAGAGATGGTGGCCAACGAGACCGCCGGCCCTACTGGGGACCAGCCACTGAAAAAAACAAAAAAAAAACAAAACAGTGAGCCTGGATTCTGGAACGGAGCAGTACCAGACAAGCATTCTTAGAGTTTGGACCACGTCCAAGAAATGCAGCGTCGTCTCCTTAGGATTCGACGTATGAGGACACAAGGATGGCAGTACAATGTCTTCGAGATGGAAAGTCGAACACGACTTCTAGGAAGAAATGAAGGCTGCAGCACCACCTTATCCTTGTAGAAGATCAGATAAGAAGCCGAAACCTTATCCTTGTGAAAGATCAGCTAAGGAGGCTTGCCCTTATCCTTGTGGAAGATCAGATAGGGAGGCTTGTATGACAAGGCTGCCCGCTCTTAACTGGCATAACAGCCACCAAAAGGACCACCTTCTAAGAAGGTGTCAACAAGAGAATCTCTGATGTTCTCAAACAGTGGTTTCTGAAAATCTTAGAGGCCATCGACTGCAGACAGGATGGCATATGGGACCCTGCGACAGCAGGTCCTCTCGTAGTGGTAGACGCCAACAGGACGTCTGCTACACAAGCCCCACGGATGTAGTGGAGGGTGGACCGGAGGGGCCACCTGCCAAACCCACTGTAAAAACATTCCCACTAAGAGAGCCACCAGGGGTCGTTGAAAGGACAGCCAGGGCAGATACCTGCCCCCCAAATTGTACTTAACAGTAGAATTTTTGACCTGTTCCCTGCTGAGAACAGCAGGACTCTGGAACCAAATAAGTGCGCGGATGCCACCTCATTTCCTCACAAATGGATGTGTAGGTCTTCCATGTGCAACAGGAAATCTTCCTAAGGGATGATTTCCAAGCACTCCTCATGGTAGATATCACAGAGTCTGACAGGTCCCGGTCTCTTAGCACCTGGCTCTGAAGCCATGCCCTCAAGCCAGTGACTGTAAAACAGGATTGCGACAACAGGCCCTTCTTTATTGGTAGCTGCCAAAAGGCGTCTGCTACCAGACGCACTAGATCGGCGTACCAAGGATGCCAAAGCCATTTAGAGCAAATTGGGACCATTGTAATCCTCGGTTTCCAATTTGTGAAGCAGATGCGGAAGGAGTTTGAGGAGGAAGCCATAGATTAGTCGGTACTGACTCCACAGTGCTATCAATGCATCTGTCGTGTTTGCCCATGGGTCACTTGACCTGGCCCACAATACCTTCTGATTGAACCGAGAAGTCAGGAGATATACGACTGGCGTGTTTCCCCTCTGGTAAGGGAGCCCCTTAGGAGGTGAGCGACCTCCGATGCTGCAGCAGAGTTGCTTGCTCCTCGATGATTGACATAGGCCACAACTGTGGACAGGGTTAACCTCTAACACTCGCGTGTGAAATAGTGCCTATGGTACCGCCTCGAAGAAGGCTACCATAAGGCTCAGGACTCGCCTGCAAAAGGTGGCATGACAACCCCTCCTTGGGATGTCAACTGCTGCATCGCAACCCGACGGGTCTGCAACTTTCCCCTAGGGGAAAAATAAAAAAACGTACGCTTCTGAGTCCAGAATCAACCCTAGATATACTAGGAGTTAGGACGGTACCAATACTGACTTCTGAGTGTTCAGCACCCAACCAAGTATCAGAGGGTCTGACAGGTTATAGACCCGCTCACTTCTAAATTTAAGTTTGAAGTGACCCTCAGAAGAGCGTCCAAGTTGCCCCTGATGGCAAAGCCACGCTGTCTTAGTAGGGCCAGAATCGTGGCAAGCACCTTGGTGCTGATGCCAGGCCAAAGGGGAGAGCCACCATTAGTAGTGGTCTTCCCTGGCTGCCAACGCACACCTCTCTGATGCCTGGTGCATCTGGAGACATGCAGCATTTGTCCTTGATCAAGGATGCCGGAAAATCCCCTGGATGGAGGGCAGCGACAGAGCGAGCCAACTCCTTTCCGGAATCTTTGTACTCTTACAGAGCAGTTGAGGGTCCTAATATCCAAGATAGGACGAACCCTCTCCAGAACTACCAACAGATTTGAGTAGAACCCTTAAACCCGTTCCTGTACCAAGACAGGAAGGTTTACCATGCGTATCAGCAGGTTTTGTACCGCCCCATGTAGGGCTTCCCGACAAGTCGGCAGAAGCTGGCGGTTAAGAGGGAAATATCTGTTCGGTAGGCAAGCCAGGTTGGGCTTGCAAACCCAGGGACGATTCTGTCCCTCAGCAGGCGCTTTATCGGCCTGGGGTTGTTTACTTGCCGCACTAGGCGGACAAAGGGACCGCTTGTATGCGGTGAAGGAGGCCTCTAGCCTATGGCGTGGCTCCTTACCCTTATTTGGATTGCCGAAGCAATGTGCTCTTACCTCCTGTGGCATCTTAAATGATGTCATCCAGCGAGGCCCCAAAAGTCTGTCGCCCAAAAGGGCAGATCCAAACAGGGCCTTCTTGGAAGATTGGTCCGCAGTCCAGCACCTTAGATCAGGTGGCGTAGCGCCACCGCATAAACTGAGGCTCAAGACAGCAAGGGGATAGTATCCATGTCTGACTTGCAGACTCAAGGCCCTGTACCAACTGGTCGGCCAGAGCTACCTCGTACGGAGGAGCCTCCCGTGCTTTTAACCCTTGGAGTACCTTGCCTATTCAGTAAGTGTCTGAAACATCAGACAAACCCCAGCCAATGCTGGACGTACCTCTGAGCCCCCCACTGTGTATAGGTAGTGAGTGTCCCTGAAGACAGGAGCCCCCTCCACTGGAATCGTGGTAACTTAAGTCTGGACACAGGGGGGTCCACTATCGGGGGAGAGGTCCATCTTTTCAGGAACTCTCCAAGGGGTACCAGACCGCCCAAAAAAAAATAAAAAATTTTTTAGGGCTGAAAAAAGGAAATCACCTCAGTGGGTTTTCCCACTCCTCGTACAAGAGCTTATTAATATAAGACACACAAGGAACACCTTAGCAGTACGGGCTGGCTTTAGGGAACCCAAAAAAGGGGACCGGTGTCTGCTGCTTCTGCAGCATTCTCTATTCTTAGCGTACTCCGCACTGCAGTAATAGGTCAGATACCAAAGCCTCTTTGCGTGCTGACCTGGACTTGGAGCACTCTCACTGTCCGACAGGTCACGGTCTGCAGTCTGATGCATTATAATCCGGGTCATGAGCCATAGCTGAATCTGGTTCTGCATCAGAATTATCCCCAGAAGATTGCAGGGGATGGGGGCGTTTCTAAATCTGGTGTTTCAGGGGAAAACCATCTGACTCAGACGCCATGCTGACCACGTGCTAACACCCACAGGGCTCCAGGCAAGATATCAATAGGCCACCCTCCTAGCTGATCAGAGATGTTGGGTCACCCAGAGGACTCACAACCCTTGGATCGGTACCGCTATGCTGTGCCTGTGATGCTACCCCACCGCTGCTTCAGTGCTGCGCCAGTGTAATGCACACTAGAGGCCGGAGACCTTTGCAAAAGGGCCGCCAAGCGGCTGTATGGAAACACGTGGACTCCAAGAAAATGGCCGCGAGCCGAATAGAGGCAAAAGCGGCTGCGGACCCCAAAAAGATGGCCGCCGAGCGGCGGTAAACACATACAGCGTGACTCCTAGGAAACATGAGCGCCGAACAGTCGATAGAGGCCAAGCAGGTGCGGACCACAAGAACATGGCCACCAAGCGGCGATATATACATCTGGGTGCAAAACTACAAGAAAATGGCCGCCAGGCAGTCACTAGAGGCCGAAACAGGCATGGACCACCGCAAAATGGCCACCGACAGCATGGAGGGAGAAGCGCACACACGCAAGCAGAAATTACATCCTTTAAATGCATAGTTACAGCCAGCCCCGCACCAGATGGAACCCCTTGGGTGACCCCCCCCAGCACCCTTAGCTCAGAGCCCAGGGAGGAGATAAGGCAGGGAGAGAAGACAGAAAGGGGCCACAACCACTTACTTGATCTCTCCAGGAATGTCCAGCCAAGTTACCCTGCCGAAGCAGGGCAGCTACTTACCTATCCTGCATGTCTCATGCTGGAAGACATTCCAAAACAGATCATCATCCGCGCACGGAAGGTGACTGTCGGCCAGGCATGCTGTGATTGGACCCTGAGGAGCGATCATATGTATGCCCCCCGGAGTGCGACACTCACCGGACAGGCTGCTGCGACACGGCCGTAAGGTCAGCTGAAGCTGAGCGGGCTGATGTAAGCCTTGGAGCGTAAGCTCACCGGTCAGGCTACTACGACTCGGCCGTAAGGTCAGCCAAAGCTGAGCGGTCCGATGCAGGCCCTGGAGTGTAAGCTCACCGGCCACCCGTAGAGCGACGGGTATGTCGTGGAAAACCCAGCGCGTAGCTAGAGTCGGTACACTCGATGGCCGAAACTGGGGGGGGGGACGACAAGGATCCAGCCCGTCACCCAGTCGGCAGTTGATCGAAGATCGCAGGAAAAAAAAAAAAAAAAAAAAATTTAGAATTTTTTTTTCTCCCCTGGACCAACATGTGCCGAAGGGAGCCATGTCCTACTCCTTGCTAGACAGAAAAAAAAAATGATCTGCGAGATCCAGACTGAGGGGATATACCCAGAGGGTCTTCCCCCTGAGCGGTACTGTAGAAGGTGTGATGCAACACTTTTTACATGTTTTCTGCCTAGTCACTCCTAATTAACGGATAATACCCACTTTGTCAATAGAGCTGTGTCGGTCCATGAACGAAAGAGTAATAAGGTATTTTTTTTTAATTATCTTCTAAAGGCAGCACTAATGACAAAAATTTGATTATGATATGCATTATGCAAGAGTAATAACCATTTAAAAAAAAAAAAATGTGGGTGGAACTCCGCTTTAAAGGAACACAATGAGTATGGGGTGCCGACATGTCCTCCAAATTCTCCAGATCCCAATCCAACCAAGCATATGTCGGATCTGCTGCAACAAGCCCGAGCCACGGAGGTCCCACCTTGCACCATACAGGACCAAGGATGTGCTACTGTTAGGTGCCAGATACCACAGTATACCTTCAGGGGTTTAGTGGTGTCCATGCCTTAATGGGTCAGGGCTGTTTTGGTGGCAAAAAGGGGGACCTACTCACCATTAGGTGGGTGGTCATAAAGTTATGGCTAATCAGTGCATATTTAGATTTATCTTTCAGCAATAAACAGGCTCACCTTTCAATAAGGTCACAGAGAAAATTGAAAGTATGAACTGCTTCTTCTTTGTCCTCATGCAGTGGTAGCCATGATACCCAGTGGGGTAAGACCTCCTCCACATTTATACAATCAGGCCTGAACTTCATTATTTTTCCTACAGCTGAAATGCAATTCTCTGTTGCATTAATATTCTCTTTGGTTTTGGAGTCAGCAGCTTGGATAACCTGAACAAGCAGCGGAAGAGCTTCTACAATACAGAAATATGAGAGAGACTGCATTAAACATCCATACCTCTCAATCACAATATACATGCATTAGAAATCCACATACCTGTGCAGAAAGGACGATAGTTATCTCCACCAAACTGAGCCATAACACCAACACCATAAGCAGCTGCCTGCCGGACTTCCGGACTGTTGTCACAGATTGATTGAAGCAGGGGTCTTAGAAAGTACTCTGCATATTTGAAGGAAGTGGGACTGCAATGTTCAATTATATCATCAAAGATACAGAGACCCCACTGTCTGTCTGGCCAGGGCCTGTGAGGACACTGTTAAAACAAAAACAAAAACACAAAGATAAAATGTTACGTATATATACACTGTAAAAAACCAACAAAAATTAAGTACTAACGCAGACCTTTTCAGTATGCAGAATGAGCATGAGGGGGGAAGCAATGGTCTTCCCAGACTAATACAAGCAAGTTTCACAAGCTCCCATCTATGTATTCAGCAGTTAGATTTTATACTTCTAAAATGGCACACATACTTAAAATCAATTAACTAGTCACGATTTGACAGTTTAAAAAAATCTAATAAAATTGTAGTTAATTTAACCAGTGTGTAGTAAATAGTAATTTTCGCTTTTTAGCTGTCAACCTTTTAATTCAGCAATAAACTTACTGGTTTTATACTTTAAAACAGAAGGGGATCAGTGTCTTAATGCACCTAAAGACAATCAGCAATAGGACCAGCTTCAAAGCCAAACTAAACCAATTATTAGGAAAACTGAGCAGGCAGCTTTTTATTGCAGAACATACATGCTAGGTCTGTTCAACAATAAGACATACATTCCTGCTCAGTTTTACTGAATGTACGCCGAGCCCCATCCATGTGCAGCACACACTGCCTACGACTGAATGATGACTTGGCTCCTATGTGCATGCTCGGAGTCGCGTCATCCTTCGCCAGTTAATGAGGATGAAAACCCTGACAACCAACGTAGCCTGGGGAGAAAGGACAGCGGCTGGAAGGAATGTAAAATTGTTGAAAGATGGAGGCAACTACCTGCATCTTGTGGCTTTAGTTTCCACTTTAAAATTATCCTAGCTGCATGTACTTTGAAATAACGTGTACTCAAAAGGTCATAACAGTCAGGTTTCAGTCTAACAGCACCTGGTGTTTAACGTGATTGTACGGCTTAGTTTTAATTTTTTTTTAAAACAAACATGTCATACTTAACTTTACTGTGCAGTTCGTTTTTCACACAGTGGCCCCGATCCTCGACTTCTGGGGTCCCACGGCGGCGCTGGTAGCTCCTCTCCACATTGTATAACCCCCTAGGAGAAGCGCACTTCTGAGGGTTACCTTGTGGGCGCGTTCGAGTCCAGCATCCATGGATGCCCAATGTAGGACTCCGCCCCTCCCCCCGCATCATTGGATTTGATTGACAGCAGCAGGAGCCAATGGCTGCGCTGCTATCAATCTATCCAATCAAGAGCTGAGACAACAGGCAGAGGGGAAGAGCATGTCTCCAGTGGGGGAATACAGGACTCAGGTAAGTAAAACGGGGAGCTGGGTCAGTGACAAAAGTTTTCACACTCTTTAAATTTTAAAGGCTGCAAAGCTTCCGCTGCCACTGAAAAAAAAAAAAAAAAAAAAAAAAAAAGTATAGGAATGGTGTTTAATGCCTCTGGTGTAGAATTCGATGGTTCACTTCTCCACAGTACCTACACCTAGAGCAGTGGTTCTCAACTCCTATTCCTCAGGACCCACTAACAGGCCAGATTTAAAGTATTACCTTGGGGAGAGATGCAGACTAGAATATAGCAATCACTGAGCAGCAAATATCACCTGTGTTGCATTTCAGTTATCTTGCAAACTGAAGTGGGTCCCGAGGACAGGATTTGAGAACCACTAATCCAGGTGGTTTGTATTAAAGGTCATAAAAAATGAAATGCTTTAATCCCTTGGAGCTGGCGCCTCCTGGCTTTTTAAGGGGTTTCATATTCCGGGATTTATGATCATGTGATCGCCATGACTGTGTCACAAGTAGCGTTCGCTTCTGGTAACTGCCGTAAGTTCTTGGCACAACTGCGTTTACACTCTGGCACAAAAATGTGTTCTGTGTGTTATGGCCCACCTGCCAAGAGGGCACATATTTGCGTACTGTTGGCGCCAAGGAGTCAGTCATATCTGCTACATTTAGTTTCTCTGCAAATTTAACATTAAGGCTGGGTTCACACTGGTACAACACGACAGTCATACAACTTTCATCCTACTTTGCTCTGCGACATCAGTCCTACATTGAGCCGACATCCATCCGACTTTCATGAACAGGATACTACTTTGATCCGACTTTGTGCTAGTCTGACTTGTCCTTTGACCAATCAAAACAATCCCAGGGTGAGATAAATTCCTTTTACTGCTGCTGTAATCACCATGTCGGATGTCAAAAGTCGGATGGTTAGGACAAGGATCCAACTTTGATCCGACTTCAATGATATTCAATGGGCTGAAGTAGGATCAAAGTAGTGCAGGGAGCATTTTCAAAGTCGGACCGACTTGTGTCGGACCAGTTAAGACAGCTCTCATAGGGAAACATTGATTTTCACATGTCATGCGACATGAGCTCCCAATGTCGGAGCGTTTGTCGGACCAGTGTGAACCCAGCCTAAAAAGATATCTTAACTCCAAAAATCCACACAAATCCACTACTTAATAGCCCTGTAATCGATTAGATTTGTAATCCATTTCAGTCAATCATTGCCAACTGGTTTTCTGCTTGCTTGCACTGTCCGTGTGCTCTCCAACCTTTGCTTCCCTCTCACTTGCATTTGTTTGCGACAAGTACTGCACGTTAGTTGTGTCATGTGTAAATTTCAATGCACACTTCATCTAGGAGCCTGCAAGAGGGTGGCTACTTTTTTTTTTTTTTTACATACAGTGGTACCACAGAGAAGGAATGTAGCTACTAACAGGAAGGCAGATAAAAAAAAAAAAAACTTCAGAGGCTGAGAGCAATAGTTTTCTCAACACATACCCGAGTAGAATTATTTTTGTTAAGCAAGAAATTTAGGGTCACTTTAATACATTAGGCTCAATTATGTGTTGCTATAACATCATTACTTAAAGCGGAGGTTCACCCTAAAATTACACTTTTTATTCCTGTAATCCTAGTGCTATGTACAATACTGTGTCACTAACCTTTTTAAGTTTTGGATGCTGTAAAAGAAGTACATCTTCGGAATTCTGTTGTACTTCCTGCTTTTCCTCCCGCGGGAGTGGGCGGGTCCTTTGGTTTGCCCGGCGGCCCTAAGTGTCCTGTGATGTCGGCGTAATGTCATCACAACGGGGCGTGTACTTAATGTTGACGCCCGTTGTGATGGCAACCAGGAAGTGTTGACGGCGCTGCTCGCCGTCAACACTGCACTTGAGCGAGATACAGCGGTGAATGCCGGGAGACGCGCATTCACCGCTACCCGGAAATCTATGCTTGTGGGCTTCAAGATGCCCACAAGCAAAATGGAAAATCAAGGAAACATTTTATAAGTGTTTATTTCTTCAAAAAACGGACGGGGGATGTTATGTAGCGCTGGAGATGTGAGTACATTACAGTCATCAGTCACATTGAATGCACAAAAAGAAAAAACAACATGTATGGTCCGCGGAACCTCCGCTTTAATCTAATGATAATTATCTGACCCAAAAAAAAAAAAAAAAAAAGGGCAATTCACAAAACAAAATGTCACCAAGATGTGCGATCATAAATTCACAAGTGAAATTTAATCTATCAAGTCATATTTTCTTAGAAATCATTTCCCCTTTTATCATCACCTCTAGTAGTTTTTAAAGGGGAGATCTGTGAGTTTTTCGTGAATGAACTTTTACATTGAATTTCAGAAGGGCTGACAAATTAACACTTTCATTATACAATAGCCGTAGTAGTAGTAAAACCACTACTTACAGAAATGATAAAAAAAACAAAAACAAAAAAACAAACACACACCCCACCCATTATGTGGGTTTGTAAATTTGGAACAGAGTGTTATTAGGTAAATTGGGTTATAATTAAGCGATTTGGTTCGTGAAACATGTTGACCTTGCCGCTACAGTCCTGTTGTATCATGGTCTATTGATGTAATGCGTTGATTTTTACGATTAAAGCATTCATACTTCTGAAGATTGGAGCGTGGTCTCCTTTTTTTACACATACTTTGACAGTCTCAGTTCACGAACTGGACCAGCACCAGATCTTCAGTACAGCTATTGCATCACCTAGAGCAGTGTTGCAGCCTCTGTCTTATTAGGTAAATTATAGGTATGGTATTACAGAAATCGCACAAGAGAAAAAATTGGTTTATGAGTTAGACCAAAACAGGAGTTCCCTGAAACAACTGTTGATAGCCACTCTAAGCAGGTATTTGCAGTTCCAAAACATGGGTGTGGGTTAAGGGGAGGTCTTTAAACTTAAACACAACAAATTAAAGGTGAACTTACAATCAAATTAACAATTAATGGCAGTAACTGTTCGAACCACGGCAAAACTTTTTCTTTGTAGCTGCTGAATATCGAGTGCAAAACGTCAGCGACTTTAGTCAAAATATAAACATCATTGTCATCCTGTGAAAAACAAAGTCAAGAGAAAACTGTTTCAAGAACACTTGTTAATGCGAGTTTCACATCCCACCTCATTTATGAACGTTTTGCTTACAAACCTCAAAACTAAAAAATTAAGAGGGTGTCTGCATACAATTCTTTAGTAACAGCCACTACTACAAAGACAGTATATCAATAGGGTTGTGTTACTAAAATCACTAACGTCATATATAAATCATTAAAAATAACATTAAATGCCAACAGGTAGCTTTTTACAGCAGAAGGAACTCTGCACTATACTGAGATATCATCCTAAATGCTATATGCTGTGATTTGTATCAAGAACATCTCCAAAAAGTACAGAAGGGTACAGCACCAATTCAATGTGTAAAAAATAGGATTTTTGTACTCACCGTAAAATCCGTTTCTCTGACGTCCATGGACTGACACAGCCTCTTACACTTTAACCATGGGTTATGTCCCTGCTTGCAGGAGAAGACCTAGGCAGAATGTGAAATGTTCTACATACATTATAAAAAGCCAGAGCTGAACAGCCCCGCCCAGGGGGGCGGTCTCTCCGGACATAACCCTCCCACTGCAGTCAGTAGACCTCAGTTTCGTAACAAAGCAGTACAAACATTAAAAAGAAGGGTGGGTTCTGTGTCAGTCCATGGACGTCAGAGAAACTGATTTTACGGTGAGTACAAAAATCCTATTTTCTCTAATCGGCCACTGACTGACACAGCCTCTTACACTTTACCCGTGGGATGTCCCAAAGCAGTGTCAAGAGGGATGGGAGCAGTATAAATGGAAAACCAAAAAATTTCACTCCAAACAAGGCAGAGCTCAACGGAGGAGTTGCAACATCAAACCGCGGCCTGCAACACCTTGCGGCCGAAGGAAGCATCCGAAAATGCAGCCACATCAACCTTATAAAACTTAGTAAAGGTATGAACGGACGACCAGGTCACCACCTTGCACACCTGTGCAACCGACGCTTGATGCCGGAAAGCCCAGGAAGCACCAATTGCCCTGGTGGAATGCGCCGTAACCGGAAAGGGAGGCGCCTGCCCCTTGAGAGCATAGGCCTGAATGACGGTCTGTCTGATCCACCTAAAAATGGTGGCAGACTAAACCGCTTGGCCCTGTTTTGGACCAGAGAAAGTCAGTGAGTCAGACTTCCGAATAGAAGGCTCGTACCACATCCAATGTGTGAAGCGCAAACTCTCTGGTATGCGAAGGGTGAGGACACAAGGACAGGGAGGGACAATGTCCTCATTAAGGTGAAAGGCCGAGACCACCTTTGGCAAAAAAGGTTGCGGACGCAACACCGCCTTATCCTTATGGATGACCAAATAGGGCGACTTGCAGGACAGGGCCGCCAATTCAGATACCCATCTAACCAAAGTAATGGCCACTAAGAAGGCTACCTTCTGAGACAAGGTCAAGAGGGGAATATCTCTGATATTTTCAAATGGAGGCTCCTGGAGAACCGAGAGCACCAAATTCAGATCCAAAGGAGGGAGAGGAGGCTTGACAAGAGTGAGCACATGGCGAACCCCCTGCACAAAAGGTGCTAACCAAGGAATGACCCGCCAGCGGTCGTTGAAAGAAGACGGCCAAGGCCGAAATCTGGCCCTTAATGGTACTTAAAGCACGCTTTTGGGTCATGCCACACTGCAAGAACCGCGGACGCCAGTCTAGCTCGTCGCACATGGCGATGTAAGCTTACCAGGTACGGTGATAGATCTTTCTGGAGGAAGACTTCCGTGCCCTTAACATGGTCGAAATGACCGAATCCGACAGACCTCGGTCTCAGCACCCGGCTTTCAATAGCCATGCTGTTAAAGCCAGAGACTGTAAAGCAGGATGAAATATAGGACCTTGAGACAGAAGGTCCTCCCTTATTGGCAACCGCCAAGGAACGTCCGCGACGATGACGCCGAGGCCAATCCAGAGCAATGAGGATCACCGGGAATCCCCTCGGACGCCACTCTGCGCAGCAGGCGAGGGAGCAGCTGTAGCGGAGGATAAACATATCAGGTGATAATGACCACATGGGGCCACCAGCGCATCCGAGGCATCCGCCCAAGGATCCCTGGACCTGGCCACAAACCTCGACACCTTGCGATTGAGTCGAGAGGCCATCAGGTCCACATCCGGCGTGCCCCACCGCCGGCAAAGGAGATTAAAGCCCTCCGGGTGCAAGGACCACTCTCCCTGGTCCAGCGTCTGGCGACTCAGATAATCTGCCTGCCAATTGTCTACGCCCGGAATGTAGACAGCCGACACGCTTCTTTCGGCTCACCTTAGGATGCGGGCGACCTCGGAAGCCGCAACTGAGCTCAGAGTCCCCCCTTGATGGTTGACATACGCCACCGCCGTGGCGTTGTCAGACTGGATCCTGAGGGAGCGACCCTGTAATCTCTCCGACCACGAGGAGAGGCACAGTCTGATTGCCTGTATTTCCAGAACATTGATCGGTAAACGGGCTTCGTCCGGAGTCCAAAGCCCTTGGGCTGACAGGACTCCCCAGACTCCACCCCAGCCCGTCAGGCTGGCGTCCGTCATGATCACCGTCCATTGGATGGGGAGGAACGACTTCCCGGACCGAAGAGCAGGGGACCTCAACCACCACGCCAGGGACGCCCTGACCGGTTGACTCACCTGGATCTGAAGATCCAAGGACAATGGGGATTTGTCCCAAGTGAACAGGCTCTCTCTGTACTGCCCGGGTGTGTGATTGGGCATAGGGAACGGCCTTGAAGGAGGCCACCATGAGTCCCAGGACTCATGCAAAAACGGATTGACGACCATTTTCGGGACGTCAGGACCCGCACTGCAAACTGAAGTGTCAGTAACTTCTCCGGGGGTAGGAATACCCTCGCCTCCAAGGAGTCCAGGATCAGACCTAGATACTCCAGACGCTGAGTCAGGACCGACTTCTGAATGTTCAGGAGCCACCCGAAGTCTGAGGGTCTGACTGACGATAGTCACACTTTCTTCTAATTCTGAGCCATTGTCTGCTCTTAGATCGTCTAGATAGCCCACGATAGCAATGCCTCGTTGTCTCAGCAAGGCTAGAACCGGAGCAAGCACCTTGGTGAACACCCTTGGTGCCGAGGCTAGGCCGAAGGGAAGAGCCACAAATTGATAGTGGACTTTGCCGATCGCAAAGCGCAGAAACTTCTGATGACTTGCGCAGATCGGAACATGCAAGTAGGCGTCCTTGATTTCCAAGGACGCCAGAAAATCCCCTTGATGGAGTGTAGCGATCACCGTGCGAATGGATTCCATGCAGAATTTTTGCACCTTCACAAAGGCATTTAGGGCCTTGAGGTCCAGAATTGGCCGAACCCCGTCCTTTCGGAACAGACAGATTCGAGTAGAACCCCTGAAACCTTTCCTGGGATGGAACCGGCACAATCACTCCGGACCTGATCAAATCCTGTACAGCCCCCAAGAGGGCTGCCCGATGGGCAGGAAAGAGAGGGAGATTTGAGGGAAAGAATCTGTCTGTGGGCCAGGAACGGAACTCTATCCTGTATCCTGAGGTGACCACCTTGCACACCCACCTGTCGGAGATCCGGGAGGTCCACCGATCCGTGAACCATCGAAGTCGTCCCGCCATCCCAGCGTCGGCAAGACTTCACGCGGAGGCGGGCTTGGGAGCCGCTTTGTTCGGCTTGCGCACCCAAGGGCGCTTGTGTCCATCAGCTGCACTGTTGTCAGTCTGGGAGGGCTTACCCGTGGACTCTGACGGAAAAAAACTTTTGCTGGAAAGGAAGGACCCGGTTTACGGCGGGCCTCCTTACCCTTGATAGTCTGAGGAAGGAGAGTGCTTTTACCTCCCGTGACATCCTTGATGTCATCCAGAGCAGCACCCAAAAGTCTACCACCTTTAAAGGGTAGATCCGTCAGGAGCTTCTTAGAGGCTAGGTCAGCAGACCAGCATTTCAACCAGATAAGACGACGCAATACCACCGCAGAAACAGAGGCCCTGGATATTAAAGGGGCCGTGTCGCACACATATCGGGCCCTGCACCATCTGGTAGGCCAGAGCAATAGTGTCTGGAGGGAGATTATGCTCCTGTACAGTCTGGCGCAAAATTTTTGCCCATTCCGTGAGTGTCTGAGACACAAGGGTAGCCGCCACAATAGGCCGTAAGGCGGATCCCAACAAGGCAAACATGGCTCTGCTCACCACTTCTGACCTCCTGTCAGTGCGGTCCTTAAATGCAGGAGTCCCCTCCATCGGCAAGATGGCCGCCAATGCAAAGTAAATGCACCAACACCGAACGGCGCCTAGGCCCCTAAAACACTCAAACAGCCCCAGCGACACGGAGACCACCATGAGCGCGCCCCCCCCCCCCAGGACAGTATGCCCCCAGGCACCCCACACAGCGCCAGCAATGGTGACATAGTGACAAAAAACAGGGGGAGACAGGGAAAATCCCCCACACAGAGAAACACACAGCATGTACTCACCTGCAGGCAGGAGAGGCTACTTACCCTTCCCCTGAGGGACCCACTGGTGGGTTTGACAGGACTATCACAGTGCGGTACTGAGTAGCTGTCGGCCCGGTCCACCGCGAAAGATACAGCAGGACTGTTAAATCTTGCAGAGCATGAAACCCCACCGGCCACCCCTGGAGTCGTGGGGCATGTCGTGAACTGAGTCTCACGCACACAAGACGAGGATCAGCACGCTCGATGGTCGGACAGGGAAGACTACGAGGATATCTTGTACCCAACCTGTTGCCCAGCTGACAGTTGATAGAAGGTATCAAAAAATAAAAGAAAAAAAATCCAAAAAAAGGAATAAAATTAGGTCAGGAGACTGGCTCCTTAGAGAGCCACGTCTTCTGCTAGGCAGAAAAAAAAAAACTGAGGACTGCTGACTGCAGTGGGAGGGTTATGTCCGGAGGGACCGCCCCCCTGGGAAGGGCTGTTCAGCTTTGGCTTTTTAGAATGTATGTATAACATTTCACATTCTGCCTTGGTCTTCTCCTGCAAGCAGGGACATAACCCACGGGTAAAGTGTAAGAGAGGCTGTGTCAGTCCATGGACGATAAGAGAAAGTTTGGATTTTGGGTAACTTGTAAAATCTTTCTTGGAGTACATCAGAGAACACAGAGGACTTCATAACCATGACTGTCTGAAAGTGGCATCATAGCTCAAGTAGACAGATACTTGGGGGGGGGGGGGGGGGGGGCAAAATAAACTCCCTGTACAGACGTGACTCCTCCCTTGGGAGGACCTCACTACAAAGCTACCTGAAAGATCTCCTTCCCAAAACTGGGTGTCCAAAGTTCACATCTACCTGGTGGAACTTGGTAAACATGTGAAGGAAAGACCAGGTGGTAAGCCTTACGAACATGAAAAACATAAGCTTGCTCTCCTTAAGATGCTTCAGAAGGATAAAAAGATGGTAACAGGTCTGCAAAACAGACAAGCCCAAGTTGAGATCACACAGAAACAAAAAAAGGTGTTTGCACAGGTGAACTAATCTGTACAACATCCTGCACGAGGGCTTTTAACAATGAAGGAGACTTGAACGGCCCCTAAAACGTAATGGGTAAGGCCAAGATCAGTGCCTTGATGGAAGGAGAGACGATGCGCGTGGGGCTCGGCCGTGGGGTGAAATTTCCATATTAGACTGAAGGCCAAAATCCGCACCACAACATACCACAGGTAATAAAAATGTACACCTCACACCAGGAGGGAAAAAATAAAAAAATAAAAATCTATGTATGGTGGTGCACCTTTCCGAAGGTCAACTTTCTTGCCTTGAGGGTAGTAGGGATTCATCAAAGCCAGAGACTATAAAGTACTATGGAAGTTCAGACAATGCAACAGCAAACTTGGCCCATCTGGACAGCTCATCTACCGAGAATTGACCATGTGCACATACCACATTCTTTTCCAAGCAGGTACAATCAGAATTGCTGGAATGCCCTCAATTTTTATCCTGCACATAAGGGCAGGGAAGAGGTTGCACTAAAGCAGGGGTCTCCAAACTTTTTAGCCCGAGGGCCACATTGTAGATTTTATAAATATTCGCGGGCCGAAATTTTTTATTTATAAATGAAGACAAATGTAAATAATCTCGTTAGAGCCTTTCCGCACGTCAGTGTCCCCCACCCTGATCACACCCCCAGACACCCCCCAATATGATACCCCCCCACCCCCCCTGATCACCACCACCCCAAGTCTGATCAGACCCCCAGTATCTCTCCACTCTGATCACACCCCCAGATACCCCACCCCCATATGATAAAACCACAACCCCCCCAGATACCCCCAATCTGATACCACCACCCACCCCCAGATACCCTCCCTAATCTGATACAACCCCCCCTCCTGTTCACCACCACCCCAGGTACCACCAAGTCTAATCACCCCCCCATACCTCTCTAACACACCCCTCCATCACACCCTTTTTTTGCATTCCTGTTCCTCCCAGTCCTGTGGCTCCTCCTCCAGATGTCAGTTGGGGAATCTGCAGCACACCAGGGTGGGCACGCTGTCACTGGAGCAGGCACAATACCTCCATACAAATCTGGTGGTGGCAGTTGCACAGAGCGTAAAACTCCTCCTCTCCAACCTCGCCCTCTGCCGCCACTTACCCAGCCCAACCTTCTCGTCTGCCGCCACTCCCCCAGCCTACATCTATGCTGCCCGACAGCGGGGCCCCGCCTCCTCCCTGCATGGCATAGGAATCCGCCCTCCTCTGCCTCATTGGATCCACTCTGACAGCGGCACACATACATCGCCCCGCCTACCTTCTGCTCTGTCCCACTGCCTAAAGCGCACGTAGGAATTGAAGCAGGCAGTCTCTGAATGGGCTGCGGGCCAGATAAAACATCCAATCAGGCCGGATGTGGCCCGCGGGCCAGGGTTTGGAGATCCCTGCACGAAAGGAAAGACCGATCAAGTAGGGGAAAAAAATAAAATTCTTTAAGAAAAATCCCAGACAGCTGGATAAGCACCAAAAACTCACGGACATAAGGGCTTGGCAAACTCCCAGAGAGAAGGATGCCTAAAAAGTTCTCCAACTTCTTATACATGGTGCCCTTAAAGACTGGGGATATAATATACTGGGACACATGAGGGTCCTATTCAAGTAGGAAATGGTTGAGTCAACAATCAGAACTCTTTAGTGTTGAATTCTTCCTCCATAATGTACTGTTAAGTAAAATCACTTCGGAGGTGAGCCCATCAGCATAAGTTCCTTGCTGAAAGTTAGGGTGCTCTGGAATAGATTTAGGATGTTTTGGCAGCTGCAATGACCCAAATCCAGTGACCTTTGGAGAAGAGGAGTCTAGAAGTGGCACCTTCAAGTTGGTGCAAACCACAACCATTAGGAAAGCCCACTATGGTCTCCTGTGTCCGAGACAGCAATGGACCTTGAGATTCCTCCTGGAAGGACTTTTCTACAGAAAAGTCCCACTCCTCAGATTCCACCTCTTCCTGAGGATGTTTTTCAGACACCTGTGTAGGGCAAGCAGCATGCACAGGCTTGCGCCCAGGTGTTCCAAGCAAGTAAACCCCTAAGAGCTGATCATGCAAGCCAGAAATGGCTGCAGAAAATTTGGACACAAGTAAGAGGATGTGCCCCAAGACCGACTCTGCAGAGGGCCTTTCCTATCTGATAGAGAGATTTGGGAGCCCACAACCCTTTGCAAGGCCCATGTCTTACTGAGGATTTGTAGGCCTTTTATTTTCCCAAGAGAAGCCAACCCAGCTGAGGGGAGTGTAGGCACAAGCCAATATACCTAGATGGCAGTCACCCTTGATGAACACATGTCCCCAGATACTTGCTGTACTCTGGTGCTCTGTGCAGGGGCTGTAGCAGAGCTACCAGTTCCAGAGGCACTCCCCAGATGTTGCAGGGTCAGCAGGCCCAATTTTCACTCATCTAGCAGGGCTTTGAATTTCCCCGAAACTGTAGATCCTGCTAGAGAAGTCACCTAGTAAACTGCACCCTGAAGATGGCTACCCGCAGAATTCAGGGCCGACTGGCACTGTTACATGCAGTACCTGCTTTTGCATGCTGCGGTCAGTAGGCAAAGTTCCTCTTGGCCTACTGACCGCAGCAACTGGTGCAAAGCCTTCCCTTGCATCATCAGGGATGTTAAATAAAAAAAAAAAGCCCAGGAATTATGGTACTAAAGCCCAAGAAAAGAGCTCCTCAGAGCGACGTAGGTACCAAGGACAATAGCTTAAAAAATGTGGCCAATTGGGGCAGGGAGGGGTTATGCCTGGAAGGGGGATTTCTTCTTTTGTGGCCAGTGTCCATTCACCTGAAGGTGGCAGCATAACCCAAACAGTCATGAATATGAAGTCCTCTTATCCTGTGATGAAAGGATAAATTCCTTTTGGAACAATGTTACACCTGTATTTAGGGTGGACCATGTAACATGCTACAGCACCTCTTCCCTTTGATAACCCTCATCCTGTGACAGCAGACAGGGGTTCCCTTCATAGCACCTACTGTCACATTACAAAAAGTAAATGGATGGGGAGCTCCGCCCCCACGGTCGACCCATTCGGATTCCTGTAAATGAACTGCAAGTACCGTCTGCCACTGGGGCAGATGGACTTATGGTTTTCAATAGGCTACAGGGCATGCTTTTGTACACCAACATATCCCTCCGGTTTTCAAACAGAATGTCTGTACAGGGGTACTAGCTGAAAGATATATCTACAAGAGCCCACACTGCACCTGTGATCTACTGATCATGGGTGCAATGCTTTCCGGGCTCCTGCAGGGGGGGGGGGGGATGCACATGTTTGTGCTCTCCATAAATATGTTGATATATTTTTTCTGTAAATGTTAACTTAGCCTTTATGAAACTGCAGAGATGTGGCTGTAGCCTTAAAGCCACACAAGTGCTGTCATGGGATGGTGGTATACAGGGCATCCATCGAAAAGTTAACATGCACAAAGTAGGAGTTTTCCTAATTATTCAGTCTAACAGTAGGCACACTAGTACAGTGAGGGAAAAAAAGTATTTGATGGCCTACTGGTTTTGTACGTTTTCCCACCGACAAAGAAATGATCAGTTTACAATCTTAATGGTAGATTTTAACAGTGACAAAAAAAATATCCAGAAAAAGGCATTTCAAAAAAGTTAATGATTTGCATTTTAACCACTTCCAAACCGCCGATATACATTGGCTGTTTGAAGAGGAATGTCGTTATGGCAGCAGCAGCCCCAGTATCCTCTTCTTCAGGGGGGCCCATCCGGTTTCCGATAATAGCAGGGTCTGAGGTGGATCCCCCCCCGCTCTCGGGAGCAATCGGCAGCGGCGATTGGATTTTCTCACGTCAGTGGCATGAAGACGAGGGGAAGATGGCCCCCACCCGTCTCCGTACCACGGCAGGGCAGAATCGGCATTAAAACTCACTTCCCCTCATAGCTCTGGCGGTATTCCCGAGTGTGGCTCGGGGTGAGCTTTCTGTACCTAAAGCGGTAACGCCGAGCCACACTCGGGATTGCCTCGCTGGATCCTGGAAAAGGTGACTTACCTTTTCTCTGGGTTCCCGCAATGTATTCCCGCAGTGTACAGCGGCCAGATCTTCCGCCTGATGCGGTGTTCCCCTGATTCCCTTCAATGCGAGCGTCGCAAAGCAGGGGGCGGAACCGGCGGTAAATTCAAAAAGTATAAAACAAACACTGATACAATGTAATCCTATTGGATTACAATAAAAAATAAAATGTGACCTTACATTGCCCCCCCGTGCTTTCTCCAGTGCCCTTGTCTGCAGTTTTACTATACTTTGTGTCTGTAAACTGCACAGCGACCATGGCATCCAAAAAGCACGCCTCCACCTCAAAATCGCTATATGACCTGCTGGAAGTCAGCGACAGCGATACAGAATCGCTTGCAGAGGAGTTGAGTAATAGTGACTCGTACGAAAGTTCGTCATCAGACGCAGAAAGCAATGTTAGCGACGATCCTGCGACTGTGCCCAGCAATGTGCGGACTTGGTGCTCGATTGATTGCGGTACGGCGCACGTAGCGCCCCCCAGAATTCAGTTTACAGGAGCACCTGGGATCAAAGTGGAAGTTGAGGAAGATAACCCCCTTGCCATACCTCAAGCTCTTTCTGACTGATTAAGTTATTGCCAAAATTGTTTTGGAGACGAATCGCTACCAGGAGCAACAAGCTGCTACCCATCATCGCTTTTCAAGGACCATAAAATGGGAACCGGTAACCAGAGAGGACATCTGGAAGTTTTTGGGCCTTATAATTCTACAGGGAGTGGTGTGGAAACCCCTGCAGAAATGGTACTGACAACCAACAAATTGCTGGCCACTCCTTTTTTTGGCACCGTTATGTCGGAATACAAATTTTCCCTTATAATGAAATATTTGCATTTTGCAAATAATGAAGACTTTTATGAGAGTTCTCATCCAGCTCCAAAGCTGAAATTTTTTTGGGAGATTTACCAACTTATTCTGAAGAATTTCCAGCAGACCTATGTGCCGGACAGAGATAAGTATCGATGAAAGTCTTATGGCCTACAAAGGTCGACTTAGCTGTATACAGTTCATCGCATCAAAGCGAGCTCGTTTTGGCATAAAGTAATTTATGCTGTGGGAATCCAGCTCTGGGTACATCTGGAATTCAGTCCTGTACACCGGGAAAGGGACCAAATTCAGCAATTGATTCAGCAGTTTTGGAATGGCAACCGCTTTGGTTCTTTCTTTGATTGAGCCATTGCTGAACCAGGGCTACTGTGTCACCACAGACAATTTTTATACGTCCCCAGAACTCCGTTCCTTCTCCTGAACAAAACGGATGCCTATGGGACCGTTGGGCCTAACCGGCGTGACATGCCGCCAACCTTTGCCAAAAAAACCTCGGGGCAGGAGAAATAGTTGCCTAGCAGAAAGGAAAAATGATGGCACTGAAATGGGAGAAAAAAAAAAGTGTGCCTTATGGAGTACCCTCTACAACACCTCTACTGTAATGGTACATACCAAAGGTGGAAAAGATGTCATGAAGCCACAGGTCGTGTTGGATTACAACAATACCATGGGAGGTGTGGACAGGGCTGACCAGGCCATGACCTTTTATCGTGCGATGAGGAAGCAACAGAAGAAATATTATAAAAAAAATCTTCAGGCATCTTCTGGAACAGTGCCTGTGGAATGCTTTCATTCTTCTGAAAAAAATAAAATAAAAAAAGGTGACAGGCCTATGATTCATGCAGACTTTGTGTGGAAGGTTGCCAAACTAATTTTTCTAAAGCACCAGACGCCAATAGCAGTAAACAGATCTGGACGTCGGGCTGCTGGCGTTGTGAACCCGGAACGCCTGACTGGTCGTCACTTTATGGACCACATTCCACCTACTGAAAAGAAAAAGACAGCACTCACAAGGATGCGTGTTTGCTGCTCCAAGCGTAACGACTCCGGAAGGAAAATCCGAAAAGAAACCCGATTCTATTGTCCCGACTGACGTTGGACTTTGTGCTGTACCTTGCTTTAAGATTTTCCATACCCGAGACGTTTACTGACGCAATATGACTTCTAATATTGCACCCTTGTTTGAGCAAAAAAAAGTCAGTATTTGATTATATTTTTTACTAAAATTTATTGAATAAAAAGTATTAAATTATTATTCGTTATTATTTATTACCGTATATATTCGAGTATAAGCAGAGTTTTTCAGCACTTTTTTTTGCTGAAAATGCCCCCATCGGCTTATACTCGAGTCACCTTTTTGCGCCTGATCTCCCGGACTTTGGGGACCCGGTACCGGCCAAACATGTCACCCATGTAACCCCACTCTTCCTCTACAAGTGTGCAAAGTTTGTTGTTCGGGGGACCTACGGCCGGGGAGCACCGATTTTTCAAAGCCGGGCACCCCTTCCATAGACTCCCATGTTAAACGGCCATTTCTCCGGTGATTTTGGGGACCCGGTACCAACCGGTCGTAGGTCCCCTGGGCCCCAAACATGGCACAAATGTAGCCCCATTTCTCCTTTACAAGTGTGCAAAGTTTGTCCGGGGACCTACGACCGGGGAGCAACGATTTTTCAAAGCTGGGCACTCCTTCCATAGACTCCCATGTTAAACATCAGTCTAGTCATGGGCACAGTGAGGCATGGGCATGGACACAGTGAGGCACGCAGATGGACACCCTAGGCTTAGACTCGAGTCAATAAGTTTTCCCATTTTTTTGTGGTAAAATTAGGTGCCTCGGCTTATACTCGAGTATATACGGTATATTATCATCATTTATGATTTTGTGTTTCAAACTTTATCATACCCGAGATGTCTACTAGACTCTGGTTTGGACAGATTTAGGTGAATTATTACTAAGAATTACAGGCCTTCAATGTAAAACGCCAAATTTCCATGCAAAATAATGTAACTGCTTTCAGCACCTAAAATCTTCCAGAATCGTACCGTCAGGGAGGTTAAAGGGCAAATTTTTTTTTCTATTGCATTTTAGTGTAAATATGAGATTCGAGGTAGTTTTGACCCCAGATCTCATAGTTAAGAGGTCCTGTCACGCTTTTTCTTCTATTACAAGGGATGTTTACATTCCTTGTAATAGGAATAAAAGTGACACTTTTTTAAAACAGTGTAAAAATAAAATATAAAACTTTTTTTTTTAAAACGCGACTCGTCCTGCCGAGCTTGCGTGCAGAAACGAACGCGTAGAGCGAGAGCAATACTACTAGCCCTAGACCTCTAACGCTAAACATGCAACCTGTAGAATTTTTTTAAACCTTACCTATAGAGATTTATCGGTAAAAGTTTGTCGCCATTCCACGAGCGGGCGCAATGTTCAAGTGTGACATGTTGGGGTATCAATTTACTTGGCGCAACATTATCTTTCACAATAAAATATATAAAAAAGTGCCAACTGCGGTCTTATTTTTAAGTCAAAAGTGTGTATTCCCCCCCCCCCCCCAACAAAGTGTGCTTGCAAGACCGCTGCGCAAATACGGTGTGACAGAAAGTGCAACGACCGCCATTTTATTCTCTAGGGCAGTGATGGCGAACCTTGGCACCCCAGATGTTTCGAAACTACATTTCCCATGATGCTCAACTACACTGCAGAGTGCATGCGCATCATGGGAAATGTAGTTCCAAAACGTCTGGGGTGCCAAGGTTCGCTATCACTGCTCTAGGGCGTTAGGAAATTTTTATTTTATAATGTTTGGGGGTGGCAAGTAATTTTCTAGCAAAAAAATAAACAAATCACAGAAAGCGGCTCGGTCCTTAAGTGTTTAGTGAAATAAGCCTTTGACCTCTTTGCAAAACCCTTGGCAATCACAGGTCAGACATAGTTGGCCACCAAGTTTGCACACATCTCAGGAGGGATTTTGTCCCACTCTTCGTTGCAGATCCTCTCCAAGTCATTAAGGTTTTGAGGCTGAAGTTTGGCAACGTGAACCTTCAACTCCCTCCACATATTTTCTATGGGATTAAGGGCTGGTGACTGGCTAAGCAACTCCAGGGCCTTAAAAGTATTTTTTCTTGAGCTACTCCTTTGTTGCCTTGGCTGTGTGTTTTGGGTCATTGTCATGCTGGAATACCCGGCCACAACCTATTTTCAATGCCCTGGCTGAGGGAAGAAGGTTCTCACCCAAGATTTGACGGTACATGGCCCCATCCATCTTCCCTTTGATGCAGTGACATTGTCCTGTCCCCTTAAAAGAAACACACCCCCAAAGCATAATGTTTGATGGTGGGGTTGGTGTTCTTGGGGTCATAGGCAGCATTCCTCTTCCAAAACACAGCGAGTTGAGTTAATGCCAAAAAGCTTGCTTTTGGTCTCATTTGTCCACAACACTTTTACCCAGTTCTCCTCTGAACCAGACGTTCATTAGCAAACTTCAGACGGGTGTGTACATGTGCTTTCTTGAGCAGGGGGACCTTGCGAGTGCTGCAGGATTTCAGTCCTTCATGGCATAGTTTTACCAATTGTTTTCTTGGTGACTATGGTCCCAGCTGCCTTGAGATCATTGGCACGATTCTCTTTCGTGTAGTTCTGGGCCGATTGCTCACCAGTACTTATGATCATTGAAACTCCTAGAGGTGAGATCTTGCATGGAGCTCCAGACCGAGGGAGATTGAGTTACTTTGCATTTCTTCCATTTGTGAATTGCACCAACTGTTACTCTCTCGCCAAGCTGCTTTGAGATAGCCCATTCCAGCCTTGTGTAGGTCTACAACCTTGTCCCCGACATCCTTGGACAGCTCTTTGGTCTTGGCCATGGTGGAGCGATTGGAATCAGATTGCTTCTGTGGACAGGTGTCTTTTATACAGGTAAGCTGAGATTAGGAGCAATCCCTTTAAGAGTGCTCCTAATCTCAGCTCCTTACCTGTATAGAAGACACCTGGGAGCCAGAAATCTTGCCGATAGGGGATCAAATACTTACTTCACTCATTAAAATGCAAATAAATTTATAACGTTTTTGAAATGTGTTTTTGCATATTTTGGTTTGTAATTTTCATGGTAGGTAGGCAGAATAACTGACTGTCAGTGGGCAAATGTACAAAATCAGCACGGGATCAAATACATTTTTCCCCTCACTGTACCTGCCCTTTACAAGTACTTTTACATTTAAAGTGGAGCTCCACCCTAATTTTTCACTTTTGGTATTTGGATTGCTCCCCCCCTCCGGTGTCACAATTGACACCTTTCAGGGGGGAGGGGGGTGAAGATACCCGTCTAAGACAGGTGTTTTCACCCACATCCGGGAGTCCTCTCTCCGGGAATCTGCGGGAGTGACGTCACTTCCCCCAGACTTCCCGTAGTGTTCTGGGAGACACTCGGCTCCCAGAACACAGGAGCACCAATCAGAACGGCGCAGCGCGACTCGCGCATGCGCCGTAGGGAACCGGGCATGAAGCCGCAGGACTTCACTTCCTGGTTCCCTCAGCGAGGATGGCGGAGGGAGCAGCAGAGCGACGAGCGATCGCTCGTCCTCTGCTGCGGACGTCGCTGGACTCCAGGACAGGTAAGTGTCCAAATATTAAAAGCCAGCAGCTGCTGTAGGCTTTTAATATTTTTTTTCCGGGCGGAGCTCCGCTTTAAATGTTCAGAATGGCTGACACAATAACTGCATAAAAACTTGGGGGTCTATATTTATGGGGGGGGGTCTTGTCATTTGCACAGCTGACACAAATATGTATCTAGTGTGTGACATGTCATTTTCTGTTTCCCATGATCATCAGCTCCTATTGACCACAATTCTGTGTTTTCCCGATTGCATTTCAGAAAACACTGGATGAATGCCAATGGAGCAAAATCATAGGAAATAAAACAGAAAATCAAGTTTCACACATATGAGATATTACAGGGATTAAATTGCAACAGTTGCAAATGCTGACATTACCATGGCAATTTTTTTTTGATAATTAATTAATGCTTTAATTTCAGACAGCTTTACATGTACAGCATAGTTAATAGTTCTGGAGCCAAATGCATGTTTGTTCCTGCTGCTTAGCACAAAACAAAAATGCGACCCAAAGGCTCAATACTACCAAAGTTTGTGGTCCCCCCCATATTTCCATTTGACTCATAATTCAAGGCAGTTGCTCATTACAAAGACACATAAAGAGGCCCTAAGGTCTTAATTTCCAAGCACAGAATTAAAATCTACCTCATCTTGCAAGGACTCCTCCACTTGCTCATCATAGTCTTCATCTTGTCTTTTTACTAAAGCATCAAAATAAATATAAAAATGTAGTATACAATATTTTAAACAAGACTTCTCAAAATTTACTCAATACATCATTTGAAATCCTGGATAGCCGCTGAAATTATAGTTTTGTACTAACCATGAAAGGATTTCTTGCACGACATTTAAAAGACACCAGATTTTTTTTACATTTGGGTTATACTGCCACCTACCTCCAAGAAGTTAGGGCACTGGCAAACAAAGCAGTAAGCCAGCCCCTGTATAACCCCTCCTCTACCCAGCATACCTGAGTTGTTTTTTTTTGTTTATTTTACAAAACACCAGGGGTGCAATTTGTGTCCCTCAATGGAATACAAAAAAGTTTTAAAGATAGAACAAAAAAAAAAGGATTTTTTGTACCCACCGTAAAATCCTTTTGTCGTCCACGAACGGACACAGCATCTTAAGTCTTGACAGTTGGGTTATGTTCCGGTTCTATAGGAGAGGACTAGGCAGAACATGTTCACTATTTAAATACATGTTACTTTAACAGAGTGGAACAGCCCCGCCAAGGAGGTAGTCCCTCCGGACATAACCCTCCGCCCTGCAGTCAGCAGCTGTTCGTAAAACCCAGTACAAACCAAAAAAGGAGGGGTGGGTGGCTGTGTCCGTCCATGGACGACATAGAAAAGGATTTTACGGTGAGTACAAAAAATCCTATTTTCTCTTTTCGTCCATAGACAGACACAGCCTCTTAAGTCTTGACAGTTGGGATGTCCCAAAGCAGTGTAAAAAAAAAACAAGGGGTGGGCACAGCAATCAAAAAAAACAAACAATTTCACCCCAAACAAGCAGAGCTCAACGGAGGAGTTGCAACCTCAAACAGCCGCCTGCAAAACTTTGCAGCCGAACCTAGCATCCGAAGATGCACTCACATCAACCTCATAAAAAACTTTGAAGGTGGTCGCCGCCTTACACACTTGTGAGACAGACGCTTGATATCGGAAAGCCCAAGAGACACCAAATAGCCCTGGTCGAATGTGCCATGACAGGAAAAGGAGGCGCCCGCCCCTTAAGGGCATAGGCCTGGATGACGGTCTGCCTGATCCACCGAGAAATGGTGGCCGACGAGACCGCCAGGCCCTACTGCGGACCAGACACAAACAGTGAGTCAGACCTCCGGAACAGAGCCATAGCCGACATGTACACCCGCAAGGCACGTACCACGTCTAAAGAATGCAGCGCAACCTCCTCGGAATGCGATGGCCGAGGACACAAGAATGGAAGTATAATGTCCTCATTCAGGTGAAAGGCCGAAACCACCTCCAGAAGAAAGGCTGCGGGCGTAGCACCGCTTTGTCCTTATGGAGGACCAAATATGGGGACTTGCAAGACAAGGCCGCCAATTCAGAAACCCTCCTGAAGGATGTGATGGCTACTAGGAAGGCAACCTTCTGAGAGAGCGTCAAGAGGAATTTCCCTGGTGTCCTCAAAAAGGGAGGTTTCTGAAGTACCGAGAGCACCAGATTCAAATCCCACGGAGGTAGTGGTGGTCGAACAGGAGGAGCCACATGTCGGACCCCTTGCACAAACATACTCCCCAATGAATGAGCTGCCAGGGGTTGCTGAAAGAAAACAGCCAAGGCTGAAATCTGCACCTTAAATGGTGCTTAAGGCAAGTTTCTGATCCACTCCACACTGTAAAAACAGCAGGATCCTGCAAACCAAATATGCCCATGGACGCTATTCCATCTCCTCACACAGATGTAGGCTCTCAATGTGCGATGATGGATCTTCGAAGATTTTTGCCCTCAACATGGTTAAAATTACCAAATCCGACAGGCCTCGGTCCCTTAGTACCTGGCTTTCAATAGCCATGCCGTTCAAGCCAGCGACTGTAAAGCAGGATGAAGAATGGGACCTTGCGAGAGAAGGTCTTCCCGCAATGGCAGTCGCCAAGGTGCATCTGCCACTAGGCACACGAGGTCGGCGTGCCAGGGATGCCTGGGCCAATCCAGGGTGATAAGAATCACCGGAATCCCCTCAGTCTACTCTGCGGAGCAGATGAGGAAGCAACTTCAGTGGGGGAAAGGCATAAATTAGTCGATACTGACTCCACGGGGCCAACAACGCGTCTGACCCGTCTGCCCAGGGATCTCTTGACCTGGCCACGAACCTCGACACCTTGAGATTGAGTTGAGAAGCCAGGAGATCCACATCTGGCCTGCCCCATCTCCGGCAAAGGAGTTGAAAATACCTCTGGATGTAACGACCATTCCCCTTGGTCCTGCATCTGGCGACTCAGATAGTCCATCCGCCTGACAGTTTTCCATGCCCGGAATGTAAACTGCCGATTGAGCCGGCACGCTCCTTTCCGCCCACCGCAGGATGTGAGCAACCGCCGACGCTGCAGCCAAGCTTCTTGTTCCTCCTTGATGGTTGACGTATGCCCCTGCCGTGGCGTTGTCTGACTGGATCCTGACTGAATGCCCTTGTAGTCTCTGTGACCACTTGGAGATGCACAGCCTGATCGCCCGGAGTTCCAGGACGTTGATCAGCAGTTGGGATTCGTCCGGCGTCCAGTGGCCCTGGGCCGCCTGAACCCCCCAGACTCTCCCCCCCAACCGGTCAGGCTGGCGTCCGTCATGATCACAGTCCAATGAAAGAGGAACGACTTCACGGACTGAAGAGCCGGGGATCTCAGCCACCAACTCAGAGAGGCCCTGACTAGATGACTTATCTGAATCTGACGATCCAGAGATAACGGATATTTGTTCCACTTGGAGAGAATCTCCCTTTGCAAGACCCAAGTGTGGGATTGGGCAAACGGCACTGCCTCGAAAGAGGCTACCATGAGGCGCAGGACTCGCATGCAAAAACAGAGAGGACCATTTGCGGGATGTCAACAACCTCATCGCAATCTGGAGTGTCTGCAAGTTTTCCAAAGGAAGAAAGACTCTGGCCTCAGAGGAGTCCAGAATCAACCCCAGGTACTCTAGGCGCTGGGTCGGTACCAACACTGACTTCTGGAGGTTCAGTACCCAACCAAACTCCCGGAGGGTCTGACTGGCTATAGACATATCCTCCTCCAATTCTGAGCTTGAAGCAGCTCTCAGAAGATCATCCAAGTAGCCCACGATAGCAATGCCGAGCTGTCTCAGCAAAGCTAAAATCGGGGCAAGCGCCTTGGTGAAAACTCTTGGTGCCGGCGCTAGGCCAAAGAGAAGAGCCACAAATTGATAGTGGTTTTCGCTGATCGCAAAGCGCAAGAACCTCTGATGCCCGACGCAGATGGGGACATGCAAGTATGCGTCCCTGATATCCAAGGACACCAGGGAGTCCCCCGGATGGAGCGCAGCAACCACCGAACTAATTCCATTCGGAACTTTTGAACCTTTACAAAGGCATTGAGGGCCTTGAGGTCCAAGATTGGATGGACTCCGTCCTTCTTTGGGACCACAAACAGATTTGAGTAGAAACCCTGAAACCTGTCCTGCGGTGGTATGGATATGATTACCCCGCACCTCAACAAGTCTTGAACTGCCCCCAGCAGGGCAGTCCGACGAGCCGGCAGGAGAGGCAGATTTGAGGGACAGAATCTGTTTGGTGGACAAGAAACTCGATCTTGTACCCCGAAGTGACCACCTCGCAGACCCACTGGTCGGAGAGCACGGAGGTCCACCGAGCTGCAAACCCGTGAAGCCGTCCCCCCACCCAGGAGTTGGGCGGGGGCAAAACTTCATGCGGTAGCAGGTTTGTTTGCTGGCTTGTTGGGCTTGCGCACCCAGGGACGCTTCTGTCCCCCAGCTGGACCTTTTCCATTTGGGAGGGTCTGCCAGCAGGTCCTGACTGACGAAAATACCGCTTGTGTGTGGGAAAGGAGAGCCCCGGCTTACGGCGCGGCTCTTTCCCTTTAGTGGACTGAGGGAGAAGTGTGCTTTTACCTCCAGTGACATCCTTAATGATGTCGTCCAGCTTCTGACTCCATATTGCCCACCTACAGCCCTTAGGGACTTGGTCAAGACACCTGACAAAAATGTCCACCCTCCTTGCTGCACTGACTGGGGGGGGGGGGGTTACCCAGGGAACTTCACTACCCAGCAAGAGACTGTTCAGCGCCGCTGACCGCTCTCCATCCACACACAGCGTGTGTCTGAGGAACTCTGAGGTGAATAGCGCCGTTCAGGAAGCCATCCAGCGCTAGAGACAAATACCCATTCCAAAATGGCCGCCGGGTGCTTTCGAGAAAAGAGAGCGGACAAGAAAATGGCCGCCCGCAATGCAGACCTGCGTCACAGTGCGGCCACGGCAAAATAGCCGCCATTAGGGATTTTACAATAGTAATCACAGGCACCTGAAAAATGGTGCCGGCGCTTCCAAAATGGCGGCCAAACAACGAGGTGGACGAGAAGGCCCAACGGAGGCTTCAAGAAAACTACCCCCCCGGGACTTGGAGCCCCCTACAGGTATACCCTCGGTCGCAGCGAGCCCCGCAAAGGGAGGAGGAAAAAAGGGGTGACAGAGGGGAGGGCAGAACTCCTAACGACCCCCTTAGGAATGCCCAGCTGTTCCATCCTACCGAGGCAGGAGGAACTGTACTTACCCGTCCTTGCGAGGACCTGCTGGTGCGTTCCTGACAGACCTACAACTGAGCAGTATGGAGTAGCGGTTGGCCCGGTCCACTGTGACTGAGACAGCAAGCAGCCCGTCGTATGTGAACCCTGGAGCAAAGCTCACCGGCCACCCCTGGAGCCATAGGGTATGTCGTGGCCGACACAGCACGTAGCTAAGGTCTGCTCACGCTCAATGGCCGGACTGGGGGGACTACAAGGATCTATAGGCAGAAAAAACTGAGCTGCTGACTGCAGGGAGGAGGGTTATGTCCAGAGGGACCGCCCCCTTGGCAGGGCTGTTCAACTCTGTTAAAGTTACATGTTTTAAGATAACTAACATGTTCTGCCTAGTCCTCTCCTATAGAACAGGAACATAACTGTCAAGACTTAAGAGGCTGTGTCCGTCGATTGAGGAAAAGAGAAAAGATTATGACTTGACTTGCTTGTAGACTTGGAATGCAGTACAGGATTTGTATTGAAAGACCATAGGTTATATGCAGGCTACTTTTAAGAGATTGGACACTGGCAAAAATTAGCTAGGACAGCCCCTAATACACACTCATATAGCCCACTCCAAGAAACATTTTTAAAGCAATAAGGAGTGAACAAGGCATAGTGGAGGGGCCTGTGCCCTGTACTATTACAAGACTAGGTATTTAACAGGCAATTAACCGCTTGCCGACCGCCACACAACTATGTATGTCAGCAGAATGCCACGGCTGCGCAAAGGGACGTACCTGTAGGTCCCCTTTAAATCGCGGCATAGTGAGCGCGTGCTCCGTGATCGCAGGTCCCGCAGACTATGTCCGCGATCATGTCACAGAGCGGCAGAACGGGGAGATGCCCATGTAAATGAGGCATTTCTCTGTCCTGCCTAGTGACAGGACAGAGATCTACTGCTCCCGGTCATCGGGAGCAGTGATCTCTGTCATGTCACTCGTAGCCCATCCCCCCGCAGTTAGAATCACTCCCTAGGACACTTAACCCCTTCATCACCCCCTAGTGTTTAACCCCTTCCCTGCCAGTGCCATTTACATAGTAATCAGTGCATTTTTATAGCACTGATCTCTGTATAAGTTACAATGGTCCCAAAAAAGCGTTAAAAGTTTCTGATATGTCCGCCATAATGTCGTAGTCACGATAAAAAAAATAAATAAATCGCAGATTGCCATTGCTTTATATATATATATATATATATATATATATATATATATATAAAAAAGCCATAAATGTATCCCCATTTTGTAGACGCTATACCTTTTGCGCAAACCAATCAATATACGCTTATTGCGTTTTTCATTTGTGGGAGCGTGACTTTGGAGCACTTTAGAGAAAAAAAAATTTACACCGTCCCTTTAAATATAAAATCGCTTTTATTGCCGTCACAAGGAAAGTAAACATCCCTTGTGACAGAAATAGTCTGTGACAGGTACTCTTTATGGAGGGATCTGGGGTCTACAAGACCCTAAACCCCTCCTCTGCACTTAAAAGTATTCATACCACTAAGAACTGCGTTTTTGAATACTTTAGACTTTTGAAAACTGGCGCCGTTGGCTCCAATGTAAACCGAAAGGGACGTCGCCTCAGCGTTACTACACCCGAGACCCGATCAAAGCCAATTCCGGCTTTGTTCGGGTCTCTGGCCACCCGGCAGACGTGCGGGCTTGTCGCTCAGGTCTCCTGGCGGTACCGAAGAGCCTGGGCGAGCGGAAGGTGGGGGTGTCCCCTCCCGCTGCTTGTAATAACAGCCGGGCGGCTGCTTGGCTGCATTGGTTGTTTTTACTAGAGAGCCTACTGTCACAACTCTAAAAACGGTACCGGGGTGATGCCTGCATCACTTCGGTACAACCAATTGCCGGCAAATTCGCCATTCGGTTTGAAGAAAACCACTTTACAAAAAAAATTCTGGAAACCTACCTTGTCTTAATTCTTGATTTTTAAAGTGCTCTTCTAGTTTGCTTTTGAGGATTCCTCCAAGCTCTTCAAAGTGTTCACTGTTTAAACATCCATCTCCCATAACCTCAATGCACTACCCAAAAAAACAAAAGAATATTCAAAAAAACACACATGTAAACAAGGCCTACAACTAAACATGCTTACTTGCTGGTAAAAAGGTGCAAGATGTCAAGAGCACTACCTCAATGGATTACTGCTCAGCAAATCATTGACCTGAAACAAGTACAGCTGCAACTAATGATTTTTTTATAATCACTTAGTTGACAGATTGTTTCAATTATGCCAAAAACCTCAGTTAAATTTATTTAAAATAAACAAAATTTAACCCAAACGGCAGAGAAAAAAACAAAAAATAAACACCTTAAAAACTTCACATATAAGTGGATGTAAACCCCATTCATGAAATTTGAACCGGGCACAGCTATCTGTAGTAGAAACACATACTGGCCCTCAAGCGCTAAAGCATGTGGACCGGAGACACATTTTGCACGCAACAGACGAGCCGTTCCACGCTGGTTATGGGCATCCATCCCTTTTCCCGCTGGCACCGAGTGGTTGTGTCATCCAGGCGCGCCGCATCTCCGGCTTGCAGCAAAGAGTCGCTCTGATGTAGAGGTGCCCAATATACAATATCTGTAGGATTTTTCTAGTTTTGCCAAGGTAGGTTACTCTAATTCAAAGGGTTTGCCTTCTTTTTTTTAACAAGAAAGGGTTTGCCTTCTTGGTAAAAGGGCTTCTCTGCAAAATAAGTCTGGACTTCTTGAGTATTAATATCTCCCTTATGTTGCCCCTCTTTAGTCTCTGCACTGCTGCCCCCCAAACTTGAGTGAATCAAGTAGAGATGAAGCTCTTGAGGGCTCATTAACTCTAGCTACAGGCAAAGTGATAGTTTGCTGTGCACCATCTGTTCTTAAAACAAATGCCTTTGTCTGTACATTTATAATTTGCTCTGGTGTTAAATTTAAATATTCTAAATCCATGAGCCCATGGCAGGGAAAATTTGTTTTAGACCTGTTCAAAAAAATATCCCATTCCATCTGCTGTGAAACTGGTCTCTTGCAGTGACTTGGAAGCGCTTCAGTGCAGGCAATTAAAAATAAAATACACCGCCATTGGACCGCAACAGATCCTTTACAAGTGCAGATATGGATGAGAAGAGTAAATATATTCTTGGCCCCTCATGAAAACAGAGCATTCAAAGGGCTGAAGGGCAGTGGAAAGTTCGAGAATATTCCACTGGTCTGGTTTTAAGTCCAGATAATGTTTGGCCTTTGTGTAACAGAGTGTTGAAGGTACTAGCCACCTTTGTTCAGCGAGTCTTTCAAACACATAGCAAGGGCCATTCCACCCTGCGTTTTGTGCTCCGCATTTGCCGCTGCTTCTCCAACTTTCTGCTAGCTAGCTTACTTTTTTTAAAGGTTCTAGTCCTCGCAATTCTTTAATGCAGCACTAATCACCAGCTGTAAGGTGAGACTAGTACAGCGCATACTGGTCCACCCCTGCCTGTCCTCTAGGACGTTAGCAGTTTTAGTTTAAATTGTAATGCCTTCATTTACCTCCAGTCTATCAACCTCCAGCTTCTCTGGTTTCAGATGTTGATCTTCCCTGCAGAGAGCCCTTACATGACTTCCTTCTCCTGCCCAGGACATGCCCTATGAGGAATTGCACCTCACACATTTGCAAGTTCTCAGGCTTACTGACATGTATGAACAGCTGTGTGCTGCACTATAAATACCGACATGAAAACAAATAATGCATTCTGTATGCAGGCCAACTAATTTGACCACTATTTGTATTATTGGTAATGTTGATTAGTGTCAGCACTAGAAACCAGTACATTTTACCAACAAGTCACTAATGGTAAATCAGCTCTGGATTGTGTCTACAAATATAAAATTGCTGCCATTTCACATTCATCTTTTTAAAATTCAGGAACTTTGCACTTTGGCCTCTCACTATGATCTGTCGTTCCTGCGGAGATTTATATATATATATATATATATAAAAAGACTCACCTTAGCAAAAGCGTGCATAATCTCTGAAAGCACATCTGAATCAGGCTCGGTTCCTATGCCTTTGATTAGAGCATCACACATGAAGTGCCACATTTGTGTCAGGTAGTCAGGGCCACGGACCCTAGCACATTCCAACAGTAATGGCATGGACTCCGCAGCTGCAACTCTGACGCGTATATAAAAGTTAAGGAGAAATTGAGAACTTTTGCATGATTACAATTTTGAGGTTTGCTTTTGAAAAACAAAGTGCCTTAAAGTATTAAGGATAAGGCACAATTCCTTCTCTCTATTGACATTTTGCTAGAATCATAAATTTGAAACAGTAGTGGTCTTGCAGTATGAAGAAAAAGGCAGAACTACAATGTGGTTTTAAAAAGGATATCATCATGAAAGTAAAATTTAAGCAACGGGACCATCAGTTTTACAACTTGCTCCGTATATTCAACAAAGCCCTCCTTCAGTTCTTTAGCATAACAAACCTTAAAAATAAAAAATAAATTCAAGTTAGATATTTCACGTCAGAGTACCTATTTAGATGTTAATTAAAACATGTATGCTGCCCTACTGAAGCTTTAGCGCCCTTTCACACTGCCAGCACCCTAAAAACGACGTTGGGCGCTTTTAACCCCCGCTAGCGGCCGAATAAAGGGTTAAAAACACTGACAAAGCACCGCTGCCAAGGCGCTTTGCAGGCACTTCCCACTGATTTCAATGGGAAGGGGCACTTTAGGCGCGGTGTATAGACCGCTCCTAAAGCGCCTCAAAGAAGCTGCTTGCAGGACTTTTGACATCCTTCCAGCACAGCGCCCCAGCGTGAAAGCCCTTGGGCTTTCATACTGGGATTGCAGATGAGGCTTTTTTCAACTAAAACGCCTGAAAAACGCCTCCAGTGTGAAAGGGGGTCTTACTCTTCTGTTCAGTTTGCTGATCTTATCGTATGTACACATATGACCACTCTTATGTCAATGGGCAGTGTTAGAAACACTGTTGTACAATACATTACCTTTAACCACTTAAGCCCCGGACCATTTCGGGCCATTAGGACCAAGCCTGTTTTTGGGATTCGGCACTGCGCTGCTTTAACTGTAAATTGTGCGGACATGCAATGTTGTACCCAAATGAAATTTGCGTCCTTTTCTTCCCACAAATAGAGCTTTCTTTTAATGGTATTTGATTGCCTCTGCGATTTTCATTTTTTGCGATATAAATGGAAAAACAACGAAAATTTTGAAAAAAAAACGATATTTTCTACTTTTTGTTATAAGAAAAATCGAATAAACTCAATTATAGTCATACATTTAGGCCAAAATGTATTCAGCCACATGTCTTTAGTAAAAAAAATGTCAATAAGCGTATATTTATTGGTTTGCGCAAAAGTTATAGCGTTTACAAACTAGGGTACATTTTCTGAAATTTACACAGCTTTAAATTTATGACTGCCTATCTCATTTCTTGAGGTGCTAAAATGGCAGGGCAGTACAAAACCCCCCCAAATGACCCCATTTTGGAAAGTAGACACCCCAGGGAAATTGCTGAGAGGCATGTTGAGCCCATTGAATATTTTTTTTTTTGTCCCAAGTGATTGAATAATGACAAAAAAAAAAAAAAAAAAAAAATACAAAAAGTTGTCACTAAATGATATATTGCTCACACATGCCATGGTTATATGTGGAATTGCACCCCAAAATACATTCTGCTGCTTCTCCTGAGTACGGGGATACCACATGTGTGGGACTTTTTAGGAGCCTAGCCACGTACGGGACCCCGGAAACCAAGCACCGCCTTCAGGATTTCTAAGGGCGCAAATTTTTGATTTCACTCCTCACTACCTATCACAGTTTCGAAGGCCATAAAATGCCAAAATAGCACAAAACCCCCCCAAATGACCCCATTTTGGAAAGTAGACACCCCAAGCTATTTACTGAGAGGCATGTTCAGTCCATGGAATATTTTATATTTTGCCACAAGTTGCGGGAATATGACAAACTTTTTTTTTTTTGCACAAAGTTGTCACTAAATGATATATTGCTCACACATGCCATGGGCATATGTGAAATTACACCCCAAAATACATTCCGCTGCCTCTCCTGAGTACGGGGATACCACATGTGTGGGACTTATTGGGAGCCTAGCCGCGTACGGGACCCCAAAAACCAAGCACCGCCTTCAAGGTTTCTAAGGGCATAAATTTTTGATTTCACTCCTCACTACCTATCACAGTTTTGAAGGCCATAAAATGCCAAGATGGCACAAAACCCCCCCAAATGACCCCATTTTGGAAAGTAGACACCCCAAGCTATTTGCTGAGAGGCATGTTGACCCCATTGAATATTTTTTTTTTGTCCCAAATGATTGAATAATGACAAAAAGAAAAAAAAAATGTACAAAAAGTTGTCACTAAATGATATATTGCTCACACATGCCATGGTTATATGTGGAATTGCACCCCAAAATACATTCTGCTGCTTTTCCTGAGTACGGGGATACCACATGTGTGGGACTTTTTGGGAGCCTAGCCGCGTACAGGGCCCCAAAAACCAAGCACTGCGAACGCTGCAGTTATGTGTGTTGTGTTTGGTAAGTGACAGTGATCGATCGATACTGCACTTGGGTGGGCTGGGCTGGGCGGAGGGGCTAAACGCAGGCGCTAGCAGGTATCTGGGCTGATCCCGCTAACACTGCGTTTTTGGGAACCCTAAACCGCTGGGGATGCTAGTATAGATCTGATCAGATCTGATCAGATACTATACCACTAAGGGGGGTGTATGCTTTGCGCGTGGGTGTTAGCGTTACTGTCACTAACCTAACACTGCCTGGGGCGACGCAGACCCTCTCTGGCGCTAAAACCTAATTGATCTCACCCGCCGGGCGATCAGGGGGGTTAAACCTTTATTGGGTTATATACGGCGGGTGCCCTGATGCTATAAAAAGCAAACTAATCAACCAGCGTCACCCGTAACCTTTATATGGTGATCACTGGTGAAAGGGTTAACTAGGGGCAATCAGGGGGTTAAAATCTTTATTAGGTTAAATATGGGGGTACCTGATACTATATAAAAACCTGACGGGTAACCTAAATAACTAAATAACTTACTGGCTAACCAGTGACACCAGTGACGCTTATACGGCGATCACTGGTGAAAGGGTTAACTCTAGGGGCAATCAGGGGGTTAAAATAATATATGGGGGTACCTGACACTAATAAAAACCTGTGGCGAACCTAAAAAAAAATAACTGCCTATCTAAAACACCAGCGACACGAATACAGCGATCGGAAAAACAATCGCTTAGTGACGCTGAAGTTAGGGGGTGAAAGGGTTACCTGGGGGGTGATCAAGGGGTTAAACCTTTATTAGGGGGGGTTAGGGGGCTACCCTGGACCTAAAGGGGCCTAATCCTAACTGCCCTGCAACTTTTTACAATCACAGATGACACTAAATGCAGTGATCAGTAAAATAAATGATCACTGCAATCAGTGACACTGTGATTGGGGGCTTTGGGGTGACCTGGGGGGTGATCTGGGGGTGACTGGGGGTGATTTGTGTGCCTATGTGTACCTACGTGTCAGTGGACTGTTAGTGCACTAACCTGCTTCCTCTCTGCTCGGCGCCGGGAACGGAAAGACCGCGGCGAGGGAGATGACATCACTTCCTCCAGCCTTGTTTACATCACATGGCGGAGGAAGCATTTTCATTGGCCGGGAGCGATCGCGAGGGGGGGGGGGGGCGGAATCGAGCGCCCCCCCCCTCATGCCTGATCGCTCCCGAACACTTAACGGCCGCTCACTGCAGTGAAGGGGGGTCCGGATGGACCCCCCAACTGCACAAAGGCGATCACGTAGATCTACGTGATTCTGCCTGTCCGTGCCATTCTGCCGACGTAAATCGGCGGTGGGCGGTCGTTAAGTGGTTAAAGTATAATTGTCACATGCAGAACAAGAACCGACAAACAAGATTTTACTTTTTTTTTTCAAACGTTTTTATTGAGCTTCATATACATATACAGGATAATCACTTGTGTAACATGGGCAATACATCATCCTTCAATACAAGAAAAAAAAAAAAATGCAAAATAAAACAAAAGAGGAAAATAAGAAAAAAAGGGGAGAAAATAGTTGGAGAAAGTAAAATACAGGAGGACAAGAGGAGAGGTCCTCGTGACTCATTCAATACAGGGTATTTATCCATAGGTGTAGTCCTAGCATATCTTGTTTTATACAACATTCTATGTTTTCAAGTAAGAGTATTTGTCGTATCTAGCCAGCGGTCCCAAATCTTGTTATACTTGGAGGGGCAACCTCTATTTATATATATATACATTTCTTATAAGGTAGGCTGCTATTGATCTCGGATTTCCATTCTTCGAACGTGGGGGGTGCCTGTCTCATCCATTTTCTGGCGAGCACCTTCCTAGCTAGGAATAATGATTCGCGTAAGGTGGTCAATGTAAATTTATCACTGTCAGGTTCAGGGAATATCCCCAAAATGCATGGTTTCGGGGTCAGAGTGAGAGGTGAGCCCATAGTGTCGTGGAGGAATGCCACAATTTGTTTCCAATATCCCTGAATTTTAGTGCAAGTCCATATTAAATGGAAGAACGTCCCTGTCTCGTTTAGGCACATAGGGCAAGTACTTAGGTGGTCTGGTCGGAATTTGGAAATGCGAAGCGGGGTGAGGTATGCCCTATGTAGAATGTACAGCTGTGTCAGCCTATCCGACAGTCTGGGTGATACCGTCTTACAGGCTTCCAAAGCCTCTCCCCACTCTTCATCATCCATCTCTCCCACCTCCTCCGTCCAGCGTGGTTTGATGTCATACGCCATTTTCGCTGATGGTGAGGTAAGAAGCATGGAGTAGAAGGCAGATATGAGTTTTTGTGGATCTGAGCTCTTGACTATAGCAATGATTGAATTGGGAAAAGGCTGCGGCAATATATTTGAGAATTGTGTGAACATGGCGTGTCTCACCTGCAGGTATCTATAGTACATGTGGTCCGGAAGGGCATACTCCTCTTGTAGAGCGCAAAAAGATTTTAGCGCACCATCCAAAAGGAGTTGGTGTAAGTACCGGATCCCGTACATATCCCAGAGCCCGGCCTCAGAGATTCGGGACAGCTCGGTGAGTAGCTTGTTGCGCCATAGTGGGGTGTAGTCATTTAGCGGGGTGACCTTTAGTTTGGTCATGGCGACATCCCAGATGCGCCTGTAGTGATACAGAAGGGTGTCCCTTCCAGTTGGTTCCGTGCACCGAAGTCCCGTCGCTATTTCACTAATTGGGTCCAGTGGAGGCCGCATCAAAGTGCGGCAGCTCAAGACGGCAAACCTGTCCCTATCCGTTTTGTCTATGTGGAACAGCTGCGATAATTGCGACGCCACATAGTACAGGTTAAGATCGGGCATGGCCAGACCTCCCCAGTCAGTGGGATTTTTCAGTGTTCGCCAGGCTAGCTTATGCCTGCTGTTTCCCCAAACAAAGGGTTTAAGCAACGCTTCAAAGCACTGGAAGTGTCTAAAGGGGATGTATACTGGGGAGTGCCAGACATATATTTTAGGGAGGAGAACCATCTTTATCAAATTGACGCGCCCCCACACCCCCAGCGGCAGACGGGACCAGAGTTGAATTTTGGATTTAATTAAAGTGTATAAGGGTTCAATGTTCAGGGTAATATATTCCGTTGGAGACCTGGAAACAGAAATCCCCAGATATTTGATAGTGCTGGCTCTGGTGAGTGGCAGCTGTGCCTGTGCATGTGATGGTGGGAATATATCAATTGGAAGGATTTGAGACTTATCCCAGTTTATCCGAAGGCCTGAGAACGAACCAAACCGGTCAATAGTGTCTAGAGCAAGGTGCAGGGAGGGGCCCCGAGTCCGCTAAGTATAATAAGGTGTCGTCAGCGTACATGCTGATCTTTTCTACTACATTAGCCCTGGATAGACCCCGGATCCCCTGATTATCCCGAATGGATATAGCCAGGGGTTCAGCCGCCAGGGCATACAAGAGCGGGGACAGGGGGCAGCCCTGCCGCGTGCCCCTAGTAAGGCGGAATGTATCTGACGGCCATCCATTAGCCACCACCCTAGCTGAAGGGTCCTGGTAGAGAAGCCGTATCCATTTAATGAAGCGGGCTCCGAAACCATACCCTTCCAGGCATCTCCAGAGGTATCCCCACTCAACAGAATCAAATGCTTTGGCCGTATCCAGGGTTACCACCACCCGTTCCCCTATATTATCGTGTGTGGCCTGGAGGTTAATATGTAATTTCCTAAGGTTAAATGACGTGTTCCGACCAGGCATAAAGCCCGCTTGGTCCTCATGTATAAGGGAAAGGACAACCTTATTTAATCGAGTGGCCAATATTTTCGCTAGAATTTTAATGTCTGTTTGAAGTAGGGAGATGGGTCTGTAGGATTCCGGGTAACCTGGGTCCTTACCTGGCTTTGGGATCAGTACTATGACTGCTTCTCTCATGGTAGGGGGCAGAGCGAAATTATCATACAAATAGTTATACAGTGCCAGGAGTTTGGGGGTTAGCAGCTCACTATACTGTAAATAGAATTCGATGGGTAACCCATCTGAACCCGGGGCCTTGGACCTAGCGAAGGTGGCTATGGCCTGCGATATTTCACTACTGGTTAGGGGTTCCTCTAGCAGTGATACTTGCTCCTCTGTGAGCTGGGGGAATGAGATGTTCTCTAGGAAGCCCTGCATCAGTGTCTCATCGGCAGGTGCCCTAGATGTGTATAATTCTGAGAAAAAGTCTCTACATTTTGAAGTAACCAGGGGGGGGTCCGTAATGCGTTCCCCATCTTGCCCGTGGAGTGATATAACCACTGGCGGGCGGTCTTCGCTGTGGATCATATACGCCAGGAGTTTACCAGCCTTATCTCCGTGTTCAAAGTATTTTTGTCTTGTAAAGAAGAGTTTACGCCTAGCCTTTTCATAATGCATCTGATTAACAACCCTAGTATGTAACCGAAGAAGATCCGCCTGGGCCGGTGTGGGATCCAGTATAAACTGGTGTTCCGCTAATTCAAGGTTCGCCTCCGCCCCAGCCATGGAGGCTGCGGAATCCCCCTTAATTTTATTGATGGCAATACTCAGGGCTGACCTAGCATGTAATTTAAAGGAGTCCCACACTGCCGCCGGGGATGCCGAGGGGTCATTGACCTCAAAAAACTGATTAAATTCCTGCAAGAGACCATCATCCTCAGGGAGCAGCGTGAGCCAAAAGGGGTTGAGGCTCCACGCTTGGGGGGGTCTACTGAGCGGTACACTAAGTGTGATCCAATAAGGACAATGGTCCGACAGTAACCCAGGTCCAAACGCCGCCTCCCTTAACCTAGGGAGGAGGGGCTTGGATAATAGGATAAGGTTGATACGGGACATCGTGTTGTGTGTGGTCGAGAAACACGAATATTGTCTGGTGTGTGGGTATAAATACCTCCATGAGACCACCAAATTAAAGTTGGACAGGAGTCTAGAGAATCTGGTGGCGCGTGGGGTTCGCGCATGCAGATTAGCGGGCCGCAGCCTATCAATTGCAGGGTTGAGGGTCTCATTAAAGTCCCCGAGCCACACAGCCTTCACTGTAGGGAATCGGGACATATATGTGAATCCCTCAGCGATAATCGTGGAGCTAAATGGAGGGGGTACATAGAAAGCCATCACTAGGAGGGGTTCCCCATAGATTTTAACATAGGCAAAGACATATCTCCCTTGTGGGTCAGATGAGACATCACACAACTCAAACTGGAGGGATTTTGCCACCAGGATTGAGACTCCACGAGCGTGGGACGTGTGGGTAGAATGTACCGCCCACCGATCCACGGTCTGCGGAGCGCCAGCTGAAGCCGACCCTCAACATGTGTTTCCACCAATACAATTATGTCTGCACGTTGTTTTTTAAGGAATGTAAGGGCTGCCGATCGTTTAACCTTGTCCCGCAGGCCCCTCACATTCCATGTAAGCAACTTTATAGCAGCCATATTATCTATATAAAAGTAGACATGCAGGGTGAATTATGGGCAAAGCCCAAGACAATAAATGTACATATTTTTTCAGTGCATTATTTCCTCTACCTAGGCATATCAGAAGAATCACGAGTACTAGTACAGAACACAACCATTTTGCATAATTAAACGGACTTGTATTGCCAACCCAAAACTTAAACACTCCCTCCCCCCACCCCGCCCTACACCCTCCCAAACTGGCGTGGGCATCATCCCTAAACTTGTTGTACCCATCCCTCAGGTGGCAGGGGCTAGAGTCAAACTCAGGTGTATGTCCAACGGGGACATAAGTCAGCAGCTGGTATAGGATTAAGAGGCTCAGGGCCAAGTAGAGATAGGGTGACAAAAAGAGGGTAATAAATAAGGCCTGACCTCAATAGTCCAAACTCGTTGAATCTCTCGTATAGCCCTGACCTGTGGAATTTGCCTGCTATGACCAGCAGAACTCTGCAGCTAGCCCCCCAGGTAATTACCAGTGGTCCTGAGGTGGGTTGGGCGAAAGTACACTGCAGCGTGTATCTTCCGGGCAGGTCAACATCATGTCGGAAGTCTCCGTATCTATTAATGAGGAGGTTGTTGCATCAGTTCTCAAAGGGGGAAAAAAAAATGATAAATGGCGAGCAGGGCCCAATACGTTGACAATCTGGAGCTAAGGTGATAAGTCAAACAGAGCTGCACAGTGCAGCATTACAGGATTCAACAGGTCAATATGTTGCAGTCTCTCTGCTTAGTCTCACCCAGCACAGGAGCAATAGGTATGGGCACCAGCAGGCTCAAAAAAGAAGAGAGAGGGGGGAAGGGGGGGGGGGGAGGAGGACCGGCGAATGCAACCTCATATCACAAGGATAGGAATAAGAAGTACCGCGGTCTCTGGAGGCCGCATCCACTCGGCCTTAACAGCAGTCGGCTTCCGGAGTTAGCGCTCTTCAGCGCCACGGCCCTCGCGTCTTTCCAGCCAGGTAATCGCTTCTTCAGGGCTTTCAAAGAAGAAGGCTCGGTTATCCGCCTCCACCCTCAGCTTAGCTGGGAACAACATGGCGTACTTCAGGTTTTTATTTCTAAGCTTGAGCTTTACTTCTTGGAAGGTCTGGCGTCGGCGTTGCACATCAGCAGAGAAGTCAGGGAAGACTGCCACTCTGCCTCCACCGAGAGGTATGTTGCCCTTCTCTCTGGTCAGCCTCAGCACCATATCCCGGTCTTTATAGTTCAGGAACTTTGCTATAAAGGTACGAGGAGGAGCGCCCGGAGGGGGGGTTTTTGCTGGCATCCGATGAGCTCTCTCCACCGCCAAAATGGCAGAGAAGGCCTCCCGGCCGTAGGTGGAGATCAGGAGTTGTTCCAAATAGGTGGTCGGATCTCTACCCTCCGGGAGGCCAATGAAGCGGAGATTGCATCTCCTGAGACGGTTCTCCATCTCATCCTGCTTCACGAGCAGCATGGTGATCTGCCTCTGCATGCGCTCAGTCCCCGCCTGTAATGGCGGGATAGCATCTTCCACCAGGCCCAGTCGGTCTTCAGCCTCTAACTCTGCCACGGAGCGTCTGGAAGTCCTGGCGAATGAGTGAAATGTCGACTTTCACCTCTTCTATCTGTGCTGTGAGAGCAGTTCGGCACAGCGTTATAGCCTCGAGTAGCTTTGCTCCGTCCACCACCGCTGAGGGAGGGTCAGTACTCGAGGCCCCGCCATCTTCCCCCGCTTCCTCTCCCTCCGCCCGCCGATACTGTGCGAGCCTGTTCGCGGCCGCGACTGCCGCCACCGCCTTCTGAGCCTTGGTCGGGGACATCTCACAGGGATCTTCCGGTATTTTAGAGACTTTGTAGGGTAGTTTAGGGTCTCAGGATAAGGTATGTGCAAGGATCATAGGACGGAGCTCCACTTAGATGCGACCTACTCCATGCCGCGCTAGGCCACGCCCCCCAAGATTTTACTTTTAATTCTTGCTACCGATTCTGTAAAAGGTTAGTTGTGTTGAGTCCTACTAAAAACTTTGCCAACTGCTTTGTGTGGACACTGCATATTCAATACAGCTGCACCTAGAGAAATTTATATTATACTGCAACATTAATGTGACAATTTAACTGAGTAGTTAACACCTGCATATACAAAAATCCTTTTCTAAACAAAAAAATATTCCTTACAAAAATTTAAAAAACCCTAATACTCACCAACATCTGACATGCAGTTGCTTTTTCTTCAAGTCCTGCAGTTTTAATACCAAAACTCTGCTGATCCCCCAAGTTAACAAATTCCCATCCATCATCATCACCCATGCTTTCCATGTCTTGAGCTGTGTTGAAAAAATAAAAATTGGTGCAGGTTAATCACTTGTTTCCCCAAGCCTATTCTGACACTTCTCACAAAACGTAAAAATAAGTTTTGCTAGAAAATTACTTCGAACCCCAAACATGTATTTTTTTTTTTAAGCAGATGCCCTAGAGAATAAAATGGTGGGTTTTGAAAAATGTTTCTCAAATGCAATTTGAACTTTAATGCACAAAAACACTACAATGGTTTGGTAAAATATAAGCGAGGACATTAGGCCGAGTAGCTAGATACCCAACACATAATACTTTAAGATTGTGCACACTCGTGGAATAGCGACAAGTTATGGTACAATTATCCATATGCAAAAGCCTTTACAGGTTTAGAGTTACACTAGTGCTAGAATTATTGCTCTTACTATAAACGCTTGCAGCAATATCCCACATGTGGTGCGAACACCATATACGTGTGCAACCTATGTATGCATTCGCCTGTGTGCAAGCACATAGGCGCTTTAAATTTTTCTATTTTATTAAAATAAAAATTACACTTTATATTTTTTTTATTCACTTGTTATCACAAGAAATGATCATGATTGCATGTCTTTACTGAGACATATGGGGTGTATTGGACCCCAGATCTATCCACCGCCCTTGAAAGCTTCTAATCAAACCAAAATCTGTTTGATCACATGCTTTGTAAAAATAACTGGAAACTGCACAAATTACCGTAGGTGAAGGTGCAAACAAAAAGATTTCCCTTTGAATGACAAAATTTAAAATAAATGAGTTGCGCTAAAGTACAAAAAAACCTGAATTCATCTTATTTATCATACATACAAATACGATTATAAACTGCAAATAATGGACACAAGTTAACTAAAATGTGAAAAAACGGGTCCAAGCAGAAATAAAAAGTCCCAAAACCAAAGAAATATATGTGCCTCAATCCAAATTCTTAATTTTTTCACAAGAGCTGACCAAAGTGACGCATATTTAGAGTGGTCAACCCAAGCTCAAATGCTATTCCCATCAACGGCACTTCTCATAGAACACCATCGTCGACCTCTAGACCCAATACTAAATGAACTCCTCCAAATCTAATGGCTCAAGTTCTATTTGCACAATCAGCAGCTCAATGACTCCCACAGCGGTTTGGGACTTATTTATAGCTGCATGGAAACTTTTACATTTAGCAATCTTTTGTATTCATTATTTGCACCTTATAATTATCTTATTTATATGTATGATAAAATAGTATTTTTGTACTCACCGTAAAATCCTTTTCTCTGAGTTCATGGGCGGACACATCTTCAATCTTGACAAGTGGGTATTAACACTTTTTCTGCCTAGTCACTCGTAAATGAAGGCTAACAACTTCAGAGCTGAACAGCCCCACCCAGAGGGTGGTCCTACTGGCTACATCCCCTCAGCCTGCACTAAGCAGATCAGTTTGTCAAAAAGCAGTACAAACTTAAAAACGAGGGGTGGGTGCCGTGTCCGTCCATGAACTCAGAAAATAATTTTACGGACGAGTACAAAAATCCTATTTACTCTTTCGTTCATGGACGGACACAGCTTCACTCTTGACAAGTGGGACGTCCCAAAGCAGTGTCAAAAATGAGGGATTGGAACAGCATTAAAACAACTTCACCCCAAAACAAAACAGAGCTCCTCAACGGAGGAGTTGCAACTCTAAACAGCCGACTGCAATACCTTGCGGCCGAAAGAAGCATCCGAAGATGCACACACATCAACTTGTAAAGTTTAAAGTGTGAATGGACGAGCAGGTCGCCGACTTACACACCTGGTGAAACAGACGCTTGATGCTCTGAGCTCGGACGGCATCCAAGAAATACGTCATCTCCTAGGATTCGACGGATGAGGACACAAGGATGGCAGTACAATGTCTTCCTTGAGATGGAAGGTCGAAACGACCTTAAGAAAAGAAGGCTGCGGACGCAGCACCACCTTATCCTTGCGCAAGATCAGATAGGGAGCCTTGCCAGACAAGGCTGCCAGCTCAGAAACCCGTCTTAACTGACGCAACACCAAGAGGCACCTCATGCCCTGATCGAATTTGCCGGGAAAGGGAGGCGCCTGACCCTTCATGGCGTAAGCCTGATCACGATCGGTCGGATCCACCTAGGAGATGGTGGCCGACGAGACTGCTTGGCCCTACTTGGGACCAGCCACCGAAACAGTGAGTCTGGACTCCGGAACGGAGCAGTACCACACAAGCATACTCAGAGTTCGGACAACGTCCAAGAAATGCAACGTCGTCTACTTAGGATTTGACGGATGAGGACACAAGCATGGCAGTACAATGTCTTCCTTGAGATGGAAGGTCGAAACACGACCTTAGGAAGAAAAGGCGGCTGCGGACGCAGCACCACCTTATCCTTGTGAAAGATCAGATAGGGAGGCTTGCATTACAAGGCTGCCACTCAGAAACCTGTCTTAACTGGCATAACAGCCACCAAAAAGGACCACTTTCTGGAGAAAGTGTCAACAAGGGAATCTCCCTGATGTTCTCAAACGGTGGTTTCTGAGGCACCTAGAGGCCAAGCCGTTAAATCCATTGACTGCAAGCAGGATGGCATATGGGACCCTGCGACAGCAGGTCCTCTTGTAGCGGTAGACGCCAAAAGGACGTCAGATACACAAGCCACACGGAGGTAGTGGAGGGTGGACCAGAGGGGCCGCCTGCCGAACCCTCTGTACAAACGTTCTCACTAGAGAGAGTGAGCCACCAGGGGCCGTTGAAAAAAGGACAGCAGGGGCAGATACCTGCCCCCCAATTGTACTTGAAGCAAAATTTTTGGCCCGCTCCCTGCTGAACAGCAGGACTCTGGAACCAAATTAGTATGCGGACGCCACCTCATTTCCTCACAAATGGAAATGTAGGTCTTCCAGGTGCGATTGTAAATCTTCCTAGGGGATGATTTCCGAGCACTCATGGTAGAGATCACGAGTCTGACAGGCCCCGGTCTCTTAGCACCTGGCTCTCAAGCCATGCTGTTAAGCCAGTGACTGTAAAAAAAGGATGGCGTATGGGACCTTGCGACAGCAGGTCCCTCCTTAGCGGTAGATGCCAAAAAGTTGTCTGCTACCAGACGCACCATATTGGCGTACCAAAGACGCAGAGGCCAATCCAGAGCAATTGGGACCATTGTAACACTCTCTGCCTCCAGTCTGCGAAGCAGAGGAGGAAGGAGCTTCAGAGGAGGAAAGGCATAGATTAGCCGGTACTGGCTCCACGGTGCCATCAACGCAGCTGTTGTTTGCCCATGGGTCTCTTGACCTGGCCACAACCTCAATACCTTCCGATTGAGTCGAGAAGCCAGGCGATATATGACTGTGTGCCTCCCCTCTGGCAAAAGAGCTGAAACGCCTCCGGGTGTACAGACCATTCTCCTTGGTCTAGCATCTGGAAACTCAGGTAGTCCGCCTGCCAGTTTCCCACACCCAGAATGTATACGGCCGACAGGCCTGGTACGCTTCTTTCTGCCCCCCTCAGGAGGTGAGCGACCTCCGATGCTGCAGCAGAGTTGCTTGTTCCTCCTTGATTGACATACGCCACCACTGTGGCGTTCGTCCGACTGGATTCTAACTGGACGCCTCTGTAGCCTCTGAGACCATGTGGAGAGGCAAAGCCAGATCGCCCGGAGTTCCAGGACAATGATAGGCAAGTGGGATTCCTCCAGAGTCCAGCGACCCAGGTTGACTGAGCTCCCCAGACTCCTGTCCAACCCGGAAGACAGGCGTCCGCTGCCACCATCCAGTAAAAAAGGAAGGAATGACTTCCCCGGACAGAAGTGCCAATGATGTCGGCCACCAACTAGGGAGGTCCTGATTAGGTGGCTCACCCAGATTTTGACAATCCAGGGATGAAGGGCACTTGACCCTCTTGACCCTTCTGTAACACTTGCGTGTGAAATAGTGCATATGGTACCGTCTCGAATGAGACTACCATGAGGCCCAGGACTCGCCTGAAAAAGTGGCGTGACAACCATCTTTGGGATGGCAACTGCCGCACCGCAGCCCATTAGGGAGGAAAAACCTTCGCCAGAATCAACCCTAGAAACACTAGGAGTTGAGACGGTAACGATACTGACTTCTGAGTGTTCCGCACCCAACCAGGGATCGGAGGGTCTGACAGGTTTGACACGCTCACCTCTAATTTTGAGTTTGAAGTGGCACTCAGAAGATCGTCAAAGTTGCCCATTATAGCGATGCCACGCTGTCTTAGTAGGGTCAGAATCAGAGCAAGCACCTTGGTGTCGATGCCAGGCCAAAAGGGGAGAGCTACCATTGGTATTGGTCTTCCCCGGCCGCCAAACGCCTGGTGTATATGCAAGCATGCGTCCTTGATGACCAAGGATGCCGGAAATCCCCCGGATGGAGGGCAGCGACAACAGAGCGTCTTCAGCACCACAAGCAGATTAGAGTAGAACCCCTGAACCCGTTCCTGTACTGAGACAGGAAGGACCACCCTGCGTATCAGCAAGTCTTGAACCGCCCCATATAGGACTTCCCGACGAGTCGGCTGAAGCTGGCGGTTTAGAAGGAAAAAAATAATCTGTTCGGTAGGCAAGCAAGGTTGAGCTTGCGAAACCAGGGACGCTTCTGTCCCTCAGCAGGCGCTTTATCGGCCTGGGGTCGTTTACTTGCTGCACTAGGCGGACGAAAGAACTGCTTGTGTGCGGTGAAGGAGAGCCCTAGCCTATGGCGTGGCTCCTTACTTTTTTTGGATTGCGGAAGCCGCAAGCTCTTACCTCCTGTGGCATCCTTAATGATGTCATCCAGAGAGGCTCCAAAAAGACTGTCACCCTTAAAAGGGCAGGTCCAATAAGGCCTTCTTGGAAGTTTTTTGGTCCGGAGACCAGCACTTAGCCAAACCGGGTGGCATAACACCACCGCATAAACCGAGGCTCTGGACAGCAAGGGCATAGTATCCATGTCTGAGTCGCAGACAAACTTAAGGCCAAGTACCAACTGGTTGGCCAAAGCCTCCTCGTCCGGAGGATCTTCCTGTGTCTTTAATCCCTGGAGTAGCATCTTTGCCCACTCAGTAGGTGTCTGAGACACCAAAGCCCCAGCCATTGCTGGACGCACTGCTGAGCCCACTATAGGTAGCGAGCGAGTCTGCTGACCCACGCACCTGACACCCACAGGGACTCCAGGCAAGGTATCACCGCCCACCCTCCTAGCTGCTACAGAGATGCAGGGTCTCCCAGAAGACTCACCACCCTTAAGACGGTCACTGTTACTGCTGATCCTCTGCTTCCGCCAGCGATGGTCTCCCATAGCTGCCTGTGTCAGTCTGATCCTCCGTCAGCGTGTGTCTGTCTATCGCGCGCCTGTGAATGCACCCTAGAGGCCAAAGACTGCCACAAAATGGCCGCCGAGCGGCCGCACTGAAGAACGGCGTGAACCACAAGAAAATGGCTGCTGAGCAGTTGACAGAGGCCAAAGCGGGCATGGACCACAAGAAAATGGCCGCCGAGCGGTAGATAGAGCTAGCAGGCGCGGACCACAAGAAAATGGCCGCCGAGCGGTAGATAGAGCTAGCAGGCGCGGACCACAAGAAAATGGCCGCCGAGCGATGGAGGCCAAAACAAGCGTGGACCACAAGAAAAAGGCCGCCAACAGCATGGAGGGAGAAACGCAGGTAAGCAGCAAAAAATTGACATTTCCAATGATGGCCTACAGCGCAGTTCCCGCTCCAGATGGAGCCCCCCGGTGACCCCCAGCACTCAGCAGCCAGCCTTCGCTTGCAAAGCCCAGGGAGGAGGGAAGGCAGGGAGAGAGGAAAGAAAGGGCAAAACCACTTGATCTCTCCAGGAATGTCCAGCCAAGTCCTCCTGCCAAAGCAGGGGAAGCTACTTACCCTTCCTGCGTGGATTATGCTGGAAGACATTCCGGACAGACCATCTTCCGCACAGTCACAGAGGCGACTGTCGGCCTGGCATGCTGTGATTGAGCCATAGAGACCAATCATATGCATGCCCTGGAGCATAAAGCTCACTGGCCAGCCGTGGAGCGACGGGCATGTCGTGGAAAAACCCAGCGCGTAGCTAGGGTCGGCACACACTTGATGGCCGAAACTGGGGAGACTACAAGGATCTGGGATCCAGCCTGTCACCCAGTCGAAGATTGCAGGAACCAAAAAAAAAAAAAAAAAAAAAAAAAAACCACACGTAGAAAAAAAAACTCCCGGACCAATGGGCCCGAAGGGAGCCATGTCCTTCTCCTATACTAGGCAGAATTTTTTTTTATCTGCTTAGTGCAGGCTGACGGGATATAGCCAGTAGGACCACCCCCTGGGTGGGGGTGTTCAGCTCTGAAGTTGTTAACACTTTCTGCCTAGGCACTCCTAAATGAAGGCCAATACCCACTTGTCAAGATTGAAGCCGTGTCCGTCCATGAACCAAAAAAAAAAAAAAAAAGTGTAATATGAATTAAGGTTTTTTTGTAGTTTAGTGGAACACATTTTACACGATCACATGCTTTCAAAGGCCGATAACTGCCTATTTACATCGGACCAAAACACTGATCGCTTTTTGTTTTTAGACCAGAGATAAACAGGGAAGTTCCGGTCCTCCGTCTTCCCTATGGTAAGCCAGTAAAACTGCTGGCTTAAGTCTCTGGCTCCTCGTGGGACGAGAGAGCCCAGGAAGGCAGTGGAAGGAGAGGGACCCCCTTTCGCCGCATGTAAAAGCTATCCAGAGGCTATTAAGCCGCTCAAAATAACTTTTGCTTTATTCTGTATTGCTGGCTAAAAAGATTAAAACTGGGGTCATGACTGCAGCTGTAGCCCTGGCCCTGATATAATTACTTCAAACCAAAGATGTTTGAGGGAAGTGGTTATTAAAATACATTTGCAGAATTTTCAGCTATGTTGATGGTATGTTTCAAACCAGTTTCTTTTCTACCATTTATGCCACTGCTTGTATGTTTCAATTTATCCCAAAAATTACATTCCAGTATAATTCAGCATTTAAAGCATTTGTAATCAGTCTGCTTTAAGCTCTAACTGAGCATTCCAGCAACAGAAAAATTAAATACTAGCAGTACATACAATTTCTTAGCGTTCAAACATTCTATATAAAATCAACCTCAAGGTAACAGAGCTCAGAGACATTTAATGTCAAAGCATTTCACAAACAGATACACTCATCCACAGAGCACCCCAATGGTTAAAGATGCAAATAGAATCCTAAGTAAATGCAACTCACTGTCAAGGAGAGCAACCTCTGGTTTAATTGATGCAGTTTTCATAAGAGGACCCATGACCACAGGGAGGTATTGCTGAAATTCCTTCCCAAGAATCTTACACATGCGTGCCCAAGCAGAGATCATGTATGAAATCTTGAAAAAATAAATAAATACACATCCTGAAGAATTTCAAGCTGAAATACATTTTACAATAAGTCTGCATAAATAAGCACACAAGGATTATCACAGATTTAAGTCTGTTGTCAAACATGAAACAAGACTAATACTTATATTTTGTGAACACACCTGAGGATCATCATCTTCCAATTCGCTGAAGTCGGTCTGAGTTTTTAGAAGAAGCTGCATTACATCTGACGCATCTTGCATGAACTGAAAGAATAAGAGGTGCACTGAAGAACTACTACTTGTCCATGTCAACTAAAAAGTACTTTAAACACCAAAGATTCTCTTCTTGGGTTTAAACTGGAGCTGCCACGTTTTAAAACTTCCATAAGAGAAAGAAAGAAAGAAAGAGATCTTGTAAAGACAGAACACTCACCTTTTCTTTACCTACAGCCAGACCAATAAGACTGATGCATTCAATAGTCTTCCCCCTGAGAAGCCGAAGCTCTTTCTGCACTGCATTTTCCACAATGTGTTTCAAGGATGGCATAAACAAATCGTAATAGGGGACAAACTTTTCTTCTGCTGTGTCTGCCACAGAGGCTATTGAAGTTACGACTTGTTCCAGGACCAGCTTTGTTCCCTTTTGAATTAGCTGAAAAAAAAAAAACACACTAATGAAACTAATACAATGTTTAAGAATTTTAGAATTTATTCTATGTGGGCACAAATATTTTTATTGTCAAACAGTTTGAGAAAGACCAAGTCCAGCAGCCGTTACAGGACTGGGCACTGGCAAACAAACACACGTAATAATGCAGACCTCAATTGTGTACCGCGATTTAAAAAAAAAAAATTATGCACAAAAAAATAATAATCACAGCACACTATTGAGGAGATCTGCATTAATCATACAGAAATACTAATGTGTAGGATCCGTTTTTTGCGCATTTAGTGTGAATTTTGGATTTTCTATTTATAGCTCTGTACTTAGGGCTCAATATAATGTACCAGAATTTGTTCATCTTTTATTCCTTAAACAGGCATTTCAAACTTTGCAACCAAATTGGGATAATACCAACAATTTTGGTTACAGGCCTATTCATTTGTTTTTTTTAGGATTTTACAGGTAATCCAAAATAATTTTCTTTATCCTGCACCACGGGACACAGAGCACCTTTATATTCATTAGGAATGTCCAAAAATGCTGAATATAAAGGGTAGGGCAACACAGTAACAAGCCAACAGGTCCCAACCAAACTAAAATGCAACATTATGCTAACATACCAACCAACCTAAAGTTAATGTCCTCGGTGGCCCTAAAATTCATTTGTTAAAATATCAAATATCAACCGAAAACCAGAAAGCAGTCCTACAAACTTGAGCCCACACAAAAGTGGCCTCTTTGGAAGTAGGAGTGTTTATTTTTTTCCTCCCCTTCTTTGTTTGAGTGACACAGAAGGGCACAGGAGAACACGTGAAGTAGAGGGAATGGAGTGGGTAGGGACAGTGCTGATTAGCTCCACCACAGTTAGGGATGGCATGGAGGGAGGGGGCGAGGAGGGAACCATCAATCTCCCTTTCTTTCCTTGGGGGGGGTAGTTTATTTGATGAAGTGGCAATAAGATAATTTTGTACTTAGTTCTTTGTAATGTTTATTTGTGTTTTTTATATAAAGTATAAAATACAAGAATGTACAATATTGAATGGATACGTTGAAGTTTATAATAAAATAAAAATGTGATTATAAAAGAAAAAAAAAAATCTTGAGCTGCTGAAATCAGATAAAGAAACCGACTGCTGGTAAAAAAAAAAAACCGATTGCAACACATCGTTGAGAACTTTCCGAGTCAGGACTAAAACATTTCAGATTGGAAAAAGCCAAAAAGCGACCAATGACATACTTGGATGAAATTCCCTAGCCTCACAGCAGTCAAAAAAAAAAAAAAAAAAATGGCAAAAAAACTGAAGACTTGCATAACAGAGGAAATTTCCTGTGTCTTGTTTATCACTGTCTATTCATAATGAATATGAAGACTGTCCTGTGATGTATAATAAAGAAAATAGGATTTTTATAACAGCTTACCTGTAAAATCCTTTTCTTGGAGTACATCACGGGACACAGAGCCTTGTTAATTACTTAATGGGTTTTCTTTCTCGTACATCACGGGACACAGAGCGGCATAGTCATTACTATGTGGGTTATATAGATACCTTCAGGTGCTGGCACTGGCAACTTCCAAAACCGGAAGTACCCTCCCCTATATAAGCCCCTCCCATCCGGGAGCACCTCAGTTTTTTGCCAGTGTCTAAGGTGTTGGCCAAGAAGTAACATGTGTTTTTCACTGAGCTTGCGTACAGGTTCTTTTGGGCCTCAGTAAGCTATTCCGGATCCGACCAAAAAAGCTTCATAGCTAAACGGTCGGTACCCGGGCCTTGCAGAGAAGAGCAAGGTTTTGCCTGTAATGCTTCTCTTAGGAGAGCTGGACCCTGGGATCCAGAGCTCTGGTCATACCCACGACCAAGATGTTTTCTGTGCAGGGTGCTATACAGGTCCAGGGGAGTGGAATCCTTGGGAACCCGGTCCCTGAAGGTTTAATTACAATGCCTGCCGTGATAGGTGAAGTTTGGGCTTCTGTGGACCAAACAGTCCTGCGGCGGGGAAAAGGTAAGTGGGGGCCCCTCAGGAACTTGGTTCTATTGAGGGGACCCCCAAGCCTAATATGTCTTTCTGCCTGTTACCTAACGGTATTCCCGCTAAATATTATGCATGCCTGTAACTACTAAAAAAAGTAATAATTTTAAGAGTGGTCAAGAAAAAAAAAAAAAAATATAGACTGCGGTACCTGTGTTAATCCACTAGAGGCCGCTGTGGAACGTTTGTCATGTGGACTAGTTTCTTTTCATCAGAGCAAGTCCAGGCAGATGGTGAGTTCTCGTGGGAAACTGCTTCCTCTGCCATGTTGCAATGCTCGTCCATCCCCCGGCCTGCGGCAAAAGGGGCCCTGGCTCTTGTCCCTAGTTTCCCTTTTCAAAAAAGAGCGCCGAAGGCGCACGTGGCCACGCCTCTATATATAGAGGTGAGCTGGGAAAGGGGGCGGAGCTTGGGGGATGACGCTCTGTGCGCGCCGCAGCGCTTCTGCGCATGTGCGGGCGTCCCAGCATGTTAAAAAACACAATTATGTGTTGTGAGCTGGCTATGGAGTGCAGAGACAGAGCTGGCAACATTTAAAAAAGGCATACAGCAAGCAGTTGATGCAGGCATCCCCATAGAAAGGCACATTAGTAGACACCAACTGTTTTTATAGCAGCATTTGTGCTAGACTATTGTCAGTAAGTGGTGTATTTCGGCTGGAATACCTCAGCTTTGGGCTTAGGAATATGCCGTCTAAAAACTCCGGGACTAAAAATCCCAGGAAGCATAGGGGGTCTCCATCGGGCTCTGAGGATCTTGGGCATGCTTCGGCTGCACCAATCTCCCCTGAAGAATCAGAGGTTAGTGACCGTAGAGCACCCTCAGGAGTACCTGGTACTGTGGCTGTCCTCAGTTCACCTGCTCCTGTGTATGTAACAGAGGAGGTTTTTTCCTCAGCTCTGGGAGGGCTGGAAGAGAGATTGTCAGCATTGATCGCTGCTTCCCTGTCACAGGAAAAAAGCGCTCGATCTCCGTCTCCTCCCTCAGAGTGCCTGTTAGCGGAGCAACAGTCCCATACAGGGATCGACCTACCTGAGGGGGATCAGGATGAGGTCGATTCTGTTGTAGAGGAATCAACAGTGGAAGAGCCATTCTCAGCATCACATGCTGAAAGATTATGGGTTCAGTCCCTGACTAACATGGTCCGATCAGCATTTAAAATGCCCCTTGCGGAGCCATCATCCACTTCTGTCTCCTCGTTGGGGTCGCTAAAAGCTCCCCAGACTGTTTGTTCCTTTCCGATCCATCCTTTACTGGAAGGGCTCATTTACCAGGATTGGGAGCATCCTGATAAAATATTTACTCCTCCCAAGAGATTTCAGGTGATCTATCCCATGGAGGATAAGTTAGTCAAAAAATGGAGGGTCCCTACAGTGGACGCAGCCATCTCTTGTGTGAATAAATCACTGACATGTCCAGTGGATAATGTCCAAATGTTCAAGGACCCAATAGATAAAAAATTAGAGTCCTTATTAAAATCTGCTTTTGCTACAGCAGGCTTGGTGACACAACCAGCAGTGGCAGCTATTGGGGTCTGCCAAGCAGTGAAGGATCAGTTGAAACAGGTCTTAAGGGACTTGCTAGATCAGCAGGCTCTTGCCCTAGCTGATCTACCTAGAGCCTTATGCTTTGCGGTGGACGCTATAAAGGATTCAATCCATCAGGCCTCCCGCCTTACGCTGTCTGTAGTACATATGCGCAGGCTTCTATGGCTCAAAAACTGGTCTGCTGAAGCTCCCTGTAAAAAATTGCTGGTCAGCTTCCCATTTCATGGTGAACGCTTATTCGGGGAAGACCTGGACAAATATATCCAGAAAATTTCCAGCGGTAAAAGTACACTTTTGCCGGTTAAAAACAGAGTTAGAGGTCCCTCTTTTAAGAGGCCTGCTTCTCCAGTCCCTAGGACATCGGCTGTGAAACAGTTCCGACGGCCTCCTCGGTCAAATCCCGGAGGTAAAAATCAGGGACAATTGCAGGGTAACAAGAAGCCCTGGAGCAGGAGAGGTACAAAACCTCCCCCAAAGTCAAATGCATGAAGGGTTGCCCCCACTCAATCGGGTGGGGGGAAGACTTCATTTGTTCACAGAGACCTGGCGGGACACGATCAGAGACAGATGGGTGCTCTCCGCAGTAAGTCTGGGATACAAATTGGAGTTAAAAGACTCCCCTCCTTCCCACTTTATAAGGTCAAACGTGCCAAGGGATCCCAAGAAGAGAGGATCCCTCCTGTTGGCACTAGAACAATTATTGCTCCAAGCAGTAATTATAGAGGTTCCCCTGGAAGAATGGGGGTTCGGGTTTTACTCAAACCTCTTTACAGTCCCGAAGCCAAACGGGGAGGTGAGGCCCATATTAAATCTAAAAGGGCTAAACAAATTCCTACATATCAGGACTTTCCGGATGGAGTCGTTCCGATCGGTGGCCACTGCCCTACAAGGGGAGGAATGGTTAGCCTCGATCGACATCAAAGATGCTTATTTGCACATTCCCATCTTTCCAGCCCACCAAAAATTTCTACGCTTTGCGGTAGAAGGGCGCCATTTTCAGTTCAGAGCCTTACCCTTCGGTCTGGCCACAGCACCACGAGTTTTCACAAAAATTCTGGCCCCATTATTGGCCAATCTAAGAACACGAGGTGTAACGATAATGGCATATCTAGACGACTTGTTGCTGATAGACCACTCAGTGGAAAAACTAGAAGTGGTTGTTCACGAGACAATCGAGTATCTGGAATATCACGGTTGGATTATCAACCGAGACAAGTCAGCCCTAAAACCAGTCAAGAGTCTGGAATACTTGGGGCTAAGGCTGGATTCAGACCAGAGAAAAATTTTCTTGCCTCAAGAAAAGGGGTCGTCTTTGAGAGATTTGATCCACCTAGTGGGTACAAAAAGACAGCCATCCATACACCTGTGAATGAGGCTGCTGGGAAAAATGGTGGCATCATTCGAAGCAGTACCCTACAGTCAATTCCATTCAAGGAATTTGCAAAGGGCCATACTGTCAGCCTGGAACAAAAAAGTTCAGGCCCTAGACTTACCAATGTCCTTGTCCCCTTCCGTTCGCAAGAGCCTCCGTTGGTGGTTGGTTCCCCAGAATCTGGAAAGAGGGAAATCCTTCAGTCTGATTTCTTGGAAGGTGGTCACTACAGATGCCAGCCTTATAGGCTGGGGAGCAGTACTGGAGCAATGGTCTCTCCAGGGCAGATGGTCGGATGCAGAAAAGGCCCTGCCCATCAATCTCTTAGAGATACGAGCAGCCCGGTATGCCCTAGTAGCATGGACATCCAAACTCCAAGGGTCCCCTGTCAGAATTCAATCGGACAATGCCACGGCAGTGGCATATATCAATCATCAGGGTGGCACCAGGAGTCGTGCAGCCCAGAGGGAAGTAAATTGCATCCTGAAATGGGCAGAAAGATATGTCCCAGCCATATCTGCGGTATTCATTCCAGGAGTGGAGAATTGGAAGGCGGACTTTCTAAGTCGCCAACAGTTATGCCCAGGGGAATGGTCCATTCATCCCGAGGTTTTCCGGACAATATGTCAGCGGTGGGGAACACCGGATGTAGATCTGCTAGCATCCAGATTCAACGCAAAAGTGGACAGGTTTGTCTCTTGGACAAGGGATCCCCTAGCTTGCGGCTCGGATGCCCTAGTGTTCCCTTGGGATCAGTTCAAGCTGATATATGCATTCCCACCGCCACAATTGTTACCTCGATTACTCCACAGAATCAGGGTAGAAAAGAAACCAGTGATTCTGGTGGCTCCAGCGTGGCCCCGAAGAGCATGGTACGCGGAGATTGTAAAGATGTCTGTGGGGAGTCCTTGGACCCTCCCACATCGTCCGGACCTGCTTTCGCAAGGACCGATATACCACCCTTCCTTACCAGCCCTAGGTTTGACGGCCTGGCTATTGAAGCCCACATTCTAAAAAAATAGGATTTTTATAACAGCTTACCTGTAAAATCCTTTTCTTGGAGTACATCACGGGACACAGAGCGACATAGTCATTACTAATGGGTTATATAGATACCGTCAGGTGCTGGCACTGGCAACTTCCAAAACCGGAAGTACCCTCCCCTATATAAGCCCCTCCCATCCGGGAGCACCTCAGTTTTGTAGCAAAGCAATAAGTGTCCCCAAAGAGGGGTGGGAGCTCTGTGTCCCGTGATGTACTCCAAGAAAAGGATTTTACAGGTAAGCTGTTATAAAAATCCGATTTTCTTTCTCGTACATCACGGGACACAGAGCGACATAGTCATTACTAATGGGATGTCCTAAAGCAATGCCAAATGAGGGGGGGGATACACCATATATAAGCTGAGCGCTATCAGACATGAGGATCTTTTGCGGCCTGCAACACACTGCGCCCAAAGGCGACATCCTCCTGACTTCTAACGTCCACCTGGTAGAACCTAGTAAACGTGTGAACTGAAGACCACGTTGCGGCCTTACAGATTTGAGCCAGGGAGGCCTGGTGATGCACTGCCCATGAAGTTCCAACTGCTCTCGTGGAGTGCGCTCTAACTTTGAACGGAGGCGGTCTCCTTCTCAAGCCATAAGCTTGCATAATGACCTGTCGAATCCACTTGGCTAAAGTAGATTTTGACGCTGCCTGACCCCTTCTGGGGCCTTCCGGCAGAATAAACAAAGTATCCGTTCTGCGAATCTGAGCAGTGGCTTTTAGATAAGCTTTAACTGCTCTTACTACATCCAAAGAATGCAATAACTTTTCCTCTACCGAAGTAGGTTTGGGGAAAAAAGAAGGAAGAACCACATCTTGGTTCAAATGAAACCTCGATACCACCTTAGGAAGAAAGGCTGGATGAGGACGTAACACTACTCTGTCCTTATGGATAACCAGATATGGCTCCTTACAGGACATAGCTGCTAATTCCGATACTCTTTTAGCCGAACAAATGGCTACTAGAAAAATCAATTTCCTGGTGAGAAGCACCAAGGAAATATGCTGTAATGGTTCAAATGGTTGTTTCTGTAGAACCGACAGAACCAAGTTTAGATCCCATGGACATATGGGAATATTAACCGGAGGACTAATACGCATCACTCCTTGTATAAAGGCTTTGACTAGTGAATGCGAAGCCAAGGGCCTTTGAAAAAATATTGACAAGGCCGAAATCTGACCCTTGATAGTACTCAAGGCAAGCTTCCTATCTACAGCCCATTGTAGGGAGTCCAGACTCCTACCTATTACGTACTTACGTGGATGCCATTTCTTGGCTTCACACCAGGCGATGTACGCCTTCCAGATTCTATAGTAGATCTGCCTGGATACCGGCTTCCTGGCCTTGATCATGGTAGATACCACAGAATTAGAGAGCCCTCTCTTTTTTAGAATGTGGGCTTCAATAGCCAGGCCGTCAAACCTAGGGCTGGTAAGGAAGGGTGGTATATCGGTCCTTGCGAAAGCAGGTCCGGACGATGTGGGAGAGTCCAAGGACTCCCCACTGACATTTTACAATCTCCACGTACCACGCTCTTCGGGGCCACGCTGGAGCCACCAGAATCATTGGTTTCTTTTCTACCCTGATTCTGCGGAGTAATCGAGGTAACCATTGTGGCGGTGTGAATGCATATATCAGCTTGAACTGATTCCAAGGGAACACTAGGGCATCCGAGCCGCAAGCTAGGGGATCCCTTGTCCGAGAGACAAACCTGTCCCCCTTTGCGTTAAATCTGGATGCTAGAAGATCTACATCCGATGTTCCCCACCGCTGACATATTGTCCAGAAAACCTCGGGGTGAAGGGACCCTTCCTCTGGGCCTAATTGCTGGCGACTTAGAAAGTCCGCCTTCCACTTCTCCACTCCTGGAATGAATACCGCAGATATGGCTGGGACATATTTTTTCTGCCCATTTCAGGATGTAATTTACTTCCCTCTGGGCTGCACGACTCCTGGTGCCCCCCTGATGATTGATATATGCCACTGCTGTGGCATTGTCTGACAGGGGACCCTTGGAGTTTGGATGTCCATGCTACTAGGGCATACCGGGCTGCTCGTATCTCTAAGAGATTGATGGGCAGGGCCTTTTCTGCATCCGACCATCTGCCCTGGAGAGACTATTGCTCCAGTACTGCTCCCCAGCCTATAAGGCTGGCATCTGTAGTGACCACCTCCCAAGAAATCGGACTGAAGGATTTCCTTTTTTCCAGATTCTGGGAAACCAACCACCAACGGAGGCTCTTGCGAACGGAAGGGGACAAGGACATTGTAAGTCTAGGCCTGAATTTTTTTGTTCCAGGCTGACAGTATGGCCCCTTGCAAATTCCTTGAATGGAATTGACCGTAGGGTACTGCTTCGAATGATGCCACCATTTTTCCCAGCAGCCTCATATACAGGCGTATGGACGACTGTCTTTTTTGTACCCACTAAGTGGATCAAATCTTTCAAAGACAACACCTTTCCTCGAGGCAAGAATATTTTTCTCTGGCCTGAATCCAACCTTAGCCCCAAGTATTCCAGACTTTTGAATTTTTAGGGCTGACTTGTCTCGGTTGATAATCCAACCGTGAGATTCCAGATACCTGATTGTCTTGTGAACGACCACGTCTAGTTTTTTCACTGAGTGGTCTATCAGCAACAAGTCATCCAGATATGCCATTATCATTACACCTTGTGTTCTTAGATTGGCCAATAAAGGGCCAGAATTTTTGTAAACACTCGTGGTGCTGTGGCCAAACCGAAGGGTAAGGCTCTGAACTGAAAATGGCGCCCTTCTACTGCAAAGCGTAGAAATTTTTGGTGGACTGGAAAGATGGGAATGTGCAAATAAGCATCTTTGATGTCGATCGTGGCTAACCAATCCTCCCCTTGTAGGGCAGTGGCCACCGATCGGATCGACTCCATCGGAAAGACCTGATATACAGGAATTTGTATGGCCCTTTTAGAATTAATATGGGCCTCCCGTCCGCGTTTGCTTCGGGACTGTAAAGAGGTTTGAGTAAAACCCGAACCCTCATTCTTCCAGGGGAACCTCCATAATTACTCCTTGGAGCAATAGTTGTTCTAGTGCCAACAGGAGGGACTCTCTCTTCCGGGGATCCCTTGGCACGTTTGACCTCAAAAAATGGGAAGGAGGAGAGTCTTTTAACTCCAAACTATATCCCAAACCTACTGCGGAGAGCACCTCAGACACTGGCAAAAAACTGAGGTGCTCCCGGATGGGAGGGGCTTATATAGGGGAGGGTACTTCCGGTTTTGGAAGTTGCCAGTGCCAGCACCTGACGGTATCTATATAACCCATTAGTAATGACTATGTCGCTCTGTGTCCCGTGATGTACGAAAAAGAAAGAGAGGGCTCTCTAATTCTGTGGTAACTACCATGATCAATGCCAGGAAGCCGGTATCCAGGCAGATCTACTATAGAATCTGGAAGGCGTACATCGCCTGGTGTGAGGCCAAGAAATGGCATCCACGTAAATACGTAATAGGTAGGATTCTGGACTTCCTACAATGGGCTGTAGATAGGAAGCTTGCCTTGAGTACTATCAAGGGTCAGATTTCGGCCTTGTCAATATTTTTTCAAAAGCCCTTGGCTTCGCATTCACTAGTCAAAGCCTTTATACAAGGAGTGATGCGTATTAGCCCTCCGGTTAATATTCCCATATGTCCATGGGACTTAAACCTGGTTCTGTCGGTTCTACAGAAACAACCATTTGAACCATTACAGCATATTTCCCTGGTTCTTCTCACCAGGAAATTGATTTTTCTAGTAGCCATTTGTTCGGCTAAAAGAGTGTCGGAATTAGCCGCTATGTCCCGTAGGGAGCCATATCTGGTTATCCATAAGGACAGAGTAGTGTTACGTCCTTGTAGCAAAATGCTGAAACTGAGAATATGGTTTGGATCACTTCAGAGGTGACAGCAAAGATTCATTCCAGGAAATGTAGAGACAGAATGTCTACTGATGTCTGAATAAGTAAATTGGGTTAATTGGGGGTCTGAGGTAGCGTTCCATTCATCTATTGTCAGTATGTTAATGACCATCTACTATCTGCTACGGGATGTAATTACACTCGTAGTAATGTGTCTGGCACGGTTTCATTGTTATGGGTAAATATGCAGAGACCAACGTCTCACACATCCCAGGTAATTAAATCGCTGTCATCTGTTAATTGTTGAAGGGAATGCCCCTGTAAAATGAGTTACGAAAACCCTTGCATGGGAAATGATATAAAAAGCCAGCCTGGGCAAAATAAAGCGTTGATTTACTCCCAGAACTGTGTGTCGTCCAGTTACTGGGGGGGTAACAGGGTGTCTTGGATAAGTCAGTACTTCCTCAGCTTCAAGGATTTCCCAGCGGACTTTGAAGCTCCGCAACAGTCCTCATCCAGCCTTTCTTCCTAAGGTGGTATCGAGGTTTCATTTGAACCAAGATGTGGTTCTTCCTTCTTTTTTCCCCAAACCTAGTTCGGTAGAGGAAAAGTTATTGCATTCTTTGGATGTAGTAAGAGCAGTTAAAGCTTATCTAAAAGCCACTGCTCAGATTCGCAGAACGGATACTTTGTTTATTCTGCCGGAAGGCCCCAGAAGGGGTCAGGCAGCGTCAAAATCGACTTTAGCCAAGTGGATTCGACAGGTCATAATGCAAGCCTATGGCTTGAGAAGGAGACCGCCTCCGTTCAAAGTTAGGGCGCACTCCACGAGAGCAGTTGGAACTTCATGGGCAGTGCATCACCAGGCCTCCCTGGCTCAAATCTGTAAGGCCGCAACATGGTCTTCAGTACACACGTTTACTAGGTTCTACCAGGTGGACGTTAGAAGTCAGGAGGATGTCGCCTTTGGGCGCAGTGTGTTGCAGGCCGCAAAAGATCCTCATGTCTGATAGCGCTCAGCATTGCTTTAGGACATCCCACATAGTAATGACTATGCCGCTCTGTGTCCCGTGATGTACGAGAAAGAAAATAGGATTTTTATAACAGCTTACCTGTAAAATCCTTTTCTTGGAGTACATCACGGGACACAGAGCTCCCACCCCTCTTTGGGGACACTTATTGCTTTGCTACAAAACTGAGGTGCTCCCGGATGGGAGGGGCTTATATAGGGGAGGGTACTTCCGGTTTTGGAAGTTGCCAGTGCCAGCACCTGAAGGTATCTATATAACCCACATAGTAATGACTATGCCGCTCTGTGTCCCGTGATGTACTCCAAGAAAAGGATTTTACAGGTAAGCTGTTATAAAAATCCTATTATAGTCCACCTTCAGGTGCTGGACACTGGTGTGATCAGACAGGAAGTTTCCTCCCTATAAAACCCCTCCCCATACTGGGAGCACCTCAGTTTTTGTAGCAAAGCAATAAGTGTCCCAAAATCCTCAAATAAGAGGGGCAGGAGCTCTGTGTCCCGTGATGTACTCCAAGAAAAGGATTTTACAGGTAAGCCACTATAAAAATCCTATTTTCTTTATCATACATCACGGGACACAGAGCCTTGTTAATTACTTAATGGGATGTCCCAAAGCAATGCTTTAACCTGAGGGGAGAGAGACACAGATCAAAAGCAGACCGCCATCGGACGTGAGGACCTATACTGCTGCCTGCAGCACACTGCGCCAAAAAGCGGCATCCTCTTGCCGTCTTATATTCACCTGAAAGAAATTGGTGAACGTATGCACCGATGACCAAGTTGCGGCCTTACAAATCTTAGTCATAAAGGCTTGGTAATGCACCGCGCATGAAGTGCTTACTGTCCTGGTAGAGTGCACCCCAAAACAGGGGGAAACCCTCTTTTTAAACCACAAGCCTGAATAACCTGATGAATCAACATTGAAAACAGTTGATTTAGACACTGCCTGCCCTTTCCTGGGGCCTCCTGGTAGCAGAAATATCAGTTCTCCATATCTGAGCAGCAGTTTCAGATAGGCCTTGACTGCTCTCACTGCAACGGGAGAGTGCTGGGACACATGTAGGGCAGACACGCTGCAGACCTCCTCCTCTGCTGACAAGAACCATGCTACAGGGGTGAGTGCTTCTATTCATGCCCTCTTTTGCTCTCAAGCAGACCCCCTGATGTTCCAAGACTCCCAGCAATTCACAGAGACTGGCCTGTCTGGATTCTCCTACCTCTGCTGAACCTACACTGTCCACCATTATGCTAGCTATCCAGGACTGTAAGGCCTCCCTTTCTACTTAGATAGCATCTATTCGCATGGACTTTTCCCTACTTAAACAGGATGTCCAGAACCTCTGATAGAACCAGAGAGACAGAGGAACGTATTAGCTCCCTGGAGGACGCTGTCAATCCCCTATCAGTTAACATGCGGGATGTCACTAGCGACATGGCGGCACTCCGCGCCAAAATCGACGATTTGGAAAATCGTTCTCACCGGAACAACCTCAGATTTGTAGGGTTCCCAGAAAGGTCTGAGGGCCCTCATCCTGAAAAAACGTATTCCTGGTTGCGGGTCATTTTTGGTACAGATGCGCCCTCATTCTCCCATGTCATTGAACGCGCGCATCGCACCCCCCCCCCCAGGAGAGTGCCCCATCACGCTCTATTGCTTGCATCCTCAACTTCCAGAATAAAGTCGCCATCCTGCGGCTAGCTAGGGAGAAAAGCCCTCTCAAATCTAATGGGAACACCATCTCTGTCTATCCTGACTTTTCTGCTGAAGTTAAACGTCAGCGAATCTCCTTTTCTGCAGTGAAATCTCGCCTGCGCACGGAAGGTCTGTCCTATGCCATGCTTTTCCCTGTCAAACTGCACATCATTTTATGATGGTAAGGCTCATTTCTACTCCAGCCCCAAGGAGGCCATGGCGTGGCTGAATGATCGTTTTGGAGCTGCTTACAGACACAGAAATGACCAACGGTGTCCATAGTCTCAGGACAGCACAAACCAACTGCCTTACTACCAGACCTCTGTCCATCACTATGTGTATCCTGTGCCTTTATTGCAATTTACACTGACTGCTTATTAAGCCACCTTATCTCCTTTGCTGGGTGATACCCCTTCCCGGATGTGCTGGATGCTGCGATTTTATACTTATCCCACCAGGCCTTCATTTCTGGAATCTCTCCCCCATTTGCACTATTTACTAGTCTGCCCTGCTTGGATTGGAGGACAACGAATCCTGCACTTTCCCATGGCCGTCAGGACTTTGTACTCTACACCCAGACATGTTTATATATTTTTTTCTGCCACCAGTTGAGAGCCACACTTGACTCCACACTAACCTCACACCAGCTAGTAGCGAGGCCACGGAACATGTTTGTGACCTTTGCTGACCCTTTTTGTCAGGAAGGCATTTCGGTTTGGGATCAAAGGCTCGCTATGTTTGGGATGGCCGAGTGGGATGGGGACGAGGTGGGGGTTCTTTTTTGGGACTTTTGTTTTTTCCTTTTTTTGCAGCTCAGTTTTGTATTTTCAGATTGTTCGTTTTTATTTTTTCCAATGCGTGCTCCTATTCTCCTGCTGGCAGATCCATGCACTTTTTTATTTATGTGCTTCAGGTGGTATGGCCTATCCGGTCATTTATGTGTATGTTCTCATGTTATTCTATGCTTACCTATTACTGCACTTATTACTGTATGTTTTGCAATGGCAAAGCCCCTAAGGATAGTCTCATGGAACACTAGAGGTCTGAATGAACCCCAGGAGATCTCTTGTCTTTTGTTTTAAAAAAAATGTCACCCTCATCTGCCTCCAGGAGACTCCCCTTACAGGCTCTAAAACAAGGGCCTTAAAACGCCCATGGTTGTCCAACTCCTACCATGCCACTCATTCTAAATTATTCCAAGGGGGGGGTTCTCTATTCTACTGGCCAAATCTCTCCCAGCTGAGACGCTTCAAGTTAAAAACTGACCCTGAGGGGAGGTTCATTATTCTTACTCTACAGATTTCTGAAGGAGACACTTACCCTGGTAAATGTTTATGTTTTTAGAGCCAACACTGGACCGACTGGGGGGTGGGGGCAAACCCTTTCACTCCTTCCTCGATTGGATCCAGGGTTCATGGCCTTACAGAAGTATGGCGCTGGAAACATCCGGTTGTGCGCCATTTCTCCTGCCATTCGGACTCTTTCCACACCATGTCCCGATTAGATATGGCGTTTGTCCCTGCCGAGACCCTTACTGTTGTCTCTGCTGCTTCATATCTGCCCAGGGGAGTTTCAGATCATGCGCGCCTCTCTGTGGATCTCCTTCCAGGTTCAGGGACTGCTATTTGGCGCCTGAACTCCTACTGGCAGGAGGACGAGATCGTGCAGGGTGAATGTAAGATGGGAATTGCAAACTACTGGAGAGACAACTTGGGGAAGGTGGACCCCCTACTGAATGGGATGCGTTTAAGACGACCCTGAGGGGCACCTTCATGTCCATCACAGGGGACTTGCGTAAAAATAAACGGATGCTTACTGAGGAACTTGAGATTGCTTTGGTGAGTGCAGAGCCTCCAACCCTGCCTCTGATACGAGGCATGGTTACAGTGCCGTAGGGAGTATGAACTCCGCCTGTTGGACATCACGCAAAAACACATGTTACATGTTGCTAAGTAATCATTCGAACATGGTAATAAAGCTGGACTTCTCTTGGCATACTTGACCAGACCTGAATACTCCATCTCTATCCCACGCATTGTTACTACCCAAGGCCGTATCAGTGACGGCCCGGGAGATATCCTGGATTCCTTTTTATGTTTCTATAAAGACCTGTATACCTCTAGGGTTGATTATGACGACACCCAACTGACTGATTACCTGGCTGACATCTCTCCCCTCCTTATCTACTGAAGGGGCGGGATATATTGGAGGCACCTATCTCGGTGGAGGAGATTGCTGCAGCCATTTCACAAATGCCTGCTCATAAGACCCCTGACCGAATGGTAAAAACAATTTAAAGACCTTTTGCGGACATATAACAAAGCTCTAGAGGCCGGGGTCCTTCCCCCAACAATGCGGGAGGCTCCGATTGTGCCTTTTAAAACCCAGCAAGGACCCACTTAAATGCAAATCTTACCGTCCCATTTCTCTCATCAATGTGGACGTTAAGATTCTGGCCAATATTTTAGCTAACCGCCTAAATGATGTAGTAATGTCCCTAGTTCAGTGATCAAGGGGGCTTTATTCCCGGCAGGTCCCCCAGAATGAATATTTGCAGGCCGTTACACAACCTACAGTATCCACACGACTGTCCTCCCACCCGTGCCATTGTGTCCTTGCAAGGCGTTCGATAGTGTTGAATGGCCATATCTCTTTCGGGTACTACAAATGTATGGCTTTGGCCCACGAGTGATAGCATGGGTAAAACTTCTTTACACTTCCCCGGTAGCTCGGGTGCAGGTCAACTCCATCACTGAACCCTTTCTGATAACTAGGGGCACGCGACAGGGGTGCCCGTTGTCATCCCTCTTGTTTGCCCTGGCCATGGAGCCACATCCCAGTTTTTGCACATCCATGATTGGCTGTGTCCAGTCCCAGCAAATGCTTGTACCTCCACGGAGGGGGCTATAGCATCCTCCGTGGAGACTCTGCACAATATCAGCTACAGAGGACGGGTCCCTGACCGCCCCGGAACCTCTCTCTCTCTCTCTCTCTCTCTATTGGCCACCTCCCTTTCATCTTTCCGTTACATTTTCAAGAAGGTATCCACGCATACCTGGTCGCAGTGCCCCAACAACCCTCTGTGGTTCAACCGAAACCTGCAGGAACTGTACTCTCTTCCTGATCCCAATCGCTGGTACTCCAATGCCGTGTACACACACACGATCGGTTTTACTGATGAAAATAGTCCGATGGACTTTTTTCAAATCGGACAAACCAATCGTGTATGGGCCCCATCGGTCTTTTTTCCATCAGTGATTAAAGATAGAACAGGTTTTACATTTTTCCGATGGGGGAAAAAAAAAAAAAAAAACACGATAGCAAATTCCGATCGTCTGTGTGGAACTCCATCGGAGAAAAAACCCACGCATGCTCAGAATCAAGTCGTCACATGCTCAGAAGCATTGAACTTAATTTTTCTCGGCTCGGAGTGTTTTACGTCATGGCGTTTGGGATGGTCGGTTTTTTGACTGATGGTGTGTAGGCAAGACTGATGGAAGTCCGCTTCATCGGATTCCCGATGGAAAAATTCATAGGAAATCCGATCAGGTGTACAGGGCTTAAGGGGGTCAAATACCTATGTCACTTATACAACACTCAGGGCTTTAAAAACGCTCTCAACTACGCTTAGACTTTGACCTACCTCATACTTATTTTACTACTACCAGCTTCGGCATGCTATGCAGGCCCAGTTTGGTTCCCTGAAAGACCCCACTGACCTGCCACCGTTGGAAAAATTGCTCCAACAAGATCCCACTAAACTTATTTCCACTTATTACGCAACCCTGCTGACCGATTCTAACCCAAGATTCCATAGAGCTCAGGACAAATGGACCTCTATGGACATCTTCGAGGCCGAGGACTGGTCGGAATTCAGTGATACCTACAAAATGTCTGTCATTGCGCCCCGAGACCAAGTCATAAAAGTTAAGATTTTCCACCAGACCCACCTTACTCCTGCGAGGTTGCATAGGATGGGTTCTCCTGTCCTCGGCCGCTTGCTTCCGCGGCCAGGAGGCAGATTTCTTGCACTGTTTTTGGTCATGCCCAATGATTCAGGACTTCTGGGGGGAGGTGGGTGCTTTGTCTCCTCGGCGTTGGGCCTCCCAAATATAATTCACCCCAAGAACTGCCTACTAGGCATTTTTGGTGACTTACACCTATCAACGCATGCCAAGAGACTGCTCTGTATACTATATTTTTATGCAAAAAAAATTAAAAATTCTACCGTCCTGGAAGGGTGCACAGACCTCTTTGAAAGCCCTTTGGTTAAAACTTAATGACTCCATCCCGCTATATAAGCTTACTTTTGAAATCCGGAAACGGGCCAAAACCTTTTATAAAATTTGGGGTAGGTGGCTGGCTAGCCCACTTACTCTCTCAGCACTAACTGAAGTACACTTGTTTGACCAGTGGTAGACTGTGCCCTAAGGATCTCTAACATCTAGACTCCCACCTTTGCTGTGCCCGTATTGGTCTACATGCACCTTTTCCCGGTGTGCCTACTGTATATCCTTTGTATTGATCTCTTTGTCTATGTCTGAACATATTGCCTACCGTTTCGGACCAGTCTATCTGGTACGGTAATTAATTTTTTTCTGATTGTTTGTTGAAAAACTTCAATAAAAATTTCAAAAAAAAAAAAGGAAAAAAAAAAAAAAGTGTGGCTTTATACAAAGAAGCTGCCAATACTGAAACTCTTGGAGGCTACCGCAACCAAGAACACCTATTCCCTTGTTAGAAGGATGAAGGGAAATATGGTGCATCGGCCCAAGATGCTGATCTTGTAAGCCGACAAAACTAGACTCAATTCCCTGGGCACAAGGCTCGACCTAACTGGCAGACTTATACGCGTTACCCCTTGCATAAAGGCCCGGATCAAACAGTGCGAAGCAAGCGGCCTTTGAAAATACTGACAAGGCCGAGATTCGACCCTTGATGGAACTTAAGGCTAACTCCATCTCCTTTCCCAGTGTAGGAAGGCAAGAATTTTACCTATGGACATACTTCCAAGGATGCCACCCCTTGGTTTCACACCAGGAACATGGACCTTCCAGATCCTATGATACATGGTCCTGGAGGCCAGCTCTCCTGTATGAATCAAGGTAATTTGCCGCTGATCCTGAAAGCCCCGATCCTCAAGAACGCGGGCTAAAACAGCCAGACCATTAATTCCCATGTTTGCAAGACAGGATGGAATACCCCTTGCGAAGTAGGTCTGGACAAGATGCAAGGGGACCCTGGGTCCTCTACTACTACCCTTACGATCCCTGCACAGTAAGGTTGTGGGTCATGCCGGAGCTATTAGGCCGGCTTCCGTTCCCTCTGATGTTGCATAGAAGCCACGGTAGTCACGGCACTGGGGGGAGAAAATGCATAAACTAGTGACAACTGCATGTGGATCTTTTGTCCTTGACACAAAGCTGTCCAACTTGTTGTTGAACCTGGACGCAAATACATTTTATGTCCGGGGTACTCTGGCATTTGGTCAGAAAAAAAGTGTAGACGCCATTCTCCCGGGAACAATTGTTGACAGTTCCAGAGAACCGCCTGCCAAGTCTCCATTTCATGAAATTAAGATTTTTGAAAAGGCCAGGCCCAAGCTCCTCTGCCCAAGCCAGAACATGGCTCGCTTCCCTCTGGCTGCGTGACTTCTAGTGCCTCCTTTGTAAATCACTGGTGTGGCATTGTCGGGTTGTACCCTGACAGAACATCCTGCAATCTAAACGCCCAGGCCCTTAAGCCAGACGTGCCATCTGTAGCTCTAGAATGTTGACGGAGAAGGCTCACTTGGAGCTTGACCACATTCCTCTGGGCAGTGGTCTTTCAGGCCTGGCCTTCATTCCTAGAGACCAGCCTTCGTAGCCGCCACCTCCCAGGTAACCAGCATGAAGGATCTTCCTTTCTGCCAATCTTTGGGTTAAGAACCAACTGAGACTACAGCATATCCCTAGGACCAGACTCTTTGGATAATGCTAGGTTAGGATCTACTTGTTTCAGGCCGTCAGAATAGGATCTACTTGTTTCAGGCCGAAAGAATAATGTTTATAGCAAACTTGAATGAAACTGAGCATAGGGAAGCACTTTTGAATGAAGCCACCATCTTCCCTAGCACCTTAAGCAAAGGGCAAATGTAAGGAACTCTTCTTTGCCATGACCACATTAGACCAGCTTTTTTATAGCGCTAACTTTGAGGCAAAAAAAAATAAAAAATCTTTTGGGCTGTGTCCCAAACATTCCAAGCTTCTTACTGAACGCAAGAATGTACATTTAGGCTGGGATCCCAACCCAGGAGTTCGATACTTGACCATGCTGGACACACTTAGGTCCAGCCATGCTACTGACTGATCTATCAGCAGCAGATTGCCTCGGTATGCCATTACTGCTATACAGTGGGTCTTTAGATCTGCTAGAGGCGGGACCTAGCACCCTGTAAACCCGGGCACAGTGGCTAACCCAAAGGGCAAGACCACCAACTGTTAGAGGTGCTGTTCCCCAGCAAAATGCAGACAACCTCCGCGGTCCCATGTAAACACATGCAAATGGCTCTCCATATGTGGCAAGTGTTAAAGTCATATGCCTCTATGGAAGCGTGCATTCATGGAAGCATGACTTTATACAAATGTTTTATGCAAAACAAAGGGTGCGCTGTATACATACATATAGTATGTGTGCTATGGAACGGGCATCTTGCAAGCATGCGTTTATGAACGTGTTATGCAACATTGCGCAACATGTACCCATGCAGACACATATTCCTATGCAAACACAAGGAATCCTGTATAATTAAGGAAACTTAATTTATCATGCCTCATTATGCAAAACCTAGGCGAACATGCAACTTTAGGCTATCATGCATCTTTATGCGATTCAGAATTTTTTTATGCGATCAAACATCTTATGCATTTTAAGCACTACTGTGCAGACAAGTACTTTTGTGTGACCAAGGATTCTTGGGTGATCAAGCACCCCACTGCGATCCAGCATCTTTATGCAATCAAGCATTTTAATGCAATTTTAGGCATTTCTGTGAAAACAAGCCTCTGTGTGACCAAGTATCCTTGGGTAATCAAGGACTCGTGTGATCAGGCAACCTTGTAAGATCCAGCATCTTTATGCGATTTTAGGCATTTCTGTGCGACTTAAGCACTTAAAGACCAAGCATCCTCATGCGACTATGTAAAAATCATGTAAATCCATACAAACAGAAACATGTATCTTTATGTGATCAACAATAAACATGTTCCGTTACTTGTTTTTACCCCACATGCATTTTGTACATTCCAAACTCATGTATTTTATGCAAACATATGGACTGGTAAAGAGGAAGTTATCTCCCTGCAGACGTGCGCTTCCGCAATCATGCGATATAGCTGTTGTGCGTTAGCAATGTGCACCAGCAACTGTGCGTTTGGCTAGCCTGAAGCCAGCACCAGGATGAGGATCCTGTGGAAGTTTTTCTAGCAACCTATACTCCTCGGCTAGAGTTTTTAGGAGAAGAGAAAAATAAAACAGCTTATGCGGGAGCCCAACCAGCAGAAATTAACTGTTGCAGTAATGGATGGAGTGGGAAGGTACAAGCAACCCAAGGGAATTTTTTTTTTAAAACCCCAAGGAGGAGACTGAGGCTTTGGCAATCTAGGCTGAGGGTAAGTTATATGCAGTATGAATCTCTGAAAAATACTGCAGCTGCAACTCCAGAACTTGAGGCTTCTGATAGCTCCGCCTTATCAGACTGCACCTGTTCCCTGTCCTCCGACGGTGAACTTTCATCCTCAGGACTTTAATCCTCTTGTCTGAGGATTTAGAGCAGGGGAAGGAGCACACCCCAGTTTCTGCTTCTTGTGAGGATGCTGCGAAAATAGCAGTTAACCTCTTATAGACCAACAAATGCAATGCAAAAAAAAAACGTCCAAACTGACATATGCAGAGTGGCTGCAATGTTGGAGGAGGCTGCAATGCCTGACAGGGCCGATGGCTCAACCTGTGTGGCTGCCTCAAGTCTCTACAGGGAGGATGGTATCATGCAGACATAAGGGCCACCAGATTAAGATGGCGATACCTTGGTGCCCTTTTATATTCCTGCCCCTGAACCTGTTCTACAGGGAGACAGTCCTAAGCTTAAAGCAGAGAAACTTAAACAGGTGCATCAACAGCTGAACTTGGTCTAGCAAAAAAACAATGCCTGCTAATCTGCACAGCTTGATGCCGAGTAGGCGTCTTGGGTATGTCTGTATCCAACACACAGGAGGTGCTTACGTGCCCCAAGCTGCTGTGTCCCTCTGGCTTTACAGAGCTCTGGCGTTTGGGGCTTTTTTGAAGGGCACGCCCTGCGCCACTAAGCCGGCGTGCAAGCGCACGCCAGCGGCAACCACATCCCCCCCGGCTTCAAAAGCACGCCCCCTCGCGCACATAGGGAAATGGCGGGGGGGAGATCCCAAGGAGCACCGTGGTCACATCCCTCTCCCCCCCCCCCACACACACAACTGTGGCAGAGCCTGAAGCGAGCCGCTCAACAGACGGTCTGACACTGAGCTTTCGTTCCTGGAGAGCATGGTAAGTGAAACACCAGGTATGTCCCTTTACTGCCTTTAGTGGCAGAAAACAGATAAGACATGCAGCTACTCATGGAAGATAATCCTTAAGGCATTTACCTCATCCCCACCGCAGAATATTGCTGCGCACAGACAGACCCAATCTTCACCCATCACGGCGGGTTAAGTCAACAGACCTTCAGGGACCGGGATCCTAGACAGTAATTCAACTCCCCTGGACCTGTACCGCATCCTGTCAGAAAATCTTTGGTATGTGGTTATAACCAAAGTACTGGAACCCAGGATCCAGCCCTCTGAAGAGAGGTATTACAGGCAAAAACCTTGTGCTTCGGATACGAGGCCCCAGTTACCATCCACTTTGGATGGATCTGGTCTTTATGGAGGCTATTTAAATCCAGCATGGATCCCTCCAGTGGAGCTCCTCAGAGCACATCTTCACTCGTGACCAACACCTTAGACACTGGCGAAAAAACTGAGGTGCTCCCAGTATGGGAGGGGTTATATAGGGAGGAAACTTCCTGTCTAATTGATCACACCAGTGTCCAGCACCTGAAGGTGGACTATAACCAATTAACAAGGCTCTGTCCCGTGATGTACGATAAAAGGCTGAGTTAGACTTACCGACAACTCCTTTTCTGAGAGTATTCCAGGACAGCCAATGAGACCTAGGGCACCTCCTACCAGGACAGGAAACACGCTACCCCCACCAGATAAAAGGGCGGTCCTCCAGGCCCCACGTCAGTCTTCGAGAACCGTAGGACATCCCTGAAAAATACATGCATAATATACATAACTTCCAGACAAAACCGGGTGGGAATCCGGCTGTCCTGGAAGACTCTCAGACAAGGAGTTACCGGTAAGTCTAACTCAGCTTTTCTCTCAATCGTCTTCCAGGACAGCCCATGAGACGATGAGAAAGAAATTACCAGTCTAGGGTGGGACAACTGCCTGAAGGACCTTTCGACCAAACGCCTGCTCCTGAGCAGATAGGAGATCCAGGCGATAATGTTTAATGAAGGTCGAATAACTGGACATGTGGCAGCCCTGCTAATTTGTTCCGGTGAGGCACCAGCCCTCTCAGCCCAAGACGCAGACTAGGCTCTTGTTAAATGCGCAGTGACAAAAGGTGGAGGAACTTCTCCAATTGTGTAAGCTTCAGAGATGGCTTGCTTTATCCATCTAGCCAATGTGGCTTTAGATGCACTCTTACCCCTGTGCGTACCTGAAAAAAGGAAAAAAACAAGGCGTCTGTCTTCCTAAAGGTCTTGGTGACCTCAAGATAGACGAGAAGAATCCTTCTCACATCTAAAACTAAACTCTTTCTTGGTCGCCCTGTGGCGAACTACAAAAGGTTGGCAGTACAATATCCTGGGATCTGTGGAATGTACTGGCCACCTTAGGCAAAAAACCTGGATCAGTTCTCAAAACACGATCCTCAAAAAATAAGGCCTGTAACTCGCTTACCCCACGAGCTGAGGCAATTGCTACCAAAAAAATTGTTTTTAAAGTAAGTAACTTAACAGAAATATCCTTTAGGGGCTCAAAAGGAAATTCTACCAGAGTTTGAAACACCAGGGACAGGTCCCAAGTTGGACAACTTCTCACCACTACTGGTCTGGCCCTAGAAATGGATTTGAAAAATCTAGCTATAGTGGGATTTTCCAGGAGAGAAAACTGGGAGGAAAACACCGATAGCTGCTGCCTGTACCTTTTAAGGTACTAACTGAAATACCTTTGTCGACACCCTCTTGAAAAAATTCCAAACTAGAAGGAACATCAGGAGTTAATCTTTGATTTTCAGATAACCATGAATTAAACTTTTTCCAAACCTTGGAATATATGGCTCTAGTGACTGGTTTTCTGCAATTTACCAGGGTCTTGACTACTTTGTCAGAGAACCCCTGGGAACTTAATATCTTTTCTTCAGATACCAAGCCATCAAGTTTAAGGAAACCACCTGTGGGTGTGACACTGGACCCTGCGATAGCAAGTCCTCTCTCTTCGGAAGCCTTAGTAGAGGCTCCGAGACCAAAGTCTGTAGCCGGGAAAACCATGGCCTCTTGGGCCAGAAAGGGGCAATAAGAATAAGGTCAGTTTCTTTTAGGAGAAACTTCCCGGAATAAGTCTGATCGGCGGGAAGGCTTAACAGAGGCCAAATGGCCACGGATTCGCCAGAGCATCGATCCCCAATGCTTGATCTGCTGGGTTCAGAGAAAAGAACTCCTGTCTTGCGGTTGTCCTTGTTTGCAAACAGATCCGCTTTGGGACAACCCCATTTGTCGGTGAGCTCCGCAAACACCTCGGGATGAAGAGACCAATTGTCTCGATCCACCCTGTAGCGACAGATAGTCTGCCAAGCAGTTTTGCGTCCCCTTCAGGTGCACTGCTGTAATTGAGGCTAGATTCCTTTCTGCCCATGATAAAATCTCCTGGGCTATAGATTCAAGAATCCGACTCCTTGTACCTCCCTGCTTGTTGAGGTACGCAACTGACGCAATGTTGTTGGATAGAATCTGGAGATTGTAACCCCTGATCTCCATCTGAAAAACTTGCAAGGCTCTCTGAACTGCTAGAAGCTCTCTCTGGTTCGATAAAGCTCTTGCTTCCCACAAGGACCATTCTCTTTGTGCGACTTTGTTGCTGAGGTGGGCTCCCCATCCCCAGGAACTCGCATCCGTAGTGATCCTCTGGGATATAGAAATGGACCACGGTAGACCTCTTGTTAGGTGCAGGTTTGTCCTCCACCACAAGGTTCTCTTTACCCTGGCAGGTAACAAAACCCTTGACTCCAGAGACCTTGCGTCTCCGTCCCAATTCCTCAAAAGAAACATCTGTAACGGTCTTTGATGTAATCTTGCCCATGGTACTGCAGGAAAGCATGAGGTCGTGAGACCTACTGCACTGCTCTTGAAACCTCTCTCAGCGAGACCGATTGATTGGTCTGTAAAGCTGAGACTGTTTGCACCATCTTTGAGACCTTCTCCTGTGTGAGACAAACCTTTTTGGTCTACTGAGCAAAAGTTGTATCCAAGATATGTCACCTTCTGGGCCAGAATCAAGGAAGACCTCTCTCTGTTTATCAACCAACCTAGGGATTGAAGAAAGTCTTCTACAGTCTGGAGATCCGCTGATAACTTTTGGTAGGACTGCCACCACTAGGTCATCCAGGTAAGGAATAATAGTTATCGCCTTTAACCTTAGCGGAGCCAGCGCCTCCAACACTTGTGAAAATGCGTGGGGATGAGGACAGACCGAAGGGGAGGGCTTGAAATTGGAAGTGCCGAATCTCTGTTCCCATTTTGAATTTTTGGAAGGCTGGGTGGATAGGGATGTGAAGATAAGCATCCCTTAAATCCAAAGTGGCCATGAAGCAGCTTGGGTAAAGCAGTTTTTTTTTTATTGTGAACACCGTCTCCATATGAAAGTGCTTGTATCTGACCGAACGGTTTAGAGACCGAAGGTTCGGAATAAGCAGATACTTTCCTGATGGCTTTCTGATGACAAAAATATGGGTATAAAACCCCTTGCCCTGATCTAAGCGGGGAACAGGGATCAGGACTTTCTGATCTAACAAATCTCCAATTTGGAGACCGAGCCCTCGCTTTCTCCCAATCCTGGGGAAGGGAGATAACCAATAGTTGCTCTGGTGGTTGGTAAGAAAATTCCAGCCTGTACCCATTGGCCACTAGTTGCAGATTGAATGGACTTGAGGTGGCTGCTGCCCACTGTGGGAGAAATGCCCTCAATCTTCCTCCCACTGTGAGACATGAGTCACTGTGGCTTGGCGGGTTGTTGGAGGGTTAAACAGGACGCCCCCTCTACCTCTGCCTTTGTGCCCGGTACAATGTTTCTTGGGCCTATTGTCCTTTTCTCTAGGACCTTGCTGTCTACTTTGGCCACAAAAAATTCTGTCTGCCTGCTTTTTCTTGTTTTCTGGAAAGGCCTTTTTCTCATCGGCCGTACGTTCCAGTGCCTCCTGCAGACCTGGGCCAAAAAGATGATCCCCTGTTAAGGGAAGCCCACATAGGCACAACTTAGAGGCTGCATCACCTGACCAGGTTTTAAGCCACAGACTTCTTCTGGCCGAATTCACTAAGACTGAAGTCCTGGATGACATTCTTACCGACTCTGCAGAAGAGTCAGCTAGAAACCCTACGGCACGAAAAAGGAGAGGGAAAGATTTCAGAATTTGCTCTCTAGAGGTACCTGCCAACAAATGTGTTTGTATTTGTGTCAGCCAAACTTCCAAATTCCTGGCTACACACGTGGCGGCCAGAGCTGGTTTAAGATTCCCAACAGCTGAATCCCAAGCTCTGTGAAGGAGAATCTCTTTTTTTGTCCATCGGGTCCTTAAGCGTGCCCATATTGTTAAACGCCAGTACCGAGTTTTTTGAAACTTTTGAAAGAGGTGTGTCTAACTTCGGATTTTTGTTCCACGGCTGCGCTGCATCCTCAAATGGAAACCTTTTTACGGTACCAGAAAAGAAAGGTTTGCTCTCTGGATTTTCCCACTCCAGCTTGATAGTATCAAGGAAGGAACTATGCACTGGAAAGACTTGATTTTTCTGTGCAAACCTTTGTACACAAGGTCATGTTTGGACAATTGTACCTCCTCCTCTTCCATTTCAAGAGTTGTATAGATAGCCTTTATTAAGTCATCTACATCTTCCAAAGATAATTTAAACCTCGAGCCCCTAAAGGATTCTCTATCCCTGGGCCATGAGTCTGACCCTGATTCTTCTGGAGAAGAACGGGTAGATCTGGCTTCAGCCTCAGAGTCCTCACTCTCCACACTCTAGTAGAAAGGCTTCAGTCTGTAGCGCCCCTCAGCAGAGGACTGACCCTCTGCGGGAGCCTGAAATCTGTCAATTCTATTTTTAAAAGAGCGAAAAAGGTAGCCGCAAGCGCATCTCTAACAGACGTCAGCATCTTCTGACAGGATGCTACTGGGTCATCCTTTACTAGGCTTTCTATACAGGTGCGGCAAACTGCTTTACTCCATGATGAGCTCAGTTTGTTTCTGCAAACCACATTTACTTTTTAGGTGGCTGCGCTTGGGCCTTGTCCTGGGTCTTGGTCTGCAAGACAAAACAAATGACCCAAAATAAAAAACTAAAACCACCACACACACTCCGTAACACCACGTGCAAGAGGGAGAAAAATGTGTCCCCTAACACCAAAATCCAATGATTGGGAGGGGTAAAAACACACACCAGGATAGCAAGAGTGACAAGAACAAACACTCCAGGCTTACCTGAGAGGTGCTGGTGTTGGAGACTGCATCCGCTGCCTGTGCAGGTACTGCAGAAGAATCCATCTGTCCAATGGTCATCCACAGCCTCTGCTGCTTCTACCAACAAACACCAGCAAGCCAGCGTCCCCTATTCACGCTGTTTATGGAGACAGGAACCAGCGTCTCCGGCGCTCGATGACGTCGTACGACCCGGAAGTGACCCTCGCCGGATACTTCCTGTGGGCCAGCTTGGAGCGCAGAAGCTCCACCCCCTCAAGCGCCGCGGCTTCCTCTCTCCCCTGCACAGATCAGCCACGCTGTCGGCGGGGAAAGGATACCACTCTGCTGCTATCCAACGCGCACTCTGGGGCCCGACATCACCGCGGTCCTGGCCCTCCCCAGGCACAGGGGACAGCAGATGCAACCAACTTCCCCAGCAGAGATACTGCTTCTGGCGAGGAGAGAGGTACGTTTAACACACCCCACGGCCATTAGAGCCCCTGCTCATGAGACCTAGGGTACCAGGAAACATGTTACCCTCCGTCCGGAGGAAACACTAATACTGACGTGGGGCCTGGAGGACCGCCCTTTTATCTGGTGGGGGTAACTTGTTTCCTGTCCTGGTAGGAGGAGCCCTAGGTCTCATGGGCTGTCCTGGAAGACGCTTGAGATAAATATAATTTTTTGGTATGCTGAGTAAATAGGAACAGAAACAGTGAGGATATCCCATATTTGACTGCAAAAGTGGAAATGCATTTTAATCAGTTCCCTTCATTCTAGCACACAATAGAATCTGCAGTTTTGGCTGTAGAAATGCCTATATTTTCTGAATGCAGAGGTCTGGTAGAATATATGGAAGTTATAGTTTACAAATCGCACATTACTGCAGACTTTGAACATACTGCGTACATCCAGAGATGAATTCATGTACAATTATGAAATCCAATTTTCCTTCAACCATTGAGGTGGAGCACATTCTTGGGACAGCAACATACAGTCCAACTACATCCTCTTGCAAGGACCAGGAATGAAAAAAGTCAGTTCTATAAAGCAGGAACTACAGCCAGGCAAGGGAGAGAGATCTAATGAACTGCAGCTGGAAAGAGGAATGATAAACAATGTCCTGTTGAGGTGAGGCCAAAATTACTTTGGATAGTTAGGAAGTTCAACACCACCTTGTCCAAGACCAAAAAAAGATTTTCAGGATAATGCCACCAGCTCAGACTTGCCTGCCCAATTTTTAAACTTAGAGGTCAAGTTCTCCACATTCAATGTCCCCCTTCTGGAATGCATCTGTGTCCAGGCACTGCAGGCTGAAAAAAGTCTGCAAGCCAATTGTTCAGGTCTGGAATGTTCTGGGCTGAACATGAAGTTCAGCCCAGATAGCATGCGTTCTACCTCTTGCCATGGCAAGACTTCTGGCTCCTTCCATGATATTCCAAAGCCATGGAGTTGCAAGACTGAATCCGAATCGGATGACCCTCCACCTGGGTGGCCCAGCATTGCAGGGACAGACAGCCGAATTGCCCTCAGTTTCAGATTAACTGGGGAGATGAGATTCTTCTGTTGTCTTAGTTCCTGTACAGATGCCCTGGACTTCACTCCAGCCCAAACAGCTGGCATCCATCGTGAGGATCTTCCTCACTGTCTGATTTGTCCCACGACAACAGAATGTTACAGGTGCATCTCATAAAACTAGAATATCAGAAAGTTAATTTCAGTAATTGTTTTCAAACAGTGAAACTCCTTTTATATGGATGTGTTATACAAAAAGTGATTGATTTGAAGCATTTTTTTCTTTTCATTCTGATTATGGCTTACAGCTAGTGAAAACCCAAGATTCAGTATCCACCTACTGTGGAAACTTCACACTGGACCTCATGCAACTTGGATTCTGTGCCTCTTCACTCTCCCTCCAGACTCTGGGACTTTAATTTCCAAATGAAATGCTAAATTGTCCACTGTCCGTGATGATATGGGGAGCCATGTCATCTGCTGGTGAACTGTGTTTTATCAAGTCCAAAGTCAGCGCAGCCCTCTACCAGGAAATTATAGGGCACTTCATGCTTCCCTCTGCTGACCAGCTTTATGGAGATGCCGTTTTAATTTTCCAGTAGGACTTCGCACCTGCCAACACTGCCAAAAGTATTACCTGGTTTAATGATCATGGTATCACTGTGCTTGATTGGCCAGCAAACTTACCTGACCTAAACACCATAGAGAATCTGTGGGCTACTGTCAAGAGGAAAATGAGACACCAGACCCAACAATGCAGACAAGCTGAATGCTGCCATCAAAGCAACCTGGGCTTCCATAACACCTCAGCAGTGCCACAGGCCTCTCCATGACACGCTGTATTAATGCAAAAGGAGCCCCGACCAAGTATTGAGTGCACACTATACTGTACATGGACATACTTTTCAGTAAAAGCCAATTACATGTATTGCTACAAAATTAACTGCGTGTTCAAGTCAGTGCCAACCGAACGCTTATAAAGTCAATGCAAGTGTACATTCAGTGTATCTGTGTTAGGTGATGGATACAAACTTGTACATATTACCATAAATGATACGAAACCTCGAATTACATACAATCCCAACATAATGTGATCCTAGGTTTAAATGAATAATCTCAATCCACAATGCATTGTGTGAAAAGACTTAAGAAAAAGTGTGACAAAAAGTGAAAATAAAAAGTGAAAATAAAAAAAGTGAAAATAAATTATCAAGAATCGTGATCCAGAATAAGTCCCAACACCGGCAATAAGGGTTACCACTGTAGAGGGTTACACCTCCACCGATTATGAGGGGCTTACTGAAATGTGTGGACCCAGTTAAGCGGGTCTACACACACCACTTCGCCCTGGGTAATAGATGGGGATACTTGGCTTCCAAAGTCCCTTCCATAACTTAATACAGGGCGACTGTGCAGGACTTGCAACAAAGTGAGGGGTGGGTAGTATCTTCACTCTACCACGGCGTGTATGAGATTCCAAAATTACTTCCTGGGTGGCAAGATGCCGCAGAAGCCTGCAGATCAAGCCTCGTTCTGAGAATCGTGCCGACATCTACATCCGCTGCAATATCAGCCTATTTCCTCTAGGGAAATAGATGCAATTCGACTAGCGCTGCACATACTTTACAACTATTTTAGAGTACAATTTTGTCCTTTGCTGTGCTGGCTGCTTTAGTTTTACACTTCGGACACCGGCGCGGTATTTTCTCTTTACATTATACTTTATAGTAAACCAACGTTTCTGTATTAATCTTTTATTGGTCTTCTGTAAATCTGAGATACTGAATTTTGGGTTTTCACTAGCTGTAAGCCATAATCAAAATGAAAAGAAATGCTTGAAATATATCACTCCGAGTACAACACATCTATAAAAATATAATATGAGTCACTTTTTGAAATTTACTGAAACTTTTTGATATTCACATTTTATGAGATGCACCTGTAGTTGACTCCTGAACAGAAGATTTTATGTTTGCAAGCAGTTTGGAGTTTCTACTGGGAAAGAAACTCTGCGATAGATTTGTGCGTGTGTGCGCATAAAATTGAGTTATATCACCATGGCACAGCCAAATCAAGATAGCTGAAGACGTCAAACAGAAAACGATTGAAGATGCCAGCTTCATCGGCAGAGCATCGCTGGAGGGGGCACACTTGTAGATTATGCCAAAAGCCCTGGAGACCAGGATTTTGTTTGGCTTTCAATATAAACTTATGTTAGAAATGTACAAATGAGCACATTAAATGGGCAACAACCAGCTTATCCATAGCCAAACCATACCTCCTGCAATTTGACGACCATAATGGAATGCAAGTGTTTAACCAGATTATCCAGGTAAGGAACAAGCAATGACTTTGGACAATCTTCAGTAAAGTTGATAAGGGCAGCAGCTGCATGGGCCTGGACACGAGGATTAGCTTGGTCTTCCATAGTCTGAAGCAGGCTTGCAATCACCTTTAGAAAACAAGAACACAGTCAGTTTGATCAGTAAATTGTAACTGGATCCATATAGGATAGTTCATCTGAGTAAAAGCTCACATTTTCACACAAAAAAAAAAAGGGGGGGGGGGGGGGAGGTTAACACTCTACAGTGCACTTACCACCATGGATGATTAACTTTTCCTGCCCACAGAGCCTGTGTAGCAGTCTATTTGAAAGCAATGGCTTAATTTCCTTAGACACTGGAATGGATACAATTATTTCCATTTGGTCAAAGCAGTCCGGTCACCAACTGCATTAGCAGTGAAAAAAAATTAATCATCCACAGGGGTAACTGCAGTGGGGATCAGTGGCATAAGTGAGGATGTTGGCACACCTATTCATTTTTTTGGAAAAAGGTGAACTTAAAAACTTCCAAGTACTTCTGTTATCTACTACTGTTCAAGCAATGGTTACATGAAAAATACAACCTGCTGAGGTTTGTATCACTTTAATTTCTATTACTGTGCAGGTATACAGCCACTCTAAATATGACAATTGAAAGAAACGCACAGAATATACTTGGCTATAAAATGCTAACATATTTGCAGATTGTATAAAACAATTATATAGGTGCATACGTACCTTTTCATGAAACTTCTTTTGGAAGGCAGGGGCAAAGTCTGTAGCCATCTGCCCAATAGCATTACATGCTGCATACCGTACTCTTGGATGCTACCAAAAAAAAAAAAAGTTAAACATTTTAATCTTTGATTTTGCCCATAACCTTGACAGGCGTTTAAACTATTGAGATGCTTAGTAAACATCCATTTAATTAAAACTGTACCAAGCAAATCAACTGCCATTTTAGACAATGATACTTACAGGATCTTGGAGAAAAAGTAACACAAAGTTGACCATCTCATTAAGGATGCTCTCCATTTGCTGGTGACAGCCCTCTCCTATGGCTGATAATGCCATAAGACCAGCATGTCTGTACTTCCAGTTAGCTGTAGAAAGATGAAATATAAAAATCCTATTTAAAACTGATATTTACTAACAGCTTACCTGTAAAATCCTTATCTTGGAGTACATCATGGGACACAGAGCGGCATAGCAATTACTATGTGGGTTATAGAGCTTACCTTCAGGTGGACACTGGCACACCCAAGACAGGAAGTCCCCTCCCCTATATAACCCTTCCCATACCGGGAGTGCCTCAGTTTTGTAGCAAAGCAATAAGTGTCCCAAAAAGAGGGGTGGGAGCTCTGTGTCCCGTGATGTACTCCAAGAAAAGGATTTTACAGGTAAGCCGTTATAAAAATCCTATTTTATTTCTCGTACATCACGGGACGCAGAGCGGCATAGTAATTACTATGTGGGACGTCCCAAAGCAATGCCAAATTAGGGCAGGGAGACACCATACATAAGCTGGGCGCCGTCAGACATGAGGATCTATACTGTAGCCTGCAGCACACTGCTCCCAAAGGCGATATCCTCCTGATCTCTTACATCCAAACAGGAACGAAAAAGTCTTCTGGACTGCAGCACTCAAAAATAAAAGCCTTTATTTTAAAATAAGGAATCCAAAATGCACACTGTACAACGGTACACAGGTCAAAAAAATTTGGCTGACATGTTTCGCACTGTGCTAGTGCTTATTCATAGATCCTCATGTCTGATGGCGCCCAGCCTGTTTGCTGTCAATAGCATTGCTTGCACCTTTGTCTGCTGGGAGGAGGGGATTTGAAGGATTCCCACACCTGAGCGGCTCCCTTTCTCTTGCCTCTTACATCCAACTGGTAGAATTTAGTGAATGTGTGGACTGAAGACCAAGTCGCGGCCTTACAGATTTGAGCCATGGAGGCCTGGTGATGCACTGCCCAAGAAGCACCAACTGCTCTCGTAGAGTGCGCTTTAACCTTAAAACTGAGGACCCCTGAACCTCTTGACCGGTAAAAGGGTACTCTTCCCACTGGAGACCTTCTGGATATACTTATCCAAGACTTTCCCAAATAACCGCTCCCCATGGAATGGAAATCCAGCCAGGAGCTTTTTACAAGGCGTCTCGGCTGACCAGTTCTTTAGCCATAGAAGTCTACGCATGTGTACCAACAACAGCGTAAGGCAGGAGGCCTGATGAATTGAATCCTTGATGGCGTGAACCGCAAAACAATGCTCTAGGCAGATCAGCCAGATCATGAGCCTACTGAGCTGGCAAGTCCTTTAAAACCAGCTACATCTGGTCCTTTAGCGCTTGACAGACACCAATAGCCGCTACTGCATTACAGCCCCAGCTGTAGAGAAAGCAGATTTTAACAAGGACTCCAACTTTTTATATATTGGATCCTTAAATATCTGTGCATTGTCTACTGGACATGTCAGGGACTTGTTCACACAGGAGATGGCCGCATCCACTGTAGCCAAACTCCATCTTTTGGTGAACTTTTCCTCCATAGGATACACCACAGAAAACCTCTTAGGAGGAAGAAAAAGCTTATCAGGATGTCCCAATCCTGGTAAATGAGTCCTTCCAATAACGGATGAACTGGAAAGGAACAATTAGCCTGTGGTGCTTTCAAAGACCCTAATGAAGAAACAGACCCAGTTGCTGGTTCAGAAAGGAACCATGTCTGTCAGGGACTGAACCAACAATTTTTCAGCTTGTGAGGCTGAAACCAGTTCCTCCACAGTAGATTCCTCTGAGGCAGAATCATCAGCCGGATTCCCTGCAGGAAAGTCAATCTCATCGTGGGACAATTGTTCTGCCATTAGATACTCCAACGGGGGAGACGGAGATCTGGCGCGCTTCTTTTCCGGCAGGGAAGAAGCGATTAACGCTGCCAATCTTTGCTCCAATCCTCCCAGAGCGAAGGTAAAAGCCTCTTCTGTCACATATACAGGAGCAGGTGAACTGAGGACAGCCACAGCACCCAGCACTCCTGATGGCTCCCCCCGGGTAACAACCTCTTTATCAGGGGAGGATACTACAGCGGAAGCATGACCCAAATCCTCAGAGCCCGATGGCGAACCCTTTTGCTTCTTAGGATTCTTAGTCCCAGAGCCCTTGGACGGCATATTCCTAAGCTCAAAGCCGAGGTACTCACAGCGGGCAATGTCAGCTGACCTTCAGGGACCGGGGTCCTACTGAAAGGAACACCACTTCCCCTGGACCTGTACAGCACCCTGCCAGAACCATCTTGGTTTTGTGTCTGACCAGAGTACTGGAACTCAGGGTCCAGCCCTCCTAAGAGAGGCATTACAGGCAAAACCTTGTTCTTCACTGAGGCCCGGGTACCGTCCGTTTGGCTATGAAGCACTTTGGGCCTAGTCAAGCTATTCCAGATCCGTCCAAATGAACCTATACACAAGCCCACTTGAATACATGTTTATCCTTTACCAACACCTTAGACGCTGGCAAAAAAAACTGAGGTGCTCTTAGTATGGGAGGGGTTATATAGGGGAGGGGACTTCCTGTCTTGGGTGTGCCAGCGTCCATCACCTGAAGGCAAGATCTATAACCCACATAGTAATTACTATGCCGCTCTGTGTCCCGTGATGTACGAGAAAGAAATTTATGTAAACTGGAACAAATGCTCTCCAGTTCATTGACAATTACAAGGTGAAGGTATCTAAAGTATAACTACATACGAAGAAAGTTATACAAACCAAATATGTGAAAAGCATTGAGTAAAGATGAGAGGAAGCCAAAATTGATTAACACCAACTGGCTTGTGAGGGGGGGGGGGGGGGGACGACAACCACACACACACCACACTAGTTATCCAACAGTCTCTGGATTCAGTAAAAAAGAAAAAAAAAAATCAAGACACCGAGCTCTGGTACAACCCTGAAAATCAAAGTTTGAACTTCTTGACTCTGTACTTGCTCCAGTTGAATGATTTACAGCCTGAAAGTGTTTTTACCTTCATGCATTCTGTGCATGAAGGCAAAAAAAAAAAAAAAAAAAAACACGTTGGTACTTACATGAGCCTGATCCCGATCCAGGAATGTACACGAGATCGGCTGTCCTGGCTCTCTGCCTCCTCATTGGCTCCTGCTGCAGTCAATCACAGCCAGCGAGGAGGGAGTGGGGGCCGGGCTCGGGAGCAAGCATGCATGAATGCCCCCATAGCAAGCAGCTTGCTATGGGGACACTTAGCATGGGAGGAATCCAGAGCTCCAGCAGGAAACCCAAGGAGGATCAGGTTGTTCTGTGCAAAATCGTTGCACAGAGCAGGCAAGTAAAACATGTTTGTCAAATTTACACAACCACCCAATTTGCTGTAGCAGCTGGGAGTAAGTCAACTAACCCCCCCATACTGCACCCCCCACCCCATGTGACATCAGTGGCAGTAAAAGGCTTAAGGAGATTGTACATTCAAAAGAATGTGGCTAGATCAACTTTATTTGGAATATCACATCTTACATAAAGACCATTCACACCATTAATGTTCTTTTTATTAGCCCATTTCAATGGTTTACAAAATGGCCAAATACAGTGCAATAAAAACAGAATTAGATAATCATAATATTAGTAACATACACGTACAAGTTTTCTAAATACCCGAAATTTAGCACAGGTAATATATGAAATGACTCACCGTTTTGTAGCATTTGCATGATATGTTCCTTAATCATGGGGAGGACAATCTTTCCACCCAAACCGCAAGCCATTCTATCCAAGGCACTTTCACCAGCTACAGCATTGCTAGAAAAAAAAAACACGCGTAATAAAAATGTGTTTAGATCGTTTAATTCAAACAGGAGCAAATGCGATCAAAGGACAGAAAAACAGCCATATTTGAATTAAAAACACATTTTACATGCAAGAAAAACAAAGGCAACCGACTTAAAACTAGCAAAATGGGTAATAGTGCATATGGACAGGGTCACTTCCCAGCACTGAAGCTAGCAAAAATAAATAGGAGAGGCTAGCTGGAGAGTAAGCAAATCCCCTATTCTTTTAAATTGATTTTAGTTTCCACTGATTCTTTGAAGTGGTAAGGGGGGGGGGGGGGGGGGGCACATTTTGACTTGTTGCTTTACCTTTCAGGCACAATGAGCCTCCAGGTAGACTACTTTAAATGAATCCATAGTTTAGAGCTCCCTGACATGGGAGTGTGACAAATATATATAACAATGCTGAACAGTTTCATTTTTTTTCCTGTGCTGGAAACTTTTAGCTTGTGCCATAAAAAATATTCTACAGCTGGGATCACACACCCACACACTATATAGTTGTATACAATATATTAGAGCTGCACGATTCTGGCCAAAATGAGAATCACAATTTTTTTGCTTAGAATAAAGATCATGATTCTCGCAGTGTAAAACCTTTCACATACAAAAAAAAAAAATATTGCAACAACCACCATTTTATTATTTAGGGTCTCTACTAAATATATAATGTTTGGGGGTTCCAAGTAATTTTCTAGCAAAAAAATATAGGATTTTTGTACTCACCGTAAAATCCTTCCCTGAAGTTCATTGACAGACACAGCACGAGTCTTGACCTTAGGGTTATATATGCCTTTTATCAGGAGAGGACTAGGCAGAATCATGTTAAAAACATCAACCTTGCACAGTACCGCCCAGGGGGGCGGTCCTACTGGCTATAATCCCTCACACTGCATCCAGCAGCTCAGTTCGTCAAAAAGCAGTACAAACATAAAAAGGAGGGGTGGATGCCGTGTCCGTCAATGAACTTCAGAGAAAAGGATTTTACGGTGAGTACAAAAATCCTATTTTCTTTCATTCATTGACAGGCACAGCACGAGTCTTGACCTTCGTGACGTCCCCAAGCAGTGTAAAAAAAACGAGGGGTGGGAACAGCAAGCAAACTTCCACCCAAAACAACCAGCTCCTCAACGGAGGAGTTACAACCTTAAACAGCCACCTGCAGAACCTTGCGGCCGAAGCAAGCATCCGCAGATTCACTCACATCAACCTTGTAAAAAACTTACACACCTGGGAAACAGACGCTTGATGTCGGAAAGCCCAAGGAGGCACCTATTTCTCTGGTTGAATGTGCCGTGACAGGAAAGGGAGGCGCCCGCCCTTTCAAGGCATAAGCCTGAATCACGATCTGTCTGATCCACCGAGAAATGTTGGCCAATGAGACCGCCAGGCCCTTCTTTGGACCAACCACCAAAACAGTGAGTCTGACCTGCGAAACGGAGCCGTAGCAGACAGATACACACGCAGAGCTCGGACCACGTCCAAGGAATGCAAGGCAACCTCTTTGGGGTGCACCGTCTAAAACACAAGGATGGAAGCACAACATCCTCATTGAGATCAAAAGCCGAAACAACCTTAGGAAGAAACGAAGGCTGTGGGCGTAGCACCGCCTTATCCTTGAGGAGGATCAAGTAGGGAGACTTGCAAGACAAGGCCGCCAACTGAAAAACCCTCCTGACTGATGTAATAGCCACCAGAAAGGCTACTTCCTGAGAGAGTGTCGATAGGGGAATCTCTCCAATGTTCTCAAATGGTGGTTTCTGAAGTACCGAGAGCACCAGATTCAAATGCCACGGAGGCAGTGGTGGTCGAACCGGAGGGGCCACATGTCGAACCCCTTGCACAAACGTACTCACCAGTGAATGAGCCGCCAAGGGTCATTGAAAGAAGACAGCCAAGGCTGATATCTGCCCCTTAATGGTGCTTAAGGCAAGTTTTTGATCCACTCCACGCTGTAAAAACAGCAGGATCCTGGAAACCGAATGTGGACGCCACCTCATCTCCTCACACAGATGTAGGCCTTCCACGTGCAATGATAAATCTTCCGCGAAGACTACTTCCGTGTCCTCAGCATGGTGGAAATTACCGAAGCCGACAGGCCTCGGTCCCTTAGCACCCGACTTTCAACAGCCATGCCGTTAAAGCCAGCGACTGTAAAGCAGGATGAAGTATAGGACCTTGCGAAAGAATGTCCTCTCGCATCGGCAGTCGCCAAGGAACATCCACCACCAGTCGTACTAAGTCAGCGTACCAGGGACGCCAAGGCCAATCTGGGGCAATTAGAATCATCGGAATCCCCTTGTCTACTCTGCGAAGCAGACGAGGAAATAAGATTTTTTGTACTCGCCATAAAATCTGTTTCTCTGACGTTCATGGACTGACACAGCCTCTTAATATTTGACAAGTGGGTTTATGTCCCTGCTTGCAGGAGAGAACTAGGCATAATGTCCCTCCAGACATAACCCGCCCACCTGCAGCCAGCAGACCTTAGTTCGTAACAAAGCAGTACAAACCTTAAAGGGTGGGTGCCGTGTCAGTCCATGGAATCAGAGAAATTGATTTTACGGTGAGTACAAAAATCTTATTTTCTCTTACCGTCCATGGACTGACACAGCCTCTTAATATTTGACAAGTGGGATGTCCCAAAGAAGTGTCAAAAAGAGGGGTGGGAGCAAAGTGAAAGAAAAACCAAACTTCACTCCAAACAAGCAGAGCTCCTCAACGGAGGAGTTGCAACTTAAACAGTGGCCTGCAACACCTTGCGGCCGAAGGAAGCATCAGAAGATGCAGCCACATCAACCTTGTAAAACTTAGAAAAGGTATGTGCGGACGACCAGGTCGCCGCCTTGCACACTTGTGCAACCGACGCTTGATGTTGGAAAACCCAGGAAGCACCAATTGCTCTGGTGGAATGCGCCGTAACCAGAAAGGGAGGTGCCCGCCCCTTAAGGGCATAGGCCTGTATGACGGTCTGCCTAATCCACCCAGAAATAGTGGCAGGCGAAACCGCTTGGCCCTTTTGTGGGCCTGACACAGCCACAAACAGCAAGTCAGACTTCCGAATGGGAGCAGTAACGGACAGGTACACCTGCAAGGCACGTACCACGTCTAGCGAGTGAAGCGCAAACTCTCTGGGATGTGACGGATGAGGACACAAGGACGGCAGGACAATGTCCCCATTAAAGGTGAAAGGCCGAGACCACCTACGGAAGAAAAGGTCGCAGACGCAACACAGCCTTATCCTTATGGATGACCAAGTAAGGCGGCTTGCAAGACAATGCCGCCAACTCAGACACCCGTCTGACAGAAGTAATGGCTACTAGGAAAGCCACCTTCTGAGACAATGTCAAAAGAGGGATCTCTCTGATGTTTTCAAAAGGAGGTTCTTGAATAACCGAGCGCACCAAATCGCAAGGAGGGAGAGGTTTGACAGGGGGGAGCACATGGCGAACCCCCTGCACAAAAGGTGCTAGTCAAGGAATGGCCCGCTAGCGGTCGTTGAAAGAAGACAGCCAGGGCCAAAATTTGACCCTTGATGGTACTCAAAGCCAGCTTTTGGGTCACACCACGCTGTAAGAACAGCAGAATCCTGGGAACGGAATACGTCCGTGGACGCCAATCTAGCTCCTCGCACATAGCGATGTAAGCTTTCCAGGTACAGTGATATATCTTTCTAGAGCAAGATTTCCGGGCGTTCAACATGGTTGAGATGACCGAATCTGAGAGACCTTGGTCCCTCAGCACCTGGCTTTCAAATAGCCATGCCGTGAAAGCCAAGGACTGTAAAGCAGGCTGAAGTATGGGACCTTGAGACCGAAGGTCCTCCCACAGAGGCAGTCGCCAGGGAACGTCCGCGACTAGCCGCACAAGATCGGCATACCAATGACGCCGTGGCCAATCTGGAGCAATGAGGATCACCGGAATGCCCTCGGCCTCCACCCTGCGAAGCAGGCGAGGCAGCAACTGCAGCGGCGGGTAGGCATATAACAGGCGATACTGACCCCACTGGGCCACCAAAGCGTCTGAGGCGTATGCCCAGGGGTCCCTGGACCTGGCCACAATCTCGACACCTTGCAATTGAGTCGAGGCCAAGAGGTCCACGTCTGGCGTGCCCCACCGCCGGCAAAGGAGTTGGAACACCTCCGGATGCAAGGACCATTCCGCTTGGTCCAACGTCTGCCGGCTCAGATAGTCGGCCTGCCAGTTGTCTATTCCTGGAATATAAACGGCCGACAGAGCCGGCACACTCCTTACTGCCCATCATAGGATGTGAGCGACCTCAGATGCCGCCGCTGAGCTCTGAGTTCCCCCATGATGGTTGACAGATGCCACCCGCTGTGGCGTTGTCCGACTGGATCCTGACCGAGTGGCCCTGTAGCCTCTCCGACGAGGCACAGTCGGATCGCTCGGAGGTCCAGGACATTGATCGGTAGACGGGATTCGACCGGGGACCACAGCCCTTGAACAGAGGACTCCCAGACCCCACCCCAGCCCATAAGGCTGGCATCCGTCGAGATCACCGTCCACCGGATAGGAAGGAACGACTTCCCAGACCGAAGAGCCGGGGATCTCAACCACCGCGTCAGGGACGCCCTGACCGAGTGACTCGCCTGGATCTGATGATCCAATTACAACGGGGACTTGTCCCAAGCAGACAGGATCCCCCTCTGTAAGGCATGAGTGTGAGATTGAGCATACAGAACTGCATCGAAAGGCCACCATGAGTCCCAGGACGCTCATGCAGTAACGGATTGATGACCATTTTCGGGACATCAGAAGCTGCACCGCAGATTGAAGAGTCTGCAGCTTCTCCAAGGGTAGGAAGACTTTCGCCTCTGAAAAGTCCAGGATCAACCCCAAATACCAAACGCTGGGTCGGATCCAGGACTGACTTCGGAGTGTTCAGAAGCCACCCGAAGGCCCAGAGGGTCTGACTATTGTCACAATTTCTTCTAATGCTGAGCCAGTGTCTGCTCTCAGAAGAAGATCATCCAGATTGGGAGGCATTTCTATCGTGGGCTGTCTGAGCTAAGCCAGAATCGGGGGCAAGCACCTTGGTGAAAACCTGCGGTGCCGACGCTAAACCGAAGGGAAGCGTCTCAAATTGATAGTGGACTTCGCCCATCGCAAAGCGCAGAAACTTCTGGTGACCAGCGCAGATTGGACCATGCAAGTAAACGTCCTTGATGTCCAAGGATGCCAGAAAGTCTTTATACTGTGCAGGCGACGAAGGCGTGCACATCATTGGGGCGTGGGAGAAAACAGGAGAACCGGAGGAAACAGGAGAACCAGGGGAAACCCACGCAAACCGCATACACAACCGTGTAGGTATGTCAGTATGCGAATAAACAAATTGCACATATTTATGCTGTGCATAGCGCCGAAAGCACGCACACCATTGGAGCGTGGGAGGAAACCCACGCAGACTACATACACATACCGTATAGGTATGATAGCATGTGTGATAAACATTTTGAACATGTTTACGTTGTGCATAGCGCCAAAAGCGTGCACACCGTTGGAGCGTGGGAGGAAACCCACGCAGACCCAGAGAGTAAAATACATACATATACTGTGAATGTATTTAGCGTTGTGTATAAACAAATTGAGTATGTTTACACTGTTTATGGCACCGAAGGCGTGCATGTCATTGGAGCGTGGAAGGAAACCCACACAGACTGCATACACATACCGTGGAGGTATGGTAGTATGTGAATAAACATATTACACATGGTTATGCTGTGCATAGCGTCGAAAGCGCGCATACCATTGGAGGGCAGGAGGAAACCGGAGTACTCGGAGGAAACCCACGCAGACCGCATACACATACCGTGTAGGTATTCTAGTATGTGTGATAAAAACATATTGATCATGTTCATACTGTGCATAGCGCCAGTCGCACACACCGTTTGAACGTGGGAGGAAACCGGAGGAACCCACGCAGACTCAGAGTGTAGAATACATACATATACTGTAAATGTATTCAGAGACGTGCATGTTATACTGTCATTGGAACGTGGGAGAAACCCACGCAGACAGAGCAATAACACATACATACACTGTATGTTAGGTATAATTGGGTAAACTATGGCGCTTATCTCCATCGTTCCAACCTGCGTATATGTGCTGCTGAAGCAAGCTGCAGGTAAAAAACTAAATCTGACACCTCAGACCGTGGTCCTGTCAGAGCGGTCCCCAGGAAATGGCAGGAAACCACAGGTGCAGAGACTCAGGTGTTGCCATGGAGATATTACACAGAAGGCTCACAGGGACTAGACAAATGAATAAAGTCCCCCTACCATGCCCGGGGGTGGGGGGGCACCGCGTATCACTTTCATCCATGCTGCTCTAGAAGCAGTGTGTGAGGAAGCTGTGAGGAGAACCGTGCTGCGCCCTGCCAATGGTGTAAAAGAAAAGCTTTAAATGAAGGGAGACTGTCTCCACCAAAGGATCTCCAGCTGCAGCCTCCAGCATGAGAGTGTCCCTCACCATCAATGAGTTCACTACCAAGCGTCCCGTCATTTACTGACCCCCAGGAGTCTTCCTCAGAAGGAATGTCCTGGTCAAAAAAAGAAAATATATACAAAAAATTCAGAGCTAGGGTCCTGAGCTGCAGCTAGGCCCATATCTGAAACCGAGCACTCCCCTACTAAAGGTAGTGTGGGGAGAGGGTGCATTATAGCTCCCGTTCGCTCGCACACCTCTTCCATCCTGACAAGAAAGGAGTCCAGGACTGCCGACAACTGATCCGTAGGGACTGCAGGTGCATTAGCCCTGCCTGTTGTGACATGAATGGGGAAGCAGGTGAACCAGACTCCATAACTCGCCACTTCTGAGACTTTTGTACAAAGTCTACCTCTCTGGCTGTGCTGGTTGTGGGAGGTTACCCAGGGGACTCACCGACCCAGTGGGGACCGCTCTGTTCCGCTGCCTGTGCTGCGCTGTACAGCGCGAATGAGTAGCGAGGAGAATCGCGGCGTTCCAGCAGCGATAGAGGCCAAACATTCGAAAAACGCATGCGGCTCCAAGAAAATGGCCGCCGCCACTGTAACTGCGCCATAACGAACCACGGCAAGATGGCCGCCATGCGCGCCAGTTTAAAAATAGTGACAGAAAAACATGGCGCCGAAAAGGCCCAAAAACACACACATTCCCGTTTTTTTACCCCCCCTTGCGCCCACACACCGCTTCCACCCTGGCAACAAAAAGGACTCCAGGACCGCCGAAAAAAGCGTTAATAGGCACCGGTTGCCACCACAGGGATGTCAGGGGAAGAAGCGCCAGCTTCTGACGCCATGCTGACCCACACTCGCCTGACACCCGTTAGGGACCAAAGGCAAGGTACACAAAAAGGTCCACCCTCCTAGCTGCCACAGACTGAGGGGCCCCCCAGGAGGACTCACCACCCTGACCCAGGTACTGCACAGCGCTGCCGTCCGCTCTCTTGTCTGTGTTCTATGCCGTCTGCGCCTTTGACAAAGAATATTCCCAGCGCTAGAGACCAAAACTAAGCTGGGGCTACAAGAAAACGTCCGGCCACCTCAGAAAAACGAGCGCGGGCTACAAGAAAATGGCCGCCTGAGCAACAAGCGCAGGCTACAAGAAAATGGCCGCCAGGCGCATGCGCGGCAGCTTCCAAGATGGCCGCAGTCATCTAAAGCTCCGCTCCACCGCGGCCCTATTCTGACCACCGGAGCTTACAGATCGCTCCACCGGACCCCTAACCGGGATAATCGCATAGGGGACACCCCCCGGAACCCGCAGATGTCATCCTCGCTGGCCAGCAGGGACCTCTCCAGCCAGATGTCAGCCGCGCCAGGCCCCCTCAGCTATGCCAAAATGGCGGCGGCTCCACGAGGCCCGCTCCTCACAGAACGCTCTGAGGACTCTATAGCTGACCAGGATCTGGTCCCACCTCAATCCTCAGGTACCGAGTACCCCCCCCCCCGCTGACCCCAGCCGTCTCCCCCTCCTCCACTGAATCTTTACTGGGCAGGGTGGGCGCTGCATGTCCCACTACACCTATGCTGGATCCCCACACAGGCATGCTTCATTCAGTCAGTGAAGCACAGGAGGAGGCCCCAACCCCCACTGACTTTCCCTCCATGATGGCTGCATTCTCTCATATGTTGTCTAGAAGCCTGGCTCTGAATGCTGCACAGATTACATCCTCCATTCATGCGGATCTGCAGCAAATTGGGGTCAGGATGGACACTATAGAACAGAAAGCTGATCAGGCCGTGGCACGGATTAATCAGAATTCCTCCAGGCTGCAAGACGTGCAGGATCAATTGGAAACTGCTTTTGCAAAGATCGATGACCTCGAGAATAGATCAAGAAGACATAAAAAAACAAAAAACAAAAAAACTTTAGGCTACGGGGACTCCCGGAATCAGAGAAAGAGGTACAATCTGCTGTGAAATCACTTTTAAAGACCCTTATCCCTGACATTACTGAACCACATCTGGAGCTGGATAGAGCTCACAGAGCCCTTCAATCTCCTCGCTCTGATGGCCTTCCCAGAGACATCATTGTGAAACCGCACTATTAGTCAAAGAAGAGGTGATGAGGAAGGCTAGGTACTCTGACAACCTCACTTTGCACGGCCACAAAATTCAAATTTTCGCTGACCTTTCTCCATACACAGTACAAAAGACGCTCATTTAAACAGTTATTGCAAGTGCTCATGTTCAAGGAAATCGCATACAGATGGGCCTTTCTGTCTGAACTTTTCTTATAAGAACAAAGGCTTTGGCTTCTCATTTGCGGAAGGGGAGCGTATCCTGACATCTCGGATTGATTCATCTGGATCCTGGTCCTACATCAGCTAACAGAGGGACTCCTGCCTCCACGAAGCGACCTCCACCGGCGAGCCCGCTGCACCAAACATGGCTGAATCACGGTTCCAAGCGCACCAAAGAAAACCTCCCGCCCCGATACTTTTTTTCTCCCCCTTTTTATGACACATCTCCTTACAAATCCCCTCTCTGAACTAGGTCCTGATATGGGACACATTTCCTTTTGTTGAAACTGTTTTGGGGATCTCCCCTCAATCTCTGGCAATCCTGTACCGCTCCATTCCATACTTGGGGATCCACTTACGCATTATATGGGATCCCCCCTCGGGGACCGCAGATATTTTTCTTGGGCTGGTTCCTGGGTGGGATCCGCCTACCTGCCTACTTCCCAACCCGGAAGGGGAGTGGGCAGGGTCTGGCCGGCACTCATGGTTCAGTTATATTACACGGTTTACTTATGTAGGCTCCTGTTGCTCTCAGTTAGAGGGCGCTCTGTAGTTAGAGAATCATAGGTTCTTTGGGACCTTCAGTCATTACTGTTATGGGAAGTTGGGGCTGTGGTGGACCCAACGCACCTCCCTAGGATCAGAAGCACATTTGGTGCATCTGGATCCATATCCGGTTTCCCTGTCGCCAGGGTATACCGATCCTCTTGGGTATTGGGGTAGGGGATCGCTAGTTCACTCCACCCCGGGGGTGGGGGGACCCCTCAGTTCGGTTTTGTATACGTTCCTTGATAACAATTCTACGTCAAGTGTATAATGCAGTTTTCTGCTCTCCTCTTCTCCCCTTTTTCATCTTTTTTCTCTTGTTGATGCACTTCGGTGCTTCCACAGGCTCCATGGCTGTCTCCGATCTCCCGTCCCAGGCTCCGGGTCATGGCTTAGATTCACCTCAGGACATCGCAGGGAGAGTCGCTCTCAATTCCCGGGTAAGTGGCGGTACTCGCTCATAGATTCCACCTCTCTGATCCATGACTGACACATACCAAGCCCCGCCCTCCCTCAAAATTATCTCACACAACACTCCGGGCCTCAACTCCCCAATTAAACGCAGGAAACTCCTCCAGCAATATCATTCTATGCATGCAGACGTTCTTTTACTGCAGGAAACTCACTTCCCTTCCTCTAAGCCCACGTTCATCCATCAACGGTACCCTCAGTTCTTTTTAGCTTTGGCAGACGACAAAACAAATAGGGGTGGCAGTCTGTTTTGCCAGGCATATTAACTTTTCTCCGCTTGAAACTTTAATAGATCCTATGGGTCGCTAAATTTTGGTTTCGGGCCACATCGATGGGGTACTATACACTTTTGTTTCCTACTACACTCCCAACAGGGGCCAAAAACCCTTTTTTTAATCTTTGTTACACAACCTACAGACACACTTTAAGGGTACGTTATTCATCGGCGGCGACTCAAACACTGCATTTGATTTCTCTCTAGACAAATGTTCAAACGGTACTTCTAAACCTAAACGCCCTTCCAAACAGTGTTAAAATAGCAAAGCTTCTTCACACTGCAGGACTGATAGATGTTTGGAGAGAGTCCAACCCCCGCACAAAAGACTACACTCATTTTTCAGCACCTCATAAATCTTTTGCCAGAATTGACCACATTTTCACCCGCTCCCCTACAATCCCTTTAATCAGGAACTCCAAGATAGTGGATTCCTCCCTCTCAGATCACGCCATGGAGATTGCGATTGCACAGAGGCCCTCTGGGTCAGATAGCCCCCTCGCTGGCGCCTACGGGAATCCCTATTAAGCGATCCAATTCAATGCACTCTGCTGGAAAAAGCTATTACGGAATACTTTCTTATTAACGCTACGAGTGATGTATCCCCTTCTACGGTATGGGAAGCTCATAAGTCAGTAATTAGAGGGAATCTAATTCAACTATCAGCTAAACTAAAAGCGGAACACAAGGCAGAGACGCTGAGGCTTACTGAGGACTTTCGCAAGTTAGCGAAAGCCCACAAGAGCCATCCTACCCCTGAATCTCTCGCGAACCTAGATAATGCCCGGGCTCTACTAAACTTGTCACTGACCACAGCCGCCGAACAGCACCTTCGGTGGACAGGGGCCAAATTCTATGCCCAAACTGATAGGATAGGTTCGAAATTAGCAGCTAAACTGAGTCCCAAACAGTGCACTCTTGCTTTCCCTAAAATTCGGACAGCTAATGGGGAACTGACGCAGAACCCGCCCAAGATAATGGACGCTTTCCTGAGGTTTTTTACTGAACTATATAAACCAAACCTGAATCCCCCCAAGTCACTACGTGATGAATTTTTAAATACCCTTCCCCTACCTACTCTTACGAAGGATCATTGTGAGCTCTTAGAGAGCCCTTTTACCCAGGAAGAAGTGCTGGACACCATTAAAACTCTTAAACTGGGATCCTCCCCGGGTCCAAATGGCTTTTCCACGGGCTACTATAAAAAATTTGGCCCCTGCCTGGCCCCCCATTTGACACGATTTTTCAACTCTCTCAGGGATGGAGCCCCTTTGAGCAAGGACTTGAACTCGGGCTACATCTCGGTAATACCGAAACCGGGCAAGGACACCAGTGATGTGGCAAATTTTCGCCCCATCTCGCTTATCAATAATGACATAAAAATAATGACCAAAATAATGGCAAACAGACTTTCGAGTTTCATTTCTTCTTGTGTTTATAAGGATCAGGTGGGCTTCATCCCTGGCAGACAGGGACCTGACCAGATTAGACGTGCCATGACATTATCTCTCTGCTTCATTCACAGTGGGATGGGGGTCCTCCTCAAAAAGGCTTTCTACTTTCAATAGACCTACACAAGGCCTTTGATTCAATAGACTGGGCATACCTGACTGACATCCTGAGGAAATGGGGATTTGGCTCACACTTCCTTCAGCTTATTAACTCACTTTACTCTGACCCCTCAGCACAGATTCGTTTACTGGGCAGATATTCCGATTCATTCTCCATTGGCAGGGGGACCAGGCAGGGATGCCCACTCTCCCCTTTGCTGTAGCAATCGAGACTCTAGCTATTGCACTACGGTCAAACCCTGACATTAAAGGGGGTCAATTGTGGTCCCCAGGAACATAAGTGTGCATTATACGCTGACGACCTCCTTTTCGTCACTTCCCCCCTGACCACCACTCCTTTGATCCTCAAGACACTGCGGATATTCAGTGAGATCTCTGGTCTGAGGGTCAACATGAACAAATCACTGGCACTGAACATATCCGTCCCCCCGGACACTTTAAAGAAACTATCCAGTGATTTTGATTTTTCCTGGGCTCCCACACTTATTCCATACTTGGGCATCAAACTTACGTCTAATATAAGTACCTTGTTTAAAATGAACTACCCCCCTATGGTGCTCAAATGCAAAAATGACATGGAAAGGTGGTCCAAGAGTGGTTTATCATGGTTGGGCAGAGTTCATGCTATTAAAATGACCCTCCTCCCATGCCCTTTATACCTGTTTAGATCTCTCCCAATCCCGATCCCAAAACAATTCCTCAGTAAAACTCAGTCGGATGTAATGCGCTTTATATGGGGCAGGAGGGGATACAGATGTCCTGCGGGAATACTATTCCGTCTAAGATCTCAGGGTGGTCTGGGCCTACCTCACCTTTGGGGCTACTATCAGGCAGCTCAATTAACACAAATCTCTGCAGCCTTCTCTATGGGCCCGAAACCAGACTGGCTAACCATGGAAAGACAGGCTGTCCCATCACACACCGTTGACTATTAGGGTGCGAACCCAAAACGCAGACCAGCTATTCTATCACCTACTCTCTCGCACTCAGTAGCACTTTGTTCCAAGCTTTTTACCCTACGCACCCTGATATCCCCACTGAGGCCTTTGATGCATTTATTTCACAATACTGACTTCCCCGGGGATGAATATTCGGGCGTTCTGATGGTGGACAGATAAAGGCCTTTATAGAATCGGACACTTTCTATCCCCAGCAGGGCCACTTTCCTTATCACACTACTGGACATGCCTAATTCGGAACTTTTTAGATTCAACCAAACATCCCATTTCCTTCACTCCATTTGGACAGACAAAACAATTCCCCCCACCATTACTCCCTATGAACAATGGTGTGCCAATGCATTGGATCAGAGGGGAGGCATCTCACTAATTTATACGGCTCTAATGTCTAAGACGGATGTACCGGCCTACGCCCGGACCTGGGAGGAAGATACCGGCGGCACGTGGGACGCAGAGGTTTGGTTCCGCGCTTCACAACGAGCTTTCAAAGGTATTCTCAATATTTCAATTGCAGAGGCTAGCCTAAAGGTGCTGATAAGGTGGTATTATGTCCCTTCCAGGTTGGCACGGATGTACCCAGGATCTTCACCTGTATGTTATAGAGGTGGTGAACTAGAGGGCTCGATGCTCCACATTTGGTGGACCTGCCCCCGCATTAGATCCTTTTGGCAGAAAGTGTTCCGTATCATTAGCTCTCTGACAGAGGTAACAGTGACCCCACATCCCTGTACAGCTCTACTCAATCATAATATTCCCAATTTATCTAAATGCTCCCAGGTGTTGGCATTCTTCGTCCTATTGGGCGCCAGAATGATCATAGCCAGAGCCTGGAAGAGACCCACCATTTCCTTCCAGGGATTCAGGAGGAAGGTTTCTTGGATCATGATGCAAGAACAAATTGTAGCTAAAATGAATGACAAAACTGAAAAATTTAGATCCATTTGGGAACCCTGGGCCACCTTCTGCAATATGTCTCTCATACCTGGAGTACAGCCTGTCCACACATACATCTTCTTGATAGCTGACTTACTCTTCTTTCTCTTACTACTTTCTAACACGTTTCTCTTTTCCCCAACTTTCTGACTCACTTCTTGACGTCTCAGTGTTCTAATATGGTTACTGAGAATTTTGATTACAGGTTCTGTTCTTTGCGGTGTTATGTTATTGCTACGGTTATGTGTATCCCTCACTTTCCTATACGGTATAGTAATCCTACAGACCGGGTGGGAGGGCCGGGCGACCCTGGCCCCTGGGATGCAGTGTGAACCCTTTTGGGGCATCCGGGGGGTCGGAGGCTGCTGGGCCACATTGGGTTTTGTTCCATGAAGTGATGAGGGATCTATGGAACTAAGGTAATGCCATTGCATATTGGATTCTGTATTGCTAGTAGTAACCTGGGACACCTTAAAGGTAGGTAATTAGATATGTCAACTTGTATAAGCAACTTTTGGAACGTATTGTATTTTCTTATAACATTTCACTTTAATTTCTGATTGATCTGTCATCGCAAAAATCTCTTAATAAAATTTTTTTGAACTTAAAAAAAAGAAAGAAAAAAAAAGAAAAGAAAATGGCCGCCGGCCGTCCTGAGGTAAAGAAAATGCCCGCGAACACGCCGACCCTCCGCGCGGAGGCATCCCACATGGACATACCAAGAACACATCCACTGTGGAGGAGAGCGGACCCCGAACACCCAGTGCAGCCCCCAGCCAGGACTCGGAGCCCCGGTCAGGTACACAGCAGGCCCAGCCACCACAGATGCACGGGGAGGAGGGAGAGTGAGAGACCCCCTAGTCGACCTCCCCAGGAACGCCCAGCTGTTCCATCCTGCCGAAACAGGTGGAGCCCTACTTACCCGTCCTGCAGGGACTGCTGGACGCATTCCGGACAGACCCATCACCCGAGCGGTACGGGGTGGCTGTCAGCCACGGCACACTGATTCGGACAGCAGTAGCCTGGTCATATGTGTGCCCCGGAGCATATAAACTCACCGGCCACCCCTGGAGCAAACGGGGCATGTCGTGGCCGACCCAACGCGTAGCTAAAGGTCTGCTCGCGCTCGATGGCCGGGCTGGGGAGACTACCAGGATCTGTATTATCCAGCCTGTCACCCAGCCGGCTGTTGATATTAGATCTCAGGATCAAAAAAAGTAGGAAAAAAGCAAAAAATCTCCAGGAACAATGGTCCCAACCGGGAGCCAGGTCCTTCTATGTTATGCTGAAAAAAACTGAGCTGCTGGATGCAGTGTGAGTTATTGCCAGTAGGACCGCCCCCTGGGCGGGTACTATGCAAGATGATGTTTTTAACAGGATTCTGCCTTGTCCTCTCCTGATAGAAGGCATATAACCCCAAGGTCAAGACTTGTGCTGTGTCCGTCAATGAACGAAAGAGAAAAAATGATTTTAACTTGAAACCAACAAATGCTAGAAAAAGGTTTAGCGTTCAAGTGGTTAAACTTTCCTCATTTAGACACTGAAGTTTAGTTCTTTGATCCAATTCACAAATTGTTACAATGTTTCCACTTAGTTCCCCTGCTAAAGAATGTTGTGATACTTGGCAGACTGCCCGGATTTTTTTTCCTTTTTGACACTGTTGGCTGAGCAGAGAGAATTCTCTGCATAGAAAGATCATGAAATACTTTGTCAAGATCGCAAAGGGGGGGGGGGGGGGGGAGCGATAACGATTGACGATTAATTGTGCAGCTCTAATACAGTTTTAGAATTGAATGTACTACAATTTGAATACTATATTAGGTAAATACCTGTCAAAATCATCATCCTCTAACTCATCAGCATTTGACCATTCTTCATCTTCTTCCAAGTCTACCATCATTGCTAACATTTGGGGTACTAAAAGCAAAAGGTTTCATTAAACATCAAGACCAGACAAAAGCACACAAAACAAATCCATCAGCAAGGCTTACACAAACATTCAAGATCGACTTACTTGCTTGAGCAACAATACTTGTATGTTTCCTCAACATAGCAGCAGCTGTCTCTGAGAGGGTGACAATAACCTCAAGTGCCAACTGTCTTTGCATGTTGCTTAAGCTTGTGTCAGCACAAAGCTTCACAAAAAAAAAAAAAAGTTAAATAATGTACTCATGTGTTAAAGTAATATAAAAATCGCATGAATATATTACTACCTTTAAGCTTAGTTGCAAAGTTGCTTCCAGGTGGGGCCTCAAATATTTGGGAACCGTATCCGCAATTTCCACAAGTGACTTCAGAACAGAATCATCATTTTGATAACACGACTCATTCACAGCCTAAAAAATATTTTTGAAAATATTAGTACTGGGAAAAAAAATCTGAGGCCAACAGATAGAAAACAGTTTTTTCAATTAAGCGAGATACAGCAAGGAGGTTTTGGGGTCAATTTTATTAAAAATGGTTCTTGGCGTGTATATGCAATTGAGGTGTAAACAATTATATACAGGGACGAAATTTGATCCCCTGCTAATTTTGTAAGTTTGCCCACTTACAAATAGCCTAATTGTTATTATAGGAGGAGTATTTTCAATGATCGAGACAGAATATCAACCAAAAATACAGAAAAAAAAAAACGCATGACATAAATGTTATAAAATAGAGTTGCAGTTCAATACAAGTAATTTATCCCCTACCAACTAACAATTCTGGTTCCCACAGACTGGCTACAGTATGTGCTCATGTGGTACACATTAGAGCTGCATGATTCTGGATAAAATGAGAATCATGTTTTTGCTTAGACTAAAGATCACGATTCTCTCAATTCTCACAGCATTAAAATAAAAATTTAAAGTCAGCAGCTACAAACACTGTAGCTGCTGACTTTTAATAAGGACACTTACCTGTCCCTACTCGCCCGCGATGATGGCCCCCCGATGCCGATCCCTCGATCATTGCAGGTCCCACGCCGCCATCCTAAGGGAAACAGGCAGTGAAGCCTTTACGGCTTCACTGCCTGTTTCCTACTGCGCATGCGCAAGTCTCTCGCCGATTTGTGAACGGGCAGCTGCTCTGATTACTCACAGTTCCCAGAAGGCAGCGCGCCTATTCACCAGAAGACACCGCGAGAAGGAGGGATGAAGAAGATCTACCTCGGATAAGGAAGAGGCAGATTAGGAACATCTGCATAGCAACCGGTATTTCGGGTAAATAAAAAAAAAAAATTGTGCATTTTTTTCAGGGTGGAACTCCACTTTAACACAATATTTCGTACAAAAAAAAAAGAAAAAATTTCTTTTTAATTCATCGAAGTGTATGTTACCCAAAAAAATTGCGTTTGAAAGACTGCTGCGCAAATACAGTGCAGCATAAATTATTCTCTAGGGTCTCTGCTAAAAATTTGTAAAAAAAAAATCAGTTTTTAACTTGTTAGAAAAAAGGTTTGGTCTTTAAGTGGTTAAACTGCCATCATTTACCAACCCGAAGTTCATTCCTTTCATTTAAAAACTAAAAGATACATTGCATCTCTTCTCTATCTCAGTGCTGAGGAATGTTGATAAACATTTGTTGGCTTTTTTGACAGCTCGGCTCTGCACCGTTTACATAGAATCGCAAAAACAGCCGATTAGCATTGTGAGGTGGGGTTGAACTGAGATTGTGATCTTATCATGCATCTCTAGTACACAGTCAATTTAAAGCACAGTTCCAGCCTCAAAATATAAAAAAATAAAATAATGAAAGTCAGCAGCTACAAATACTGTAGCTGCTGACTTTTAATATAAGGACACTTACCTGTCCAGGGATCCCACGATGTCTGCCACCCAAAGCAGATTCTGCTTGGGTGCAGGTGCTGCCATTGCAACTAAGGGAATTCGGCAGTGAAGCCTTCGAGGGGCTGATGGCATAGCTCGCCACAGAGGCGTTAGAACGGAAGTACAGTGGAACCTCGAATTGCGAGTAACGCGGTTAACAAGCTTTTCGCAATACGAGCACTGTATTGTTAAAAATCCTGACTCTGTTTGTGTGTCGCAAAACGAGCAGGATTCAAGCCAAAGCAGTGTGCAATACCGCGTTTGGCCTGAGGTGAGGGGGCGCCAGAGCAGAGCGGAAATGCTCATACTCTGTTCGAGGTTTTCCAAGTTCAGCCGAGCTGTCCTAGGACCTTTTCCGGGTGTTTCCGAGGCTCTCCGCCCCCCCCCCCACCATTAAAGTCAATGCAGAACAAATTATTTTTGTTTCCATTGACTATGGGGAAACTCGCTTTGATATGCGAGTACTTTGGATTACGAGCAAGCTCCTGGAACAGATTATGCTCGTAATCCGAGGTTCCATTGTACATCTTTGTACTCCAGAAATGTTAATGTGTACACACACACACACACACACACACACACAGTAAAACCTCAGATTGCAAGTAACGCGGCTTACGAGCGTTTTGCAATACCAGCTCTTTTTAATCCTGACTATTTACGAGCGTTCTCGCAAGACAAGCAGCATTTTCAGGCTCTGGGGTGTGCAGTACCACATGTGGCCAGAGGTGGGCGGCACCAGAGACACTCGGAAACACTTGGTTCCCGAGTGTTTCCAGCACACCCCACCCCTACCTCTGGCCACATGCTTTACTGCATACACTAGCAGTGACACTGGAACAAATTATCAGAGTTTCCATTGATTCCTATAGGGAAACTGATATACGAGTGCTTTGGATTACAAGCATGCTTCTGTAGCGGTGTGTTGCCAGTTGTTACAAAATCAACACATTTACCCCGCTGCCATACATCACTCTCCAGTAGACAATAAACAGTCATTTTGTGTTTTATTTGGGGGATTATAACTTGGGTTGGGGAAAGGGTATGGGATGCCCATAGAACAGATTACATTTGCGTTGTTATAGCAGTTGTGCTTTAAACTGGAAATGGTCACTGACTTTTCTGATTAAACTTGAATTGTTATAGTAGTTGCGCTTTGCATATTCTTGAATAGAGCACTTCGAAAACTGATGGACTCTAACCTTGACAGACTTTACACTTCTCTGCACAAACTCCAGCAGACTGTTACTCCTGCTCTGCACAAACTCCGGCAGACTGTTACTCCCAGGACTCTTCTCCTCCTGCACAAACTTCCCTGTCACTGCGTTAGTCTTTCCGCCCCATCATCTTGGACTGTACTAGACATCACTCTGAATAATCCCTAGTTATTGCTGAATTGCGATAGGCCAGGGACTTGCAGTACCCCTACTTGGTAGCCTAGTTACTTTAGCAGAATTACATGCTTGGTGGACTACTGATCCAAGCCAGTCCGACTTGCAAATCCTGAGTTCTTTGACTGCAACGACTTGACACAAAATCCCAGTCTCTCCTCTGGCCTCGCACCCAGCTCCCCTAGCATGCCTCACTCACCGATCTCCTCCTGTCCTGAGTCCTTGTGAAGAATTTACCTAGACACGCATATCGACTGCTTCTCCCACTCCTGTCCCAGGATACCTCTCCATGACCGTTTAAGGAGAGGCTCCCTCCCAGCTCCCAAGCTCCTCCGCTGAGGCTGGCACCCCTCAGATGAAAAAATGGGGCCTCCAGCTGCAGTCTAACTCCATTCTTCACTTCACCCAGCCGAAAACTCGTCCCCAGCAGGCTGGCAGAGTATATGTAGGAGGCCTATACAATAAGTAAAGCTGCGCAAAACTGAAAAAAGCACTTCTCTTGATGAAAAAAAATGCCCAGAGCTTAGTCTCCACAATAAAGGTGAACAACTGGTTACTAAAATATTCAGAATGATGCCAAACCAAAAATTCACCAATGTTATAGAAAAAGGTCCTGTTAATAAAACAAACTGAATCCTCAAGAAAATGTCCAAGAGAGTGATATCAATAAAAGTCCTAGATCACTGTCGGTGACTTCAAACTTCCGAACACCCAATGAAAAAGTGCTGTTACTCTGATAAAGGTTCCACCACCATTAGAGTTTACTGCCGCTTACCAGAACACCTGATCCCTTCAGAGATCAGTGAAGGCAAATGGCTGTTATCCCCTGCCAGGGTCTCTGAGTGGGTCTGTGAATCTGAACTCCTCCACTAGATTACACGCCAGTCCTCTCCATATTGCCCGGAGTCATATTGCCAATGGAAAAGAAAGCCACCATAGCGCAATCCAGTATAAAAATTATATTTAATAGAGAATAAAATTACTTTTACAATTTGTCATAAGTATAAAGGCGTGTGGTATATCATAGCCGGCCGGCTAAAGACAGCCCGTTCCTTCCGGACTTTCGGTATGTTGGTGACGTCAGCATGCCGCTCCTCCCTACGTCGTTTCGTCACAGATGACGTCGTCCTGGGGCACGGGCGGCGTGCTGACCCACCGCCATATATACTGCGCATACAACAGAAACGCCCAGATCTGATCTCCCAGCGTCACTGCCGAATGAATCGCCATTTTAGCAATGGGCAACATTGCCCATAAGTATGATAGCCCATATGCTGCCTCATTACCTTCGCAAGTTAATGAACTTGCAAAGATCGAAAGATTGTCATAGACCAAAAAATGTTTATATATATATATATATATATATATATATATATATATATATATATATATATATATATATATATATAGGAAGGCCAGTATGCTGGCCTGAAATTATGGGAGGAGTTTGAGGGGTACTTAAGCAGACCGTCCACCATCGTCAGTGTCGGCTCTAGTGCGCGGTACCCATACCCCTTTTTAGGGCACTTCCCTTCAAACAGTGCTCCACAGAATTATTCATTACTTTTATCTTAGGTATGGCCCCTTCTCTTGGCATACCATCCAACAGGCCAGGCCACACTTCAGGTCTTATCTGTGTTAGTCTTGTGATGTGTTTATGTGATCCATATCTCTTCGGACTGATAGATAGATAGATAGATAGATAGATAGATATATATATCTATCTATCTATCTAACACATACATATAGAAACCCCGAAACTATTGTATCTATGTATCTAAAACCGAGATTAGCGTCTTGCGGGCTGGTGGTGCGTCGCCTCAATTTTCAATATAAAATATTTGGTTGCGAAGTCCAAAGCTCTTGATTTCCATGTTGATCCATGGAAATCTTATTGGGGCCAAATTGTACTGTAAAAATACATGTGTATCGCATTCTAATGATACTCGTATTTGCCACTATATTTAAATAGTACTAGAGACCCCTACTGGTTATATCCAGTACTGCATTTGGACAAGAAAATAGACATAATATGTACTATAAAAATGTCAACTATTTGAATAAAATATATAAGGAATAAAAATACCTGCTACAACCAAAATTGTTAGGCTGGTAAGGAATGCATATTCTTGGAAATCCATGAACAATGCCACGCTCCTAGGGATTAACGGGGAATCTACCCCCTTGGTGGAATAATCCCCTCAAGCGTGGCAAAGCCACCATAGTCCCAATACATGTGAAGATAATCAAACCTCAAAAATCGCATCTCACCGATTAATACAGCAATGCAATTCCAAGAGGCTTCAGACTACCTTATAAAAAAGAAGGAAGAAAAAAAAAAGTATATAAAAGAAAAAAAAGGGCAAAAAAAGCCAAATTGACTCTCCCCAAAGGCAAAAATGAGCAATGAGAAAGTTGTTGAACCCCCATCTCAAAAATGCCATTAAGGATTAAAGGTCCTGAATACCCAATCTACTCACTCTATATTTAAATCTATTAACCCTATGGAGGAACCTAGGCATATATTCTCAAAAGCAAGTTGTCAGAACTAACCCCACACAACGACTGGGAAATCAGATCTAGTTCACAAAACACCTATTGTACAACTAGGAATAACGACATGAAGAGTGTAGCACCATATGAGTGCTCTAAGCATTATCTATAAATGCGTTCACATCTATGTTGAGGCCATAGGGAGTATAACTACACACCCTATGTATCCATGCCATTTCCATCCTAGATATTTCCCTCACTAGAGAGCCACCCCTCCAGTGAGGACTATACCTGTCTATACCCAGAAACACAGTGCCTGCTGGATTACGCTGATGGTGTAAATCGTAATGCCTTGACACAGTGATCTTTAAATCCACTTTTAATGTTGGCAATATGCTCACCCAAACGTGTATGTAGGAGGCCTGCCCCCTGCCAATCCTAGTTGGGGATTGGTCAGGGCTTTTCACATGTACTCCATGCCACTCCAACTCTCAGTCCTGCCCCTCTTCCAGAACACTCTCACTGAAAGCAGGGGAGGCTTCCGAGAGCCGAAGTACATGTCAGTCACACCCACTGCTAAACTAACCACTCCCTGCCCCCAGATCAAAAACAAACAGGCCTAGCCCGCAGCATTAGGCCTGTTTAACCACTTCAACACCAGCCTTTTTTTTACCACTTCAATACTGGGCCTATTCTGGCACTTCTCTCCTACATGTACAAATCATCATTCTTTTGCCAGAAAATTACTCAACCCCCAAACATTATTTTTTTTTAGAAGACACCCTAGGGAATAAAATGACAGTCATTGCAACTTTTTTTTCTTGCACGGTATTTGTGCAATAATTTTTCAAATGCCTTTTTTTTTTTTAAATGGTTTCATGAATTAAACACAGTAAAGTTAGCCCAATTTTTTGGTAAAATATGAAAGATATTATGCCGAGTAAATGGATTCCTAACGTGTCACGCTTTAAAATTGCACACAATCATGGAATGGCGCCAAACTTCGGTACTTTAAAGATTTTTAAAGCGTCACCTATGGAGATTTTTCAGGTTACCAGGTTAGAGTTACAGAGGAGGTCTAGTGCTAGAATTGCTGCACATGCTCTAACGCACGCGGCGATAACTCACATATGTGGTTTGAACGGCGTTTACAGATGTGGGCGGGACTTGCATGTGCGTTCGCTTCTGATCGCGAGCTACCGGGGACAGAGCCGTTTAAAAAAAAATAAAAAATTTTTTTTTTTTTAACACTTTTTTTGATCACTTTTATTCCTATTACAAGGAATGTAAACATCCCTTGTAATAGGAATGGTGTGTGACAGGTCCTCTTTATGGAGAGATGCTGGGTCAATAAGACCCCAACATCTCTCCTCCAGGCTGGAAAGCATGAGATCATGAATAAAATGTCACCGATCTCATGCTTACTAGCCGCAATGGCGGCTTTGTTTACTTCTGAGAACCCGGACGTGACATCACATCGCGCCCGGGCCTCCGATGGTCAGAGATGACTTGGTGACCATTTGGTCACCAGTCATCTCTATGCTTCACCTCCGGCGCCGGACGATTCACTCTCCGGGCCCCCGATGGCACGGGAGAGCCCGGAGAAGCAACCGGATGGCGGCGGAGATGTCCCCTCCCGCCGCCTATAAGAACAATCAAGCGGTGGAACCACCGCTATGATCGTTCTTATGGTGCACAGAATCGCCAGCAAAAGAGAAGGATATCTAAATGCAGGCATCATTCAGATATCCCCCCACAAAGCCCAGGACGTCATAACGTCCACCCAGGATGGGAGATCCCATCTGTGGACGTCATTTGACTATGGGCGGGTAGGGAAGTGGCTAAATTTACCTGCCCTGACAGAACCTCAAACACTACACCTCTAGCACTTACCTATGGTAGAGGGTGCTACACAAAAACTAGGGGGGGTGGTCTTTTGTTTAAGACCTAGTGTGTGCTCTTTATGTGAGCAAAAAAGACCAGAATCTTTCTTCCATTCAAACCTCACCATCATTGGCAAGATCAAAAAGCTGTCAAAGGACATCAGGGACAAAAGATTGCAGATCTACATGAAGCTGGAATGGGCTACAAGACCATCAGCAAGAAGCTTAGCAAGACAACCATTTGCAAATGAAAGAAATAAATGTCCGTTAATCGCCCTCAGTCTGAAGCTCCATGCAAGATTTTGTGTCATGGGGCAAGGATGATCAAGAGAAAAGTGAGGGGTGAGCCCAGAACTAGACAGGAGCAGCTTGTGAATGATCTCAAGGTAGTTGGGACCACACTCCCCAAACAAACCATTGGTAACAACACGCCACGCCTTGGATTGAAATCCTGCAGCGCCCGCAGTATCCCCCTCTCCTCAAGAAGGCACATGTGTTCAGGCCCGTCTGAAGTTGGAAAATGGACATCTAAATAAAAGTTTGTCAGAAGAGACCAAAATTGAGCCCTTTGGCATTAACGCGACTTGCTGTGTTTGGAGGAAGAAAAACTACCCTAAGAACACCATCCCTACAGTCAAGCACTGAGGTGGAAACATTATTGCTTTGGGGCTGTTTCTCAGCTAAAAAAGGTACAGGCCGACATTGCCACATTGACGTGCCAAAGGACAGGGCCAAGTACTGTAAAATCTTGAATGAGAACCTTCTTCCCTCAGCCAGAACATCGAAGATGGGTCCATGGATAGGTCTTCCAGCAGGACAATGAACAAAAACATACCACCAAGGCAACAAAGGAGTGGTGCAAAAGCAGCATAAAGTGGAAGTCTTCATTTTTACTTGTACCTATAGGCAAGTCTATAATAAGGCGTACCTGTAGGTACTGATTATCTGCTAAACTTGCCGTGTGAGTGCAGAGTGTCGCTTGCAGAGTGCATGCAGCCAATGACATCGCGCTCTGAAGGTCAGGCTTACCGTGCCACACCTTGAGGGCCTGTGCTGTAAACGGCAGCTCTAACGCAAATGCGCTAGAGTGATGTTATCGTGGCTCCGGCTATTCACAGCGCCGCAGCCCAGAAGAAACTGCATGCACCGCAGAAGGGCTTCATTCTAAGGTATTTCATAATGAGCTATTATGCGATACTAGCTCATTATGGGTTTTTTTTTCCCTAGGAGTTTACAACCTCTAAGGTCATGGAGTGGCTTATAGCCAGTCTCCAGACCTTAATCCTATAGAAAATGTATGGAGGGAACTGAAACCGCGCGTTGACAAGCAACAGCCAAGAAACCTTAAAGATTTAGAGATGCTCCAAGTCATGTTTTGCGTGGGGATCAAATACTTACAAATATGTTATTCATTGAACTGCAACTCAATTTATATCATGTGTTTTTCTGGCTTTTTTGTTGATATTCTGTCACGATCATTTAAAATACACCTATGATAAAAAATTAGGCCCTTCATTTCTTTGTAAGTGGGCAATGTTACAAATTCTGCAGGGGATTAAAAAAAAATGTCCCCACTGTAAAACCATCCTACAAATAAACATGCCATAAAAAGGTTCAACCATGATAGACATGACTTGCAACCCCCTTTTGCCTGAGATGCACCTAGAATTAGATTAAGACACTAGGTGCACAGAGAGCAGATGATAGGCCACCAAAAGGCAGTGCGACAAATGGTAATCAGCCATGGCAAAGTGTAGTAAACGCTGATGCAAAACTGTTACATTGCCGACATGCTAACTGGCACATTAATTGTGCTCTCCACAAAACTGGTAAAACCATCCAATGGCTGATGCTTTAACTGATCACATGTAAAGCATCATGGCAGTTGAAGATCAAACAGCTTCCTTAGCTGAAAACGATAGGAGGGTTTGAAGCTGTCCTGTGGTGGCACAATGACTCCCTGGGACAAGAGGTTGTCCAAGGCCCTTTGTGAAATTTGACTGCGCTTGGACAGTCTGGTTGAAATGACAGAAGAAAAACAGTGAGTTTAAACTCTCCTGTATCATTTATAAACCACCAATTCAACCCATAGGTCTGGGACATCTTTGGTTCAGAGGGATGCAAACTGCAACAGAAGTCCCCCCACTCTAAGGCATGAGGGTGCCTGCTAACTGTGAAGATGGCTTGCTGGCCTTTGTGGGCAAAGCCTTGTGCCAAAAGGAAGGTCTGAACTAAATTTTGAAGTGGATTCCTGGGAAGAGCATAGGAGGTGATCTGTATTTAGAGGAGCACACAAAAAGGAGGACAGTTTATTACTTCTAAAGGAAGCAAATCTTTTATGCCTGTGACTTCTTTAATAAATTAGTCCAATAATGAAAGAACACTGCTCAAGGTGTAAGAGTGCTGCACGCACACACTCCAGTTGGATGTCGAACTTTAATGTAGTATACCCAATAATGTAGTATACCCAATACAGCCAAAACATTGAAGGCCTTGTGAGATGCTATATAACAACATTTGTTTTGAGGCCTAACAATTAGAGCTCCTAATTAAGTGTTGTGCATCTTAAAAGTATGCAAATTCAGAGATTATATATAATACATAACGACTAACAGTTCAATTCCTGAGCAGAAAATGATCTTTGGATCTCACCTGAAGGACACCTGGTAATAAGTCTGCAAAATGCTTCAGTAAGGGAACGTTGTGTTCATTCGCTAGAACAAATGCAGCAGCCGCCCTGGCAGACTGTGTCCTGATCTACAAAAAAATAAAGTTTAAAAAATGTGAGACTGATGCCACTTCACTTATAACATGTATAAAGCTTCAAGCACTTTTCCTTTAATGTGATTTAAAAAAAATTGTGTCTTCCCACTTAGGTGTACAGACTAATACTCCACCACCTCATGTGACATAGCGCCATAAGAAAAGCAGAATAGTCAAGGTTATATAGAAGCCTAGTATTGCATCTCTTTGTATTCCTTCGTGTGAAATCCCTGGTGTTCCTGCCAGTCCCTCTGCTTACCTAATAAAGACCGACCAGCAGGAGAACACAGTGGTCAGTTCTCTAGCTGTGCTGGGAACTCAGCCAGCTCTCCTCCAATGATCAGACTTGTCAGATTTTGAGGTGGTTTGCACACCTACTGGTGAGATTCTCAGAGTGCATCTATACACCTGTCCCAATGCCAGCCTCTTACGACAATACTTATGCTGCACGGCACACCTGTAGTCAGACCGATAATGGCATGCTCTCACCAAGCCCTGCACAACTAAAGTGACAAGTATTCATACAGCAAAAGCTCCTGGGAACAGTGTAGTTGCCGAAGCTGCCAATAGTCACTAGCAGTCTCCACCCCACCACTCAGAGCCCAAGGAAGCTTGGATGTGGCATGGCCAAAAGCAGCAAAAAAAAAAAAAAGAAGAAAAAAGCATCTGAAATAAAATTTTCTTTATTATTAGGTAGTGCTTGACTCATTAAGCTTATACCGGTGGTAACAATTAGGTTTATAGAACCACACTGTATATTCAGATAAATGTCACTTAGCAAAACAATTACTACACTTGGCTCATTTAGGCCCGGTTCACACTTGTGCGATGCGAGAACACTGCAGGTTCCCGCATCACACAGCAGTTCACGCATCACACGGCAGTTCACACTGCCATATGCAAACTTCTGGGGAGTGTCATATGTTAACGACACCCCCATTTCAGCTTGCGTATCGCACTGCGAACAGACAGTTCGGACATGAATCGGATTGCATGTGTGAACACACATGCGATCCGATTCTGGTCCGAACAGGAAAAAGGATCCTGTGCGCGTTTGGACTGAATGCGGTGTGATAGCCAATCTGTATGGCTGAAATCGCACAGCACAGACATCACAAGTAATGTGAACAGCAGCGCGCTGCGAATTACATGCGATGTCTGGCATCGCACAAGTGTGAACCAGGCCTTAACCTACAAAAGTGTTTTTATTTCAAATAGTTTCTATAATATCAAATACCTGTGGGTGAGTCTGGTCTTGCATACACTGGACAAGCATTCTCTTAATTACTTCTAAGTAATGTTGCTGCTGATTTCCAAAAATACCCGGAAAGTTCCTGAAAAACAGATGTTGCATCTCATCAAGAAAACTATGCATCTGGAAATTTTTTAGACACTGACCCTGTTCCACAGCTAAAAGTGGACTTATATGGACTTAATTAGCAGAATCCAGTGAATTTTCTGAACTGAAAAACAAAACAAAACAAAAAAACAAACAAGCTTCAAAGGTGCCACGTTGGCTTCTTCTAAGCAACTTGTTTAAAGCAATATTAAACAAATTTAAATGTAATAAATTGCAGTTTACCAATCATTCAATATGGTGGCTGCATTCGTTTTTAGGCTTCCTTCCCTCTTTTCAGCTGGTGATATGTGCAGTTTCCCCCACTCTGGATGAAAGAGCAACAGACACTTTTGGACAGCAGCAGTCAGTCTGGGGGGAGGGTAGTGTTAACTGAACTAGATTTAGCTACACTTACAAACTGAAGCCAAACTCCAGCTAACACTGAGCTGTTACAGCAACAGTTTTTTCCCCTTTTTGGATAAAGATTTTACTTGGAGTGGAACTCTGACCCTTCCAAAAAAAATCATTAAAAAAACGTAAGTACCTGCTGTTAAAGCGGAGCTTCGCCGAAAAAAAATTGAAAGCCAGCAGCTACAAATACTGCAGCTGCTGACTTTTAATATTAGGACACTTACCTGTCCTGGAGTCCAGCGACGTCGGCAGCAGAAGACGAGCAATCGCTCATCACTCTGCTGCCCCCACCACCACCCTCGGTGAGGGAACCAGGAAGTGAAGCCTTGCAGCTTCACTGCCTGTTTCCCTGTGGCACATGTGCGAGTCGCGCTGCGCCGTTCTCACTGGTCCCCGTTGTGTTCTGGGAGGCAAGTGTTTCCCAGAACACAACGGGTATTCTGTAGGAAGTGACGTACTACCTGCAGAATACCCACAGAGAGGACTCCCGGAAGTGGGTGCAAATACCTGCACCCCCCTCCCCCCTGAAAGGTGCCAAATGCGACACCGGAGGGGGGGGTTCTGATGAGCGGAAGTTCCACTTTAGGGTGGGGCTCCGCTTTAATGTGCAAAGTATATATTAATTCTATTCCTTTTGTAGTCCAAAACAAAACCTATCCCTTTTCAATAAAGAGCGGACATTTTTACTATTCCTAGTTGCCCCCCTTCCTTGAAGAATCATCTTCCCATAATCTAGGTCATTCCTAATATTTACACATGCGAACTAACATTTAGCTTGGAAATGGCCTAAATTCCCCTCCTTCTGTAGGTGCACTTTATGCCCAGCCCTGCTTTACATACCAACTGAACAAATTTAATTGATCATACGAAAGGTTAAGACAATTTGTACTGACAAATCAGTCCTCCTGGAGCCTGCTTGCAGAGGAGAGGAGGCATCTGCACCCACCCACTGGTCCAGATTATATATTGACAGCTACACATTGCAGAGCTTTTTCACACTGGCAGACTCCGCCAGCGGCTCTGCCTACTCAGCAGGGTATTGCCCGGCTGAGCAGGCGGATGACCGGTCTGTGTCCGCTCCGCTTATGCGGAGCGGACATGGGGAGGAGGGGGGGGGTTGGACAGATCCCCCGTCCGTCTGTTTTTAGTCGATAGGATCAGATGTCAGCCGGTGTAAACAGACACATACAGTTTACATCTGCAACTCTATAGGAGGGCAATGGATGGTCCAATCGGGTCCATCTAAAAAACTGACAGGTGGACCCGATAGGACCCTTTTACATGGTCGGACCAATCAGAGCAGAACACCTCATTATAAAAGCTAATCACAGATTCCTCCCTGTTATCACCTTTCATTGCATCTTGCAGAGAAAGTCTGCACTCTCCTCTGCATGCAAACCGGTCAGATTTCACACAATCTTACGCAGAGCAGTGCAAAGTTAGTAACAGACTTTCTCTGCACAGCATGGTGAAATGGCAGGGATCCCCAGAGCAGTTTAAGGTATTGCTGGTGCCGCTCCGATAAACCCTGCAACTCAGCAATGAACAGACCTCTATTAATTAGCACTTTTTCCTGTGCAGGCAACGAAGCTGCTTCGTGTTCTCACTTGAAGGCAAGACAGGGGGACCTTCTACACAGAGGCAATGGAAGCTGGGGAGCAGCCCGTTCTCTGCATGTCATTTGTCCGAGAACTTACAACATTTTACAGGCTGTAGAGATTGTATTGCAGGATGTCACAACTTTTCTGGGAAGCCTGCAGGAGACAATTTACAGGGAACAGACAGCAGTGAAAGGCAGAGGGGAGGACGTGAGCCAAGTTTACTCAGTGACAGAACTTCTGTCTTTGAGATGACATGACTTGAATTACTATCACCACCACTTGTAATTTGGATTACTATTGTTACAATTAGCCACCCGGATCATGAAGCAGGGAAGATTGCAGTTGTGCTATTGCAATACCAGTCTCCAAGAGCAAAGTCAAATGTAAGAATGTTAGCTGTATAATTCAGCATCTCTCTCATGCTACAAATGCTGTTCTGGCTGCACAAGCACAGTAAAGATTACAGGACAAATTTGTATTACACAGCTTGTCTCAACCCTCTGTTACATCTGCAGGACAGCTTGTTAAACTTTCTGGTAGGATCAGATGATGAAAATAAAAAAAGTCTAAAAAATAAATAAATGCAGTAATCACAACTGGGAACTGGCAAGTAAAAATTATATATTAGCTTCTGAGTTTGCTTTCACATAGAGGTAAACCCTGTACAAACTATTCTGTGTTACAATAATGTGATTCACATAGTTACAGCAGCTTTAGCAACAGCACAGTGGTAGTCCCATCAAAAGTCTCAAAAAGGACATGAAATAAATTTGGGTGTAAGTAATTGCCAATGAAACCACAGCACTGAAAAAAAAAATGTCCCTGTAATGAAGGGGTATTACAAGCTGGTACTCAGGAATAAGGCAAGAAAAGATTTCACCAAGACTTTAGTCTCTGTTAGTGCCATTAAAAAGGAGTGCAAACGAAAATATACAATACCAGAAGATATGCAGGGCAGACTCACGCAATCCAACATCTTGAGAGCTCACAGAATCAAATAAAAACTTTAATGCTTCTGGCCACTGATTATTGCCATCATCATCTGATTAAACAATAAAAGAAAAATCAATGTCATGTAGGGAGCAAATTCAAGGTTTATCTCAAAATCAATTTGGAATGTCAAAATAAGGCGTTTCAACGCAAGATCGGGTCCTTGTAACTGGCAAGTAAGTTCTGAGATATAACAATGCTTCCTGCTAAAGCTTCAAAATAACATTTAAAAAACGAGAAGTATGGGGGAAAAAAAATAAAAAATTCCCCACAATCATACTTACCTAGGTGGATGCATTATGCATTATGCATTATTATTATGCATTATAGATGGTGCATCTGTCCCCCTCTGCACTGAGAACCGAGCAATCGAACACCGCCAATGGCTCGCTTCTCTCAGCTCCCCGAGCGGAGAGCTGCTGCCTGTCCGCTGCTCTGCTTTTCCACGCTCATTGGAGCGCCGAGCTGTGGAGGGGCAGGGAGCGGCTGCCTCAGCAGCTTGCCGAGTGGCTGAGATGGCCATCAGTCCAGGCACCTGGCAGGTCCAGACTTCATTGTCGTGATGACGCAGTGCTTGGACCGATTCCAGTGACGTCAGCAGAAAACAGACTTTATGGCGCTCTCTGCTGAAAACGGGTCACAGGAGTGCAAAACCAATTGCACGCCTGTGACCCTTAGGAGAAGCCCAGCCAAACGAGCTCAGGCTGGACTTCAACACAGAACTGCTTATACTGTAGGCTCTCAATTCTGCACAGCAGGCATTGAAGTACAGATTTTTTTGAAATCACTAAATTCAAACCTTTTTGAAAGGGACCTCTCCTGCAGGTGAAAAGCAGAGCTGGAGCCACCTTACACTGGCTGGCTCAGGTTTGGTCACAGTGAGCCAGCTTTCTGAGTGCGATTGTTTTCTTTTTTTTTGGAGCAGTTTATGAAAGGTTGCTGCATGGTTGCACTCACAGTGTTGCATGCCAAGTAATTGTTAAAGTGTGACAGTATTGAAAACTGATAAAATGGCCTGGGCAGGAAGGGGGTAATGTCTTTAGGTGGTTAGAGAAGTTCCCCTTTAGGAAGAAAAACATGAATTAATGCATATATTTTGGCAGTTACCCCCCCCCCCCATAGGAGCCTACAAATCAGTGCACCACAATCAGTGGATCACAGATGCAATGTCAAGCTCCCGCAGACAAGTTCTCCTGCTTTCTGCCTGTACCCATGTATGGGCTCTGTTAGAAAGCTGGAGGACTTGTGAATGGACTACAAGCATGCTGATCAGAAGGTTGGAATCTATTGAAATGAGACGGGTGTTTGTAGTGGTGGAAGACTGAAGTTTATTCAGCCATGCCAATTTCACATGCGACAGTGGCTGCGGGAATAGGAAGCTCCACCAACTGTCACAGGGAACTGTCAAACTTCATGACGCATGCGCAAAATGCATTGAAGCGCAGGCCTGACATGCACTGACCTGAGACATCCTTAAAGCGGTTGTATACTGTTTTTTTTTTACTTTTACCTACAGGTAAGCGCCTATATACACTAAGGCTTACCTGTAGGGAAAAAAAAAAAAAATAATCTCCCAAACCTTTACGGTTTAGGAGATATTCCCCTTGCACTGCACCGCTGACTGCAGCGGCGCACAGGGGATTCTCGGCTGAAGGCCCGGTAGAAACCGGACCCTGGCGGAAAGAAGTCTCCCGCGCGCATGTGCGGGAGTGACATCGCGGCTCCAGCCACTCAGCACTGGAGCCGCGATACCCGGAAGACATGCCGAGGCATAACGTCAGCTGCCTCGGCGTGGACCGGGAGGGACACTGACGCCTCGTTCTAAGGTAAGGATTTCATAATGAGCTAGTATGCGCGGTGCATACTAGCTCATTATGCCTTTTTTAAACCTGTAAAGGAAAATGTCACTTCCTCTGGGTGGAACGCACGCCAAGTTCAATCAAGCTGCACATGTCTTATGCCCATTTACCTTCATGTCCATGTTAATGGACCCGTTTGTGTTTTTAATAAAATTGGCACAAAAACCACACACTATAAATGCCCCTTTGTGGTTCACTTTGAAGCCTTTTATTACAGTGCCCCAATTGGGAAAAGAGTCGGGATTCCTACTGGAGTTGTCCAGTATCTGCAAGGAGGGGAGCTTAAGATATATGCTTAAATGGTCACTTGGTGGCAGAGTAGTTCCAGTGAGCGCATATTGGTCGCACTTTGGGTGGAGCATCGTTATGAAGATTGGAGCACTATATTTTCATGAACACTGACCGGATATTGATTTTGGACACATCATATTTTTACACCCATCAAAAGTAACTTTTCTTCAGAAATCATACTTTGAAGACAATAGAATGGAATCTTTGAGCTTGGTGGAAAAACACTTTATCAACACACACACACACACACACACACACACATACATTATATATATATATATATATATATATATATATATATATATATATACCAATTAAAATTGAATTTTAGTGAGAGAAAAGTGGTTTTAAAGCCTCATGGTTTATTTACTTTAACCACTTGCCGACCGGCTCATGCCGATATATATTGGCAAAATGGCACGCAAAACATATGGGTACGTTTTCTCCTTTAAAAGCCACCGGAAGCGAACGCACTAGCTGCACGGCGGGGGACCCGATACACGTGGCCGGCGGGCGCGATCCCTGCTCGCACGAGCGCCAGAACGGGGATTTTTGCGTATGGAAAACACAAATCCCTGTTCAGTCAGGGAAGAGGAGACAGATCGTTTGTTCCCATTAAGTAGGAATAGCGATATGTCTCTTCCCCTAGTCAGTCCCATACAGTAAGAAACTTTCTAGGGAACACCTTTAACCCCCTTGATCGCCCCCTAGTGTTAACCCCTTCCCTATCAGTGACATTTACAGAGTAGTCCGTGCATTTTTAGTGCATTGATCGCTGTATAAATGTCAATGATCTCAAAAATGTGTCAAGTGCTCGATCTGTCCACCGCAATGTTGCAAAAGGTAGATCACCGCCATTACTAGTTTAAGAAAAAAAAAAGCCATAAATCTTTACCATAGTTTGTAGGTGCTATAACTTTTGCAGAATCAAAATATACGCTTTTTTTTTTTTAACAAATATATGTTGAAGAATATATATATATATATATATATATATATATATATATATATATATATATATATATATATATAGGCCTAAACTGATGAAGAAATTTGTATTTTAAAAACTGAGTTATATTATAGCAAAAAGTAAAAATAGTTTTTTTTTAAATTGGTACTCTTGCTTATAGCCCCAAAAAAAAAAAAAAAAAAAAAATAGGATTTTTGTACTCCTCGTAAAATCAGTTTCTCTGACGTCCATGGACTGACACAGCTCTCATACTGTTTACGTGTGGGTATATGTCCCTGCTCGCAGGAGAAGATCTAGACAGAATGTTAGAAACATACATTCTAGACCAAAACCGGAGATGAACAGCCCCGCCCAGGGTGGCGGTCCCTCCGGACATAACCCTCCTACCTGCAGCCAGCAGCCTCAGTTCGTAACAGAGCAGTACCAACCTTAAAAGGGTGGGTGCTGTGTCAGTCCATGGATGTCAGAAACGGATTTTACGGCGAGTACAAAAATCCTATTTTCTCTTATCGTCCATGGGCTTACACAGCTCTCATACTGTTTATGTGTGGGACATCCCAAAGCAGTATCAGAAAAGGGTGGAAGCAATAGTAAAGTAACAACCAAAACTTCACTCCAAACCAGCAGAGCTCCTCAACGGAGGAGTTGCAACATTAAACAGTGGCCTGAACATATCTGGATGCAGCGCCCATTCTCCTGGGTCCAGCATCTAGCGACTTAGGTAGTCCGCCTGCCAGTTCTCCACTCCCGGGATGTAAATGGCCGTCAGGGCCGGTACATGTCGCTCTGCCCACTGAAGGATGTGAGCGACCTCCCGTGCAGTGGCCGAGCTTCTCGTTCCTCCTTGATGATTGACATATGCCACTGCCGTGGCATTGTCGGACTGGATCCTGATCGAACGTCCTCGAAGTCTCATTGACCACGTGGAGAGGCATAGCCTGATCGCACGTAGCTCGAGCACATTGATCGGCAACTTGGATTCCTCCTCTGACCAGAGTCCCTGGGACGACTGTACTCCCAGTACTCCACCCCAGCCCGACAGGCTGGCGTCCGTCGTGATCACTGTCCAATGTAGAGGTAGGAACGACTTCCCGGACCGAAGTGCCGGGGATCTCAGCCACCAAAGCAGGGAGTCCTTGACCGACCAGCTCACCGGAATCCGCCGATCCAGGGATAATGGAGATTTGTCCCATTTTGTCAAGATCTCCTTCTGCAAGACTCTGGTGTGAAACTGAGCATACGCTACTGCCTCGAAGGAGGCCACCATGAGCCCCAGGACTCGCATGCAGAAGCGTAGGGACGACCACCTGCGGTTCACCAACAGGTTTACCATGGCTCTGAGAGTCTGTAGCTTGTCCGGAGGGAGAAATACTCTCGCTTCCACGGAGTCCAGCAGTAAGCCCAGGTACTCCAAACACTGAGTCGGTAAAAGTACCGACTTTTTTAGGTTCAACTGCCACCCAAAATCCTGCAGGGTCTGCATGGTGATCGACACACCCTCTAATTCTGAGGCGGAAGATGCTCTCAGGAGGAGATCGTCTAGGTAGCCTACGATCGCGATCCCGCGTTGTCGCAACAACGCCAGAACTGGAGCCAATACCTTAGTAAAGACTCGGGGGGCTGATGCCAAACCAAAAAGGGAGAGCCACGAACTGGTAGTGGGCATCCCCAACTGCAAATCGCAGAAACTTCTGATGCCAAGGGTATATGGGTATGTGCAGGTACGCATCCTGGATGTCCAAGGACGCCAGGAAGTCCCCTTGATGGAGTGCAGCGACTACCGAGCGAACTGATTCCATTCTGAACCTCTGTACTTTCACGAAGCAATTGAGGGCTTTTAGGTCCAAGATTGGACGCACCCCTTCCTTTTTGGGAACTACAGATTGGAGTAGAACCCCTGGAATTTTTCCGGCTCCGGAACAGGTACTATCACCCCGTGACTCAGCAAGTCCCTTACCGCCCCCATGAGGGCCTCCCGGTGAGCCGGGAGCATGGGTATGCTGCAGGGGAAGAATCTGTTTGGTGGCCAAGAGAGGAACTCTTGTAGCCAGAGGAAATCAGTTCGCAGACCCATCGGTCGGACAGCCGAGAGGCCCACCGGGCTGCAAACTCCCGAAGGCGACCACCCACCCGTGTGGCGGGCGGGGGAAAGCCTTCATGCGGTAGCGCTTTTGCTCGCAGGCTTGCGGTTCCAGGGTTGCTTTTGTCCCTCAGAGGTCATCCTGTCGGGCTGGGGACGTTTAGCGGAAGCCCCGGGACGAAAAAGTCATTTGTGAGCGGAAAAAGAGGGCCCTTGCCTACGGCGTGGCTCCTTAGCCTTCCTGGTCTGCGGGAGTAAGGTACTCTTCCCACCGGTGGCATCCTTAATGTCATCCAACGAGGCGCCAAAGAGCCGTTCGCCAAGGAAGGGTAGATCCGTCAATGCTTTTTTAGATGCCTGGTCCGCAGACCAGCATTTTAGCCAAATCAGGCACCTCAGCACCACTGCTGACACCGAAGCCCTGGATAACAGAGTGAGGGTATCCAGGGCCGCATCATAAACGTACTTAAAGCCTTGTACTAACTGGTCTGCTAGTTCCACGCAGACAGGAGAAGCCTGTTCCCCCAATTCGCGGTGCAAAAGTTTTGCCCACTCGGTCAGTGTCTGTGACACAAGCGCGGAGGCCAGTACTGGTCGCATCGCTGACCCCACAACCGTAAACAAGGAACGGGCCACTGCCTCGGCCTTCCTGTCCGTGGGGTCCTTAGAGGCAGGAATCCCCTCTACTGGGACCGTGGTTACCTTATTTAACCTGGATACAGGGGGGGTCCACGACCGGAGGAGCCGACCATTTCTTAAGAAGGCTCTCCTCAAAAGGGGTAACGCACCGCCATATATTTTAAGACCGAAAAGGTCCGTTGCGGACACCCCCATTCCTTGTATATGAACTAATCTTAATAAGTCAGATACGGAAACACCTTAGGTGTATGGGCTGGCTTACGGGACCCAAAGGGACCACTACTTCAGCACAGGAATCTGCCGTATCCTGAATCTTCAGGGTATCACGCACAGCTGTGATAAGTGCTCCAACTAGTGCTTTGTCGTGCGCGGACCCGGACTCATCCTCACTGTCCGATCGGTCCTGGTCAGCGTCATCTGAAACAGAGCAGGGGTCACCAGCCTCAGCAGGGCCCGAGTCTGCGTCAGAGCTCTCCCCGAAGGGAGGGGGGGCGCTTTTTACCACCTTGGCGCCCACGCACCACCTCCATCTCGGCAACGAACGAGTTAAGGACCGCCGACAAAGCGTCCAGAGGCACCGCACTGACTGCAGGCGAACCGGTTGCAATTGCATGGATTTCGGGGAAGGAAACTCTAGGTTCCGAAGCCATGCTGACCCACCCTGTCTGCCACCTGTTGGGGACTGAGGACAGTGAATGGACCCACCCTCCTAACTGCTGCAGGCTGAGAGGCCCCCACCGCAGGACTCACCACCCTGACCGAGTTCTGCGCCGTCCAGCTAGGTGTGCCTGTGTCCTGTGTCAGCTCCCAGGTGTCTGAGAAGAAACCGCGCCGTTCTGAGCCTCCTGGATCAGCGCTGAGCATAAAAACCGCGCCAGGCTACAACAAAATAGCCGACCGTCCAGTATAAAGGACATAATCACAGGGAAAATGGCTGCCGAACTACAAGAACCATGCTTCTCCCTGGGCACACCAAAGATGGCCGACAAACAACTGTATGCAGGGAAAGACATGGAGAGAGAACGGCAGAGACCAGCATGGAGAGAGAACGGCAGAGACCAGCATGGAGAGAGAACGGCAGAGACCAGCATGGAGAGAGAACGGCAGAGACCAGCATGGAGAGAGAACGGCAGAGACCAGCATGGAGAGAGAACGGCAGAGACCAGCATGGAGAGAGAACGGCAGAGACCAGCATGGAGAGAGAACGGCAGAGACCAGCATGGAGAGAGAACGGCAGAGACCAGCATGGAGAGAGAACGGCAGAGACCAGCATGGAGAGAGAACGGCAGAGACCAGCATGGAGAGAGAACGGCAGAGACCAGCATGGAGAGAGAACGGCAGAGACCAGCATGGAGAGAGAACGGCAGAGACCAGCATGGAGAGAGAACGGCAGAGACCAGCATGGAGAGAGAACGGCAGAGACCAGCATGGAGAGAGAACGGCAGAGACCAGCATGGAGAGAGAACGGCAGAGACCAGCATGGAGAGAGAACGGCAGAGACCAGCATGGAGAGAGAACGGCAGAGACCAGCATGGAGAGAGAACGGCAGAGACCAGCATGGAGAGAGAACGGCAGAGACCAGCATGGAGAGAGAACGGCAGAGACCAGCATGGAGAGAGAACGGCAGAGACCAGCATGGAGAGAGAACGGCAGAGACCAGCATGGAGAGAGAACGGCAGAGACCAGCATGGAGAGAGAACGGCAGAGACCAGCATGGAGAGAGAACGGCAGAGACCAGCATGGAGAGAGAACGGCAGAGACCAGCATGGAGAGAGAACGGCAGAGACCAGCATGGAGAGAGAACGGCAGAGACCAGCATGGAGAGAGAACGGCAGAGACCAGCATGGAGAGAGAACGGCAGAGACCAGCATGGAGAGAGAACGGCAGAGACCAGCATGGAGAGAGAACGGCAGAGACCAGCATGGAGAGAGAACGGCAGAGACCAGCATGGAGAGAGAACGGCAGAGACCAGCATGGAGAGAGAACGGCAGAGACCAGCATGGAGAGAGAACGGCAGAGACCAGCATGGAGAGAGAACGGCAGAGACCAGCATGGAGAGAGAACGGCAGAGACCAGCATGGAGAGAGAACGGCAGAGACCAGCATGGAGAGAGAACGGCAGAGACCAGCATGGAGAGAGAACGGCAGAGACCAGCATGGAGAGAGAACGGCAGAGACCAGCATGGAGAGAGAACGGCAGAGACCAGCATGGAGAGAGAACGGCAGAGACCAGCATGGAGAGAGAACGGCAGAGACCAGCATGGAGAGAGAACGGCAGAGACCAGCATGGAGAGAGAACGGCAGAGACCAGCATGGAGAGAGAACGGCAGAGACCAGCATGGAGAGAGAACGGATCAATTTTGTTTGGGAGCCACGTCACACAACCGCGCAATTTTCAGTTAAAGCGACGGAGTGCCAAATCGCAAAAAGTGCTCTGGTCTTTGGCCAGCGAAATGGTCCCGGGCTGAAGTGGTTAATGATTCACTGATCATAGCATTGAAGCCAGGAAACTAGCATTTTAGAAGAACAGATATAAGCCTCCGTATACAGGTTTATTACAACTTTCTATATCATGTGAAGATGATCTCACCAATTAAATTCCTAGCAAGTTCTGCAACAATGTCACAGATCTTCTTCCTCATAGTGGACTGAGACTCCAGCTGAATGACAAGTAACAATTCACTTTTAATAGCATTCTGGACATCAGTAGGCAAGGATGGATAAACTTCTTCAAACGCTGACGACAGGAGACGCCGCAGTAGGACAGCCGCCATCTGCCTAGTCTAAACGAAAAAAAAAAAAAAAAAAAAGAAGATTACAATCTTTAGATTTTCGAGGGACAAAGAGCCACATACAGGTCATAATTTGTGCATATGAACTCCAAGGGCCAATACAGAAGACTGGCAAGGATCAACACCAATGATTAAGGAAGACAAAGTGGAATTTCAGAACTCACTGCTTGGTTTACTAAAGGCAAATAGTCTGCTCACTTTGCAAGATAAATGTCCCATTGGCTCTATGAATGTGGTGAAAACTCACTTTGCAAAGAATACCCAACCATGTACAATTAAAAATGAAATTTTAAAGTTACATGTAAAATTTCTTCTTGGAGTACAGCGTAGGTTTTTATATTCATAGACCATATGTAATATGCAGGCTACCTTTGGGTGACTGGACACAAGCAATAAATTTGCTAGAGCTGCCCCCTAAAGTGCACTGCTATAACCCCACCCACTCAGTGAGATGTTTAAGCAAATAAGGAATGATTCAAGAAACAGACGGCAAAGACCTGTTTTCTGCCTTCCGAGATCAGGAATTTACAGGCAAGTACAAAAAAAATAAACATTTTTTATTTTCTTAATTGTCCAGTACAGGACTTTCATAGGCCATGGACAAACCCCCAAGCAATAAACTGGAGGGATGGGCAACAACATTGCAACAGGAATTATCAACACGCTCGCAAAAAAGGATTAAGGAAATCAAATAAAAACACATGAAAGCTTGAGGCACCTCTCACACCGGCGGACCGTTCGGGTCCACTTGTCAGTTTTTCGTGCAGACCCGATCGGACCATCCGTAGCTCTATAGGGAGTGGCAGATGTCAGTGGACACGTGTCCGCTGACTCCCACCAGCATCTGATCCTGCGGACTAAAAACAGACAGATGGTGGTCTGTTTCCATCCAACAGCAACATGGAGAACAGCTGGCTGTATCTGCTCTGCATAGCGGTGCGGACATGCGCCTGTCATCCACCTGCCCAGCAGAGAGATCCACTGCCGAGCAGACGGATCCACTTGGAGACTTCCCGTCTGGAAGGGGCCTATAGCTTACATCCCGCCATGGTTTGAAATTTTACCCGATAGAACTTGGTGGGACCTATGAGGAAAGGACCAGGTGATGGTCAGGCAAATTTGGAAAGCAGTGCTTGATGCTGAAAAATCCAAACTAAATCATACCTGGTGGAATAGGCTTTGATACCAATAGGAGGAACTTTGTGCTTCACAGTATACATAGGAGCATTGGCAAGGCACTGTAGCTTTCACATCTTTGTAAAACGAAACCCTCTATTTTATTTAAAAAAATAAATAAAAATAAAAAAAACACACAACTCTTACCAGTGTCCCTGATCACAGCCACATCATAGGAAACTGTACTGCACTGGTGACAACATGACAGTGCATTAAATAATCTGCACAATTTCAACTCATGCCTCAGACTGGCGGTAAAGCGCTGCTCGTTTTAGCAGCGTACTGGTGCTGCTTTTCAGGTGATAGCAGGGCGCTTAACCCCCAAGAAAGGGTTAAAAGCACACGTGATGCGGCACTTCCGAGGCGATGCTCATTCACTCCAATAGGCAGGAGCGGTGTAGACACTGCTCCAAAAATGCCACTTGCAGGACTTTTCCCCCCGTCCTGCAAGCGCACCGCCCCAGTGTGAAAGCACTCAGGCTTTCACACTGGGGTGGCTTGAGAGGCAGTTTTCAGGCGATATTTTTAGCGCTAAAACTCCTGAAAACTGCCTCAATGTGAAAGGGGTTTTACTTTCACACAAACCAATATACTAGGGCTGTGGAAATTAACTATTAATTTCTCGATTAATGTTTTTGATCAATCAAAATTATTTTGATCGGTACTCACCTCTCCGCTGGCTTACAGGGTCTTCAGGGAGTTCCGTCAGATCCGGTGACGTCACGGACACCGGCGGGGCTTGCAGTGTCCATCTGAAGGGCTCCTTTGCTGTGCTTTCATATCTGCATGCTGGTGGGACCTTACTATCTGCCACACGCAAGGGCCGTTTCACTTCCCTCCATCACTTCCCTCCATCACTTCCCTCCATCACTTCCCTCCATCACTTCCCTCCATCACTTCCCTCCATCACTTCCCTCCATCACTTCCCTCCATCACTTCCCTCCATCACTTCCCTCCATCACCCTGGGATTATACAGCCATCCACTGGGAGTTGTGATAGTTCCCTTTACGGGAAATCTACATGCCGACGGACTGATGTTAACCCCCCCTCATCTGGATTCAGCAGTGGTATCGTTGTACACATTTTTATACCAGTATCATACTTAGCTACATGTTTTTTGCTACCGTTAGGTATTCCTCGTGTTTTGATTTTTTAGATTTTTATCTCCAGTGCAATATTTATTTTGTTACCTACTTGAAATCTATAAAAGTTTTAATGCTATTCCCATCGAGCGCTGCCTTTGTGTGTTTTTTGTATCCTGCTATCCATTTTTCCAGTGGTTCGTAGCTGCACTGGGAATCGGCCTGCAAGGAGATCAGCTAAAAGTAGTTGGATCTGTATGTGCGTTATAATTAATCAAAATTAGTCGATTAATCGATAAAAAAAATAAAACGATTAATCGAACACAATTTTTAATCAGTAACAGCCCTACAATATACACTTATTGGGCTTAAAATTTTCAGTCTTTTCTTTTACATCGCAAAAAATAAAATACCAAATACCAAAAAGATAATAGGATTTTTGTACTCACCGTAAAATCCGTTTCTCTGATGTCCATGGACTGACACAGCCTCTTCATACTGAACACGTGGGTTTATGTCCATGCTCGCAGGAGAAGTCTAGGCAGAATGTTAGATGTTACAACATACATTCTAAAAACCAGAGCTGAACAGTCCCGCCCAGGGGGCGGTCCCTCCGAACATAACCCTTCTTCCTGCAGCCCTCAGTTCGTAACAAAGCAGTACAAACCTTAAAAGGAAGGTTGGGTGGTGTGTCAGTCCATGGACGTCAGAGAAACGGATTTTACAGTGGAGTACAAAAATCCTATTTTCTCTTACCGTCCATGGACGGACACAGCCTCTTTATACTGAACACGTGGGACGTCCCAAAGCAGTATAAAGAAGAGGGTGGGAGCAGTAGTAAAGGAAAAACCAAACTTCACTCCAAACAAGCAGAGCTCCTCAACTTAGAAAAGGTATGTGCGGACGACCAGGTCACCGCCTTGCACACTTGTGCAACCGACGCTTGATGTCGGAAAGCCCAGGAAGCACCAATTGCTCTGGTGGAATGCGCCCGCCCCTTAAGGGCATAGGCCTGTATGACGGTCTGCCTGATCCATCTAGAAATGGTGGCAGGCAACACCGCTTGGCCCTGTTGTGGACCAGACAGAGACACGAACAGCGAGTCAGACTTCCGAATGGGAGCAGTAACAGACAGGTACACCCACAAGGCACGTACCATGTCTAGCGTGTGAAGCGCAAACTCTCTGGGATGCGATGGATGAGGACACGAGGACAGAAGAACAAATGTCCTCATTAAGGTGAAGACCGAGACCACCTTCGGGAGAAAAGAAGAAGGTCGCGGACGCAACACAGCCTTCTCCTTATGGATGATCAAGTAAGGCGGCTTTGCAAGACAATGCCGCCAACTCAGACACCCGTCTGACAAAAGTGATAGCTACCAGGAAGCCACCTTCTGAGACAAGGTCAAGAGAGGGATATCTCTGTTTTCAAAAGAGGTTATTGAAGAACCGAGAGCACCAAATTCAGATCCCAAGGAGGGAGAGGAGGTTTGACAGGGAGGAGGGGAAATCACATGGCGAACCCCCTGCACAACAGTGCGAATCAAGGAACGGCCCGCTAGCGGTCATTGAAAGAAGACAGCCAGGGCTGAAATCTGACCCTTGATGGTACTTAAAGCCAGCTTTTGGGTCACACCACACTGTAAAAGCGGAATCCTGGGAACGGAATACATCCCTGGACGCCAATTTAGCTCCTCGCACATAGCGATGTAAGCCTTCCAGGTATGGTGCTAGATCTTCCTAGAGGAAGATTTCCGGGCATTCAACATGGTCGAGATGACCGAATCTGAGAGACCTCGGTCCCTCAGCACCTGGCTTTTAATAGCCATGCTGTTAAAGCCAAGGACTGTAAAGTAGGATGAAGTATGGGACCTTGAGACAGAAGGTCCTCCCGCAGAGGTAGTCACCAGGGAACGTCCGCGACTAGCTACACAAGATCGGCGTACCAATGGTGTCGTGGCCAATCCGGAGCAATGAGGATCACCGGAATGCCCTCGGCCTCTACCCTGTGAAGCAGACGGGGAAGCAACTGCAGCAGAGGGTAGGCATACATCAGGTGATACTGACCCCACGGGGCAACTAACGCGTCTGCCCAGAGGTCCCTGGACCTGGCCACAAACCTCGACACCTTGTGATTGAGTCGAGAGGTCCACATCTGGCATGCCCCACCACCGGCAAAGGAGTTGGAACACCTCCGGATGCAAGGACCATTCCCCCTGGTCTGACGGCTCAGATAGTCGGCCTGCCAGTTTTCTATTCCTGGAATAAACGGCCGACAGAGCCGACACGCTTCTTTCCGCCCACCGTAGGATGTGGGCGACCTCGGACGCTGCAACAGAGCCCTGAGTTCCCCCCCGATGGTCGACATAAGCCACTGCTGTGGCGTTGTCCGATTGGATCCTGACCGAGAGGCCATGTAGCCACTCCGACCACGATAAGAGGCAGTCTGATTGCCCGGAGTTCCAGAACATTGATCGGTAGACGGGATTCGGCCGGGGTCCAGAGCCCTTGAGCTGAGAGGACTCCCCAAACTCCCCCAATCCGTAAGGCTGGCGTCCGTCACAATCACCATCCACTGGATAGGAAGGAACGCCTTCCCGGACCGAAGGGCCAGGGATCTCAACCACCACGTCAGGGACACCCTGACCAGGTGACTCACCTGGATCTGATGATCCAAAGACAACGGGGACTTGTCCCAAGTGGACAGGATCCCCCTCTGTAGGGCACGAGTGTGAGATTGGGCATATGGAACTGGATTGGGCATATGGAAGAGTCTGCAACTTCTCCAAGGGTAGGAATATTTTCACCTCCGAGGAGTCCAGGATCAAACCTAGATACTTCAGACGCTGAGTCCAGACTCTTTGTTTATGCACTTTGTGTGTTTTTCCCCTCCTCACCATCTCTAGTGGTTTCTTATTTCAATATTTTTATATTATCCATTTGTTATTTACCGTATATACTCGAGTATAAGCCGACCCGAGTATAAGCCGAGGTACCTAATGTTACCACAAAAACCTGGGGAAAAAAAACGTACTGACTCGAGTATAAGCCGAGGGTCAACAATGCCAGCCCATTGCAACTTCACTAAGCCTGTGCCCATCCTCACCGTTTCCCTAGAATTATAATTGAACATTGTAAAATTGTACCTGAAGGCTGCGGCGTCCATCATTTAAAACTCGCGCTCTCTTCCTGGTCTCTTCCGTGATAGGCGGAACTGCCTGCTGAGAATCGCCTATCACGAACGTTCTCTCATCTTCACCCATCCCAGCAGACACTGTGTTCAGTTTCCGCCAATCACGGACGTCTTGGCTTATACGCGAGTATATACGGTAGTTTATATTTTGTTTTGTGTTGTGTATGTGTTATGCCCCCATTATTTCTGCGTATCCCAATGTGTGTTTATAGACTGTCCATTCATAAAAAAAATAAAAAATTAAATTAAATTCTTCCATTCCCTCCCCGTCACAAAATCTGAGATATTCCAAGCCGTACATTTCATCTATTTTATTACACCAACCCCTCAGTGTTGGTCGTTCCGGGTTTTGCCAAAAGGGAATTTGGCTCTTCGCAGCATTTAAAAGCTGTGGAAGCAATGTTCTCAAATAGTATTTATCTGGCATTTGAATACTATGGAATAAAGCATACCCACGGGTCGTCGGGTACTGCCAATTCAGTTATTTCTGTAATCTTATTTCGTATTTCACTCCAATATTTTAAAATTTTTGGGCATGTCCACCAGATGTGACCCATAGTCCCAATTTCCTGACATCCCCGCCAACAAAGCTGGGATGTTTGTGTGGAACATTTATGTACCTTGTCGGGGGTCAAGTACCATCCGACGAGAAATTTGTAATTTAATTCCATTATCTTAGAATTGACTGAAGTTGAATGTACCCTTTTTATTAATTGTTTAATCTCCAAGTCATTAACCCGTGTCCCCAATTCCTCCTCCCACTTCTTGACGAATCGCGGCATGCCCGGCTTTTTTGCATCATTTAGCATCTTAGATTTTCTTAGATTTTTTAAGTTACGCCCTTCTTGCCCATGTCCTCACATAATTTCTCAAAGGGCCGCAGATTTTCTACTGGTCTAATCGGCTGTGGTAATTTTTCAAAGAAATGTTTTAACTGGGCATACCGCCATTCGTCAATCAGCATCAGTCCACTCCTTTAATTCCTGGTATGTAAGAAGTTTGGTTTGCTCCATTACATCTTTTAATTGAGCGTTATCTTTTATAATTCCATTTTCCAAACATTTTTTCCCGACCTGGTATAAAATATTTTGTGTCAGTTAACGGTATATGGGGTGAATTATATATAGTCCCAATTTTCCTTTTTATGAATCTTGTCCCAAATTATTAATGCGTTCCTGGTGATGCAGTGTGCGTCAGTGCCCAGTTCCCGATGTTGTGCCGGATCCAAATTACCCTCCCCAGCGAAGTTTTACCATTTATAGATTCCATATTTACCCATCTCTTTTCAACATTATTTTTAGCCCAATCAATTATACGTGATATTACAATCGCATTGTAGTAATTTTTCAAATCAGGTGCCCCCAAACCCCCCTGTGCCTTTTGCAGTGTCAATAAATTCATTTTAATGCGTGTTTTTTTACCTCGCCAGATGAATGTTGAGAATATTGTTTGTAGTTTTTTGAAATATGCCTGTGGTAGTGGAATTGGAAGCATTTGTATTTTATAAACTATCTTAGGTAGGATCACCATTTTAAAAATATTTATACGACCACTCCATGAAATTTTCCCCAATACGATTCTATTCAATTCTGATTTGATGTCGTTTAGTAATGGAATAAAATTGGCTTTATACAGGTCCTTCTCAAATAATTAGCATATTGTGATAAAGTTCATTATTTTCTGTAATGTACTGATAAACATTAGACTTTCATATATTTTAGATTCATTACACACAACTGAAGTAGTTCAAGCCTTTTCTTGTTTTAATATTGATGATTTTGGCATACAGCTCATGAAAACCCAAAAATCCTATCTCAAAAAATTAGCATATCATGAAAAGGTTCTCTAAACAAGCTATTAACCTAATCATCTGAATCAACTAATTAACTCTAAACACCTGCAAAAGATTCCTGAGGCTTTTAAAAAACTCCCAGCCTGGTTCATTACTCAAAACCGCAATCATGGGTAAGACTGCCGACCTGACTGCTGTCCAGAAGGCCATCATTGACACCCTCAAGCAAGAGTGTAAGACACAGAAAGAAATTTCTGAACGAATAGGCTGTTCCCAGAGTGCTGTATCAAGGCACCTCAGTGGGAAGTCTGTGGGAAGGAAAAAGTGTGGCAGAAAACGCTGCACAACGAGAAGAGGTGACCGGACCCTGAAGAAGATTGTGGAGAAGGACCGATTCCAGACCTTGGAGGACCTGTGGAAGCAGTGGACTGAGTCTGGAGTAGAAACATCCAGAGCCACCGTGAACAGGCGTGTGCAGGAAATGGGCTACAGGTGCCGCATTCCCCAGGTCAAGCCACTTTTGAACCAGAAACAGCGGCAGAAGCGCCTGACCTGGGCTACAGAGAAGCAGCACTGGACTGTTGCTCAGTGGTCCAAAGTACTTTTTTCGGATGAAAGCAAATTTTGCATGTCATTCGGAAATCAAGGTGCCAGAGTCTGGAGGAAGACTGGGGAGAGGGAAATGCCAAAATGCCTGAAGTCCAGTGTCAAGTACCCACAGTCAGTGATGGTCTGGGGTGCCATGTCAGCTGCTGGTGTTGGTCCACTGTGTTTTATCAAGGGTAGGGTCAATGCAGCTAGCTATCAGGAGATTTTGGAGCACTTCATGCTTCCATCTACTGAAAAGCTTTATGGAGATGAAGATTTCATTTTTCAGCACGACCTGGCACCTGCTCACAGTGCCAAAACCACTGGTAAATGGTTTACTGACCATGGTATTACTGTGCTCAATTGGCCTGCCAACTCTCCTGACCTGAACCCCATAGAGAATCTGTGGGATATTGGGAAGAGAAAGTTGAGAGACGCAAGACCCAACACTCTGGATGAGCTTAAGGCCGCTATCGAAGCATCCTGGGCCTCCATAACACCTCAGCAGTGCCACAGGCTGGTTGCCTCCATGCCACGCCGCATTGAAGCAGTCATTTCTGCAAAAGGATTCCCGACCAAGTATTGAGTGCATAACTGAACATAATTATTTGAAGGTTGACTTTTTTTGTATTAAAAACACTTTTCTTTTATTGGTCGGATGAAATATGCTAATTTTTTGAGATAGGAATTTTGGGTTTTCATGAGCTGTATGCCAAAATCATCAATATTAAAACAAGAAAAGGCTTGAACTACTTCAGTTGTGTGTAATGAATCTAAAATATATGAAAGTCTAATGTTTATCAGTACATTACAGAAAATAATGAACTTTATCACAATATGCTAATTTTTTGAGAAGGACCTGTATAATGTCTCGGTAGTGGTTGTTAATTTAATTCCAAGGTACTTTAATTCTTTTCTCCAGCTAAATGGGAAGTATGTTTGATATATGTTCCTTTCTGCTTTGGGAATGTTGAAGCTCAATATTTCAGATTTTGCTGAATTTATTTTGAAATTAGACAGTTTTCCCGAATTCACTGAAAGCTTTCGACAAGTTGGGTAGGGTTATTTTCGGGTTAGTTATAAAACATAGAATGTCGTCCGCGTAGGCAGCAAGTTTGTGATCTTCTTCCCAAACTTCAATCCCCCTAATATCTACATTCCGCCTTATCCCCCTTAACAGAGGTTCTAATGCCAGCACGAACAATAACGGTGACAAAGGGCATCCTTGTAGGACCGACTTCTGAGTGTTCAGGAGCCACCCAAGGTCATTTTCTTCTAATTCTGAGCCAGAGTCTGCTCTCAGAAGAAGATTGTCCAGACAGCGCGGCATTGCTATCTTGAGTTGTCTCAGCAAATCCAGAAATCGGGGCAAGCACCTTGGTGAAGGCCCGTGGTGCCGACGCCAAGCCGAAGGGAAGTGCCGCAAAATGATAGTGGATTTCGCCGTTCACAAAAGCGCAGAAACTTCTGGTGACTTGCGCAGATTGGGACATGCAAATAGGCGTCCTTGATGTCCAAGGACGCCAGAAAGTCCCCGGAATGGAGCGCAGCAATGAAATACATGTGGAATTTTTGAACCTTCACAAAGGCATTTAGGGCCTTGAGATCCAGAATTGGACGGACTCCGTCCTTCTTTGGGACCACAAACCGATTTGAATAAAATCCCTGAAACCTCTCCTGTGACGGTACCAGCACAATTACTCCGTACCTGAGCAAGTCCTGCACTGCCCCTAAGAGGGCCTCCCGATGCGCTGGAAGGAGAGAGAGAGATTGAGGGAAAGAATCTGTTTGGAGGCCAGGAGTGGAACTCTATCCTGTACCCCGAGGTGACCACCTCGCACACCCAACGGTCAGAGATCCGGGAGATCCACCGATCCGTGAACCAGTGAAGCCGTCCCCCCACCCCAGAGTCGGGCCAGTGCAATGGTTTCTGGAAGAAGATTATGCTCCTGCATAGTCTGGTGCAAAATCTTTGCCCATTCCGTGAGTCCAACCTCCCGTCAGTGGGGTCCTTAAAGGCAGGAGTCCCCTCCATCGGGAGAGTTGTGGCTTTATTCAAACGGGCGACCGGGGGGGGGGGGGGGGGGGGGGGATTGATTCGACCACCGGAGGAGAGGCATATTTTTTAATCAGGGCCTCCTCAAAAGGGTACCTAGTAGACAGACGCTGCGGGAGCGCAATAGTCTTCTGCGGCTTTTCCCAAACCTGATCTATGAACCTGTCAAAGAAAGGCATGCAAGGAAAAACTTTAGAAGGCTTAGCTTTAAAAGAAGCCAAGACGACAGCTTCCGCCTGAGGTTCTTCAACCGCAGAATCCAGCTTAAGAGTGTCCCTCACAGGATCAATGAGTTCACTTACAAGCACCCTGTCCTTTGCTGACTCAGAGCAGGAGTCTTCCTCACAATGAATGTCCTGTTCAAAAATATAAAAAAAAATTCAAAGCTAGGGACCTGAGCTGTAGCTAGGACCATATTCTGAATCAGAGCACTCCCCTACTGGAGATTGTGTGGGGAGAGGGCGCTTCATAGCCCCCTTGCGCTCGCACACCGCTTCCATCCTGACAAGAAATGATTCCAGGACCGCCGACAACTGGTCCATAGGGACCGCAGGTGCTGAAGCACTGCCTGTTGCCTCTGACAATGGGGAAGCAGGCGAACCAGACTCCATACTCGCCACTCAGACTTTTCCCAATAAAATAAATAAATCCACCCTCTGGCTGCGCTGACTGTGGGGGGTTACCCAGGGGACTCACCAACATGGATAGGACCGCTCGGTTGCGCTGCCTGTGCTGTGCTCGTACAGCGCGAGAGCAGTGAGGATAGTGTGAGGAGAATCGCGCCGTTGCAGGAGCAATAGAGGCCAAACAATCACAAAAAAAACGCACGACTCCAAGAAAATGGCCGCCACAATGTAACCGCCATAGCGATCCACAGCAAGATGGCCGCAATGCGCGCCAATGCAAAAAGGACAAAGTGACACAAAAACATGGTGCCGAACGGCGATCAGGCCCAAAATCACAGAAAAACCTCCACAGCTATATGCAGACACCCATGAGCCCCCCCCCCCCAGGCCAGAGTGAACCCCAGGCACCCCCACGCCATAGTAAGGTGACAGAGAGCAGCAAAAAACCCAAGGGGGAGACAGGGAAAATCCCCCATACAAAAAGGAACACACAGCATGTACTCACCTGCGAAGGCAGGATGCTACTTACCGGTCCCAGGACCCACTTGTGTGTTCCTGACAGACCTATCACAGTGCGGTACTGAGTAGCTGTCGGCCTGGTCCACCGTGAAAGATACAGCAGGACTTCAGTCTTGTGCGGACTGCGGAGCATAAAAGCCCACCGGCCACCCCTGGAGTCATGGGGCATGTCGTGAACTGAGTCGCACGCCGGAGTGAGGAATCAGCACGCTCGATGATCGGACAGGGAAGACTACGAGGATATCTTGTACCCAACCTGTTGCCCAGTCGACAGTTGATAGATCTCAAAAATAAAATAAAATTCCAAAAGGAATAAAAAATAAAAAAATCTCAGGAGACTGGCTCCTAAGAGCCACCACGTCTTCTCTGCTAAGCAGAAAAAAAACTGAGGGCTGCAGGTAGGAGGGTTATGTCCGGGGCTGTTCAGCTCTGGTTTTTAGAATGTATGTTGTAACATCTAACATTCTGCCTAGGCTTCTCCTGCGAGCAGGGACATAAACCCACGTGTTCAGTATGAAGAGGCTGTGTCAGTCCATGGACGGTAAGAGAAATGTCATTTGCGCACAGTATTTCATGACCAAGCAATTGCCAGTTAAAGTAGCACAGTGCTGAAGAGCAAAAAACGCTTTGGTCATGAACCTTCCAGAGCTCAAGTAGTAAAAAGGGAATATCAACAGAATCCTTAAATGGGCACATACTCAATAGACGTGAAAGCAGTTTGAAAACTGAAACAGCAGGATTTACTACTGGGACAGCCTATATCTTCTTAAAGTCCTTATCCATAGGATCAATCTTGACACAAAAAAAAAAAAAAAAAAAAAAAAAAACTTCAGGACTGAATATCCTTTGAGGATTGGGTCAATTCTCAAATCACACAATCTGTGCATGAGTGCAAAAGCACTTTTAGGGCCAGTTCACACCTGACGCAGTTCCGTGCGCATTTTTTCTGCACTAAAAATGCATGCAGTGTTTTCCATGTATTCCAATGGCTCTAGTTCACACCAGTGCAGTCAGTTTCCGGTCTGACATGGTTTGTAATGTTCAATGAACTACCACGGCACTCAGTAGTACATTCACGCATCGGCTTAAAGGGGTTGTAAAGGTTCGTTTTTTATTTTCTAAATCGGTTCCTTTAAGCTAGTGCATTGTTGGTTCACTTACCTTTTCCTTAGATTTCCCGACTAAATATTTTTTTTCTTTGTTTTCTTTGTCTGAATTTTTCACTTCCTGTTCCTCCTCAGTAAGCTGTTCAGTAAGCTGTTCTGGGTGACTCCACACCGCTCAGATGATGGTGTGAAGTTTAGTGAGGAGAAACAGGAAGTGAGAAATTCTGACTAAGAAAAAAAACATTTAGAAGGTAAATCAAAGAAAAAAGGTAAGTGAACCAACAATGCACTAGCTTAAAGGAACCTATTTAGAAAATAAAAAAAACGAACCTTTACAACCCCTTTAACTATATGGGCAAGCAGTTACGCTGGCTCTGCTGGATACCTGCACAGCACCAGCAGTCTGCTGATCACTGGTGCAGTGCTTTAGACAAAAAAGAGCACATTTACTTACAAAAAAAAAAGTGCCCTTTTTCACCCAAAAATGGAACCTATCCTTTATTAAAAAGTATTAAAGACTGCTTGCCAGAAAGATGGGGAAAAGGACATTAGGATGTCACATGACTAGCCAGAAGCCTCTGTAAAAACATTACACATTTCTCTTATTTCCTCCATTATTGTCTATTTCATACACCATTGGAAGCGTTTTTTGTTTTGTTTGATGAATTGGAGGGGGGGGGACCCCCACACGGTTCAACTATCCTGTGACCGATTCACACCTCCCAAACGATCTAAAAAAAAAACACTCTCCAAGTTCTTATCTTGGACTACATAATACAATAATTAGCACTTATGTTCTAGAGATCAGAAAGGTAGGAGTGGTTGAGTAGTTCAGAAAAGACACTAAAGCAGGTATGAAAACACTCCATCCAATGCACGGTGTTCACCCACATCGGGGCTTATTAGCTGAGTGCATTTTTGACAGATCAACATTTTTCTAGACTCGCAGGGTTTAAAATAAATTAAAAAAATGAAACCTGTGGAAAAGTGCATATATTGCAAAAGGGGACTGTATGTAAACAAATATATCCTCAAATACAGATAATAGATCAATTGCAACAAGTCGTAACCTGAAATCGCTAAAAATAGTGCAGGAATGTTGTCAAATCGGTATGGCACTGCAAAGTCGGAGTCTCACCGATTTGAACGGTTCCATCGCCAATAGCGTGCGACCTGTCATGCGATTTGGAACTGCCAAACCATATGACAGATCGCACCGATGTAAATGGGGGCTCAAGGTGATGCTGCCAATATAATGTCATATGAACAGGCGACATAAGGCAAAATTTATTGGGAATTGGAAACCACATGTGTCATCCAGTTGTGCAATGTGGAAATGTGCGTAGACCGCAAGGTTAGCTATACAGAATTACAAATTCCTTTAGCAAGTAGATCAGTAGAAACACGTTTCTCAACCATTAAGCAGTTTGTCTGGTGTTTACTATTGTACATTATTGTTCATAGATGAGGCATTTTCAGAATGGCTTACTTGCCGAGAGGATTTTCCAGTCTGCAGTGACAATACTCACCTCTTCGGCAGCACCAGCATTTCTTATTGCTTGTAGAAGGAACGTAATCTTGGATGGCCCAGGGATGCCATCATAGGCTTCCTATAACATACCAAAATGAAATTCATTCAAAACCTGTAAACATTTGACCAGGGTGTTAACCCTTTGTAACAAACAGCTCTTAAAATGTAAAATCCACCCTATATTTACCTTAAACATAAATTTTTCCTCTTCTATGCAATTTGGGCCCTTGCATACTGATGTGCTTTGGTGCAGCTTATGGGCACTTTCACAGTGATGCACTTTTGAGGTATTACCATTGACTTACAATGGAAGGTGCCTTTTGGGTACATTTTTTCAAAGCGCATCGCAACTGCAGTGTGAACATAAGATTTAATGGGGAATAGTTTTAATATGCTTTTGTCACTGGAAAAGCATGGCAAAAGCACACCACTGTGAAATGGGCCTTCATGTTTTAAAATAAAAAGAGAAATATTTAAGACAATCTAATAAATTGAATTAGGACCATTTTGTAAGGCAATGAAACCCCAATCACTGTTTGGCGAGTTCTGAAGCGCATCAACAATGAATTATCTTAATGAGTCAGAATAATGCCTTTCAGTACTTTGATGGTATGTGATTTATAGTTGGCCATCAGACAATGAGAACAAGTGCTACAATGGTGACGTGAGGATGGAAAAGCTAGGTCTTTGTTCTTAACTGCCACTAAAAAGTGCTGAACTGTGCAGTGCAATGATGTCACTGATAAACCAAGCAGCCAATCAGAATTTCATACAACAGACACTGGAATGCAAATTCATTCAACCAAGTATTCCCCTCCAAGCTTCACAATGTACCATGCTGAGGATGGATTAGGTCGCTTTAGATATAACAAAGAACTTTGCTATCTGGGGGAAAAAAGTTTTAGCTGAGGATAGTAAAAATGTGCAGTACTTTCATGCAGCACATCTATTAAGTACTTTAGAAACAAGTTTCGAATACATTTACATGAATGTTGCAACGTAATCATTTGAAAATCTAGATTATGCATAATTAAAATGAACCCAATTTATCAGGACCGTAACAAGCAATATTTTCTCCAGGACCAGGCAAAGTTTACCAAGAGAAAAGAAAGAACAGCTTACTGTACAGGGCATTTTTAGTGGACCAGATTGGATCCAGATGTAGGCGGGTGGAAATGGACATGCATGTTTACACCCACGTGTCCATATAGGTGAACGGACCTTCTGATCAGGTGCGCTTGAAAAACTGACAGGCGGGTCCGATGGGATCCACCATGTGAACGGGGCCCAACTAAACACTGCCATGTTGAGGCAGAAAAGCTCCAGTGCATATTTCGTTTTTTTTTATATTTTAAAACATCAAAGCGAAAATAATTTGGGGTGGGGGGATGACTTACTAAAACTGGAGCTGTGAAAGACAAAGCTGGTGGTGATTGGTTACTATGTACAGCTGATCCAGACTCAGTAAATCCCTTATGTACCTAATTTTGGATGGCGCCAGGAAGACTTTTCTCCTGCGCCCATCCCCTTACCCCATCAAGACAAGATCCGATTGTCCTGGCAGCCAATTTTTTCCAGGATGAAAAGTGACTGAAAGGCAACATATTAATAGTTGTCACAGGACCAGGCAGTAAGGGTAAGTCTGCCAATGGGGAATGTCTGTTCCAGAGACAGCTGTCAAAGGAATTTCCCCTAGATTAAAGGATCAGGTTTTTTTTCCTTTTAAACAAACATGTCATTCTTATCTCCCCTGCAGTTGGTTATGCACAGAGTTGGCCCAATCCTCCTCTTCTGGGGTCCCCCAGCAGCGCTCGTGGCTCCTTCTTTGGCCTGTGTTTTTATGGTGTGAACTGGCCATACATTATGCAATCATCTTCCCTTCAGCCACAGGTGAAGGAAAGTAAACTACTCGATTCAAGCAGTTTTCTTTCCTTCCAATCCCTCCAGCTGCGCTATAGTATTCTAGTTGCACTGAAGTCAATCGATAGACCAACTTCAGTACGTAATCTGCCTATATATGGATTAACATTTGGGCGGTTCCTGCTGAATTTTTAGAAGAGGCTGAGAGATCTTCACTGCTCCTCACTATCCGATACAGAAAGTTTTTTTTTATACAGTCACCCATCCATTGGAGTGTAATAAAAAAAAAAAAAAAAAAAAAAAAAAAAAAGAACTGCAGCCACTATGTATTAACTGCTTGAGGCCCGCGCTATAGCCAAATGACGGCTTCAGCGCGGACCTGAAAATCCGGGAGGCCGTCAATAGATGGCCTCCCCTTTGCACACACCCCGCGCGCCCCTGCAGGGCGCGCGCTGTGATCACCCGAGTCACTGAGACTCAGGCGATCACCGATCTGAGTAAGGGGCCGATCCCGACCCCTTACCATGTGATCAGCTGTCAGCCAATGACAGCTGATCATGTGATGTAAACAAAGAATCGGTAATCGGCTTTTTTTCTCCTCACACTGACAGCGTGAGGGAAAAAAAGCCGATAACCGGCTCTTTCACAAGGGACATCGGTCCCGAAGAGGAAGGAGCCTCATCAGTGCCAGATGCCAGTGCCTGCCATTGTGAATAGAATTGCTCCCTGCCAGTGCCACTTATCAATGCCCACAGTCCCACCTATCAATGCCCACAAGTGCCACCAATCAGTGCCACCTCTCAGTGCCCATTGGTGCCGCCCCATCGCCCACCAGTGCCACGATGGTGCCTACCAGTGCTGCAATGGTGCCCACCAGTGCCCATCAATGAAGGAGAAAAATTACCCGTTTACAAAATTTTATAATATAAATATATATATATATATATATACATATACACATATATATATATATATACATATTTTTTTTTTTTTTTAAATCAGTCTTTTTATTTTTTAACAAAAAATAAAAGCCGCAGAGGTGATCAAACACCACCAAAAGAAAGCTCTATTAGTGGGGGAAAAAAAAATTATAAAAATTTCATTTGGGTACAGCATTGTATGACCGCGCAATTGTCATTCAAAGTGCATCAGCGCTGAAAGCTGGTCTGGGCCGGAGGGGGGTTTAAGTGCCCAGTAAGCAAGTGGTTAATGTAATATACAATGATGAGCCTTTGGATAGGTGGGCCAACTGATCAATGAAGGAAGTAAACAGACTGCTGCTTAGTGATTGCAGAAGGAGGATCAGTGTTGGTAATCGGCATACACAGTACAGGGGTAGTATAGAAGGAGATTGGTCTACAGGGAGGACAATGGCAGCCACTATGTATTGATGTAATAATATAATGATGAGTCTTTGGATAGGTGGGCCAGCTGGACAATCAATGAAGGAAGTACAGAGTGCTGCAGAGTAGTGATTGCAGGAGGATGAGTGTCAGTGAATTGTATACACAGAGTATAGGGAAAGTATAGAAGGAGATGGGTCTACAGGGAAGAATGAAGATATTTGCCAGCACACCATGGAACGACATGAATAGCGTCCAAACGGATAACTTATTGCATGATCACAACACAAGGAGTGCAACATTTCAGAGTCACGCAGGACCCCTTCGTCACATGCCTGACGAAGGGGTCCTGCGTGACTCCGAAACGTTGCACTCTCCTTGTGTTGTGATCATGCAATAAGTTATCCGTTTGGACGCTATTCATGTCGTTCCATGGTGTGCTGGCAAATATCTTCATTGTGACTTGAACCAGTATCCAGCTGGTTGTTGCTGCAGCACCCAAACTTGAGAGCTCATCCAGGAATGTGTGCGATGGGAATATGAAGTAGGTCTACAGGGAAGGGGGGCAATTGCAGCCACTATGTATTAATGTAATATACAATGATGAGCCTTTGGATAGGTGGGCCAGCTGGACAATCAATAGAAGTAAACAGACTGCCATTAAGTAGTTATTGCAGGAGGAGGAGTGTTGGTAATCAGTGTACACAGAGTTAGTATAGAAGGAGACTGGTCTGGGGGGGGGGCAATTGCAGCCACTATCTATTACAATTATAAGCCTTTGGATAGGTGGGCCAGCGGGACAGTCAATGAAGGAAGCACACAGACGGCTGCTGAGTAGTGATTGTAGGAGTGTTGGTGATCAGTGTGCACAGAGTACACGTGTAGTATAGAAGGAGACTGGTCAAGGGAGGAGGGCAATGGCAGCCACTATGTAATACTATAATTCTGAGCCTTTGGATAGGTGGGCCAGCTGGACAGTCAATGAAGGAAGCACACAGACGGCTGCTGAGTAGTGATTGTAGGAGTGTTGGTGATCAGTGTGCACAGAGTACACGTGTAGTATAGAAGGAGACTGGTCAAGGGAGGAGGGCAATGGCAGCCACTATGTAATACTATAATTCTGAGCCTTTGGATAGGTGGGCCAGCTGGACAATCAATGAAGGAAGCACACAGACGGCTGCTGAGTAGTGATTGTAGGAGTGTTGGTGATCAGTGTGCACAGAGTACACGTGTAGTATAGAAGGAGACTGGTCAAGGGAGGAGGGCAATGGCAGCCACTATGTAATACTATAATTCTGAGCCTTTGGATAGGTGGGCCAGCTGGACAATCAATGAAGGAAGCACACAGACGGCTGCTGAGTAGTGATTGTAGGAGTGTTGGTGATCAGTGTGCACAGAGTACACGTGTAGTATAGAAGGAGACTGGTCAAGGGAGGAGGGCAATGGCAGCCACTATGTAATACTATAATTCTGAGCCTTTGGATAGGTGGGCCAGCTGGACAGTCAATGAAGGAAGCACACAGACGGCTGCTGAGTAGTGATTGTAGGAGTGTTGGTGATCAGTGTGCACAGAGTACACGTGTAGTATAGAAGGAGACTGGTCAAGGGAGGAGGGCAATGGCAGCCACTATGTAATACTATAATTCTGAGCCTTTGGATAGGTGGGCCAGCTGGACAATCAATGAAGGAAGCACACAGACGGCTGCTGAGTAGTGATTGTAGGAGTGTTGGTGATCAGTGTGCACAGAGTACACGTGTAGTATAGAAGGAGACTGGTCAAGGGAGGAGGGCAATGGCAGCCACTATGTAATACTATAATTCTGAGCCTTTGGATAGGTGGGCCAGCTGGACAATCAATGAAGGAAGCACACAGACGGCTGCTGAGTAGTGATTGTAGGAGTGTTGGTGATCAGTGTGCACAGAGTACACGTGTAGTATAGAAGGAGACTGGTCAAGGGAGGAGGGCAATGGCAGCCACTATGTAATACTATAATTCTGAGCCTTTGGATAGATGGGCCAGCTGGACAATCAATGAAGGAAGCACACAGACGGCTGCTGAGTAGTGATTGTAGGAGTGTTGGTGATCAGTGTGCACAGAGTACACGTGTAGTATAGAAGGAGACTGGTCAAGGGAGGAGGGCAATGGCAGCCACTATGTAATACTATAATTCTGAGCCTTTGGATAGGTGGGCCAGCTGGACAGTCAATGAAGGAAGCACACAGACGGCTGCTGAGTAGTGATTGTAGGAGTGTTGGTGATCAGTGTGCACAGAGTACACGTGTAGTATAGAAGGAGACTGGTCAAGGGAGGAGGGCAATGGCAGCCACTATGTAATACTATAATTCTGAGCCTTTGGATAGGTGGGCCAGCTGGACAATCAATGAAGGAAGCACACAGACGGCTGCTGAGTAGTGATTGTAGGAGTGTTGGTGATCAGTGTGCACAGAGTACACGTGTAGTATAGAAGGAGACTGGTCAAGGGAGGAGGGCAATGGCAGCCACTATGTAATACTATAATTCTGAGCCTTTGGATAGGTGGGCCAGCTGGACAATCAATGAAGGAAGTACAGAGTGCTGCAGAGTAGTGATTGCAGGAGGAGGATGATGAGTGCCGGTGTACAGGGATAGTATATAAGGAGGCAGCAGTAAAGTCAATGAGGCGAGCACATGCAACGATATGAGAATGAGGGGAGAAGGGTTACAGGTGTCAGAGATGAAGCTTCATGTCCCCATAGGTACAGTGTATACAGCCTACGGGGGAGGAGGAGCCGGCTGCCGGGCCCAGGCTTAGCCGGGGAGTGCCGCTCACACGTGGGCCTCGCTCCGGCCAGGGACACATTCACACCGGCGCAGTGGACGTTCTGCACAGCACACATTCCCTCCAGGGCCCCCACGTCTCACCTCGGCCTGTTTCCTGGCGCTGTTGTCCGGGCTCAGCAGGTTAGTCAGGAGCAAATAAAACTGCTGCTGCTCGTCCGCCATGTCCGCAGCTCCACACACACTGGGGGGGAAAGAGAGAGAGGGCGCGAGACTGAGCGCGGGCCGGAGCGCTGACTACAAGGGGCGGAGCCACAGAGGACTTCCAGCTAGCTTAGCGCCCTGACCTCACACGTCCCGCGCACCCGAGAGGCACCGACTACCCATTGGATGTGGCTGGCCAAGGGGCGGGGCCAATGAGAAGCAATGCCGGTAGGAGACATGTGACGCACACGAGGGTAGAAGGTGGGAATGGCGGCTGATTGGCTGTGCGGGTAGCAGCTGTTACAGCCCCTGGGTGTGTTCGGGTAAGCTAGGCAAGCGGTGACGTTAGATTTGCAAGGGGATGCTGGAAAAAAAAGGGAGGGGTTGAGGCGGAGCTAAGGAGTCAGCTGTCTGCAAAGCGCGGGAGATCCGGAGTGTGCAGTTAGGTTGTCAGGTCCATGTACTGTGTGCAATGGAGGGGTCAGCCAAGACTGGCATCTGCCATGTTCCGGTGTATGCAAAGCACAGGCAATCGCTGCACCTGAACTGCCAGTGTTCTGATCACAGCTTGACCTGAAATTCTCTGAAGATATTCATCATACTGTAGGGTTAATGCACATGCACAGCGCCATTGTCATTCAAATTGCAACAATGCTGAAAACTAGCCTGGGCAGGAAGGGGGTGAAAGTGTCCAGTAGGCACGTGGTCATTTGAAAAAGCTGAAGTTAGAAGCTAATTGGTTACTATACATAGCTGCACCAGATTCTGTGTGCACCCGTTTCAGTCTGTGTAGTATATATAATACAGTTCAGATTATATAGTGCAGTCAGTGTGGTATGTATATCTATATCTATACAGTTCAGAGTATATAGTGCAGTCAGTTTAGTATGTATATTACAGTTCAGAGTATATAGTGCAGTTCATGTAGTATATACAATGCAGTTCAGAGTATATGGTGCAGTCTGTGTAGTATATATAATACAGTGGAGAGTATATAGTGCAGTCCGCGTAGTATATACAATGCAGTTCAGAGTATATGGTGCAGTCTGTGTAGTATATATAATACAGTGGAGAGTATATAGTGCAGTCAGTGTAGTATATACAATGCAGTTCAGAGTATATAGTGCAGTCAGTGTAGTATATATAATACAGTGGAGAGTATATAGTGCAGTCAGTGTATGTAGTATATATAATACAGTGGAAAGTATATAGTGCAGTCAGTGTAGTATATGTAGCGGAGCCTCACTCTCCCTCTCGTTTGATTGGCTTGTGTCTAGGGGTACCTGGGAAAGGAGAGTGCAGGAACACTACGCCAAGTTCTCCCCTCGTATGTGTATGAAGGTTGAGCAGAGTTACTTGAATTACCCCCGGGTCTGTTCACTGCATACGAAGCCTCAGTTGTCCCATGGAGATGTGTCTGCCAATAATAGAGCCCCACACCAATCGAAAGTCCAACACTCCTTTATTTCTCAGTTTTCAGGGTGAACACAATCAGTTGAACTTTCAGTAACAGACAGACAGGGGTGTGGATACAAGTAGGCCCAGGCACAACTGAACTCTCCTATTCCTTTGCTCGCGAATAGGCCTGGCGCACGGTCTCTGCCACCGACCGTGAGTTTTGGTCGCTGCCACCGATCGGATGAACCGTTGAGGCCCCTGCCACAGGCCTAATAGCAGGCCTCTGCCACTGACCTGAGTTGAATAGCTGGACCGCTGCCACCGGTCATTGGACATGAACCACCGGAAGGTACTGGGCCCCAGGCCTCCGGCTGAGTACCTCACCCCAGACTGAAGGTGTCTGGGATGGAACACGAACTCCAGGTGTCCAGGCCTAGGCCGCCTGGACCCCGACCGCGAACAGCAGCCCTCAGGCTGACGTCATCACTAAGGGACAGGTACGGCGGACCGGCTGGTTATGTTCTTCTCATTTTATATTGTGTAAGTGTTTTTATACCCTGTTTTCTTAAAATAAATTTACATTGGGTAATGCACTATCGAGCCTCCTCTTTCTCCTTGGGTAAACTTTGATGCATTCACTGCATATCAAATGATGTTTGGATTCCTCTGGAGTTCCCTGGATCTTGTTTTGGATCTCCCCCTTGGATTGCGGATGTGCCTAATTGTTTCTTACCTCTGGTAAGCAGCTTGCATTGTTGGTGGTGGACACGGGTGTGCATGCACCGAATTTCAAATCAGTTGTGGTTCACTTCTTCACGGCTTCTTTTCATTTCTGGTTTTGATGGGACTTATTTTGGATACATCCATCTTCATGGGACACATTCATTGTTACTACCATTGAACTTTATTCATTCATTATATGTGTGGATTTGTTAATACCTATTTCAAACATTAGGCAATTCACATTAGCGCACTTGTTCTTTTTTCTTTTTGTTTACCCTATATGTTATCACATATTACAGGTGCTGCTGTATGTTTACTTATGTTTATTGGTTAGCGCGGTTTATTGCTTTAGTTTTGCACCTCAGGCTGAAGGTGCCTGGGACTCGAACCTCGTGGCGAAGATGTCCGCCCCCTTATACCCTCTCCCAGCATGCACAGCGTATTCCCCGCCCCGCCGTACAACCGATGCGAGAGGTCACAAAGGGTATGGCACTGCAGCGATGGTTCAACCCTGGCCCAAAGTGACAGCGCCACCTGCTGGGCCGCAGGGAACTATGCATCACTGGTGTCTTCACCAGTTTTAAAAGTATATACCCGCTACATATATATAATACAGTTCAGAGTATATAGTGCAGTCAGTGTAGTATATATAATACAGTTCAGAGTATATAGTGCAGTCCGTGAAGTATATATAATACAGTTCAGAGTATATAGTGAAGTCCGTGTAGTATATATAATACAGTTCAGAGTATATAGTGAAGTCTGTGAGTGTGTGTGTATGTGTATATATATATATATACAGTTCAGAGTATATAGTGCAGTCAGTGTAGTATATATAATACAGTGGAGAGTATATAGTGCCATTGTGATGGTTCTGAACCTCAATGGGGTTCAGGATGGATTTTTGATGCTGGTCCGAATTATTTATGTGGAGATACGTGCACATAGGAAGCAAAACACTGGACATCCGTACAGTTCAGTTACTTCCTAATCTCTGCTTTATTGTAGGCAGTGCCGAGATCTTTACACACAGAACAATAGAGCACACGTCACTGCTATGCAAATGTGAGTCTAAAAAGGCACATCTGGTTGGCCGAAGCTTGCTCATCACTTGTCCAGTCTTCTATTTCCTCATTCTTCCAATGCGTGGGTAGTAGGGGGCAGACACCATCCTTAACTTCAGTCATCTCGATGGGAGGGAGTGCTACTAGCGGTCATTTTGAGTAAGGACTTTATAAAAACAGTTTACATATATACAAAGTAGAATATAGACTTTATGGTATAGAAAAGATGCATAAAAAACAGGCATTTTCTGATTTCTCATTATGTGCATCACATTCCTTCACAGTCCCCCATAAAATGGCTATTTTCTATCTGTCCTTCATACTAAAAGTCCTACTCACCTGGCCCATTCTCCTGAGCAACTCTTTTGGCCTGTATATATAGATGGGCAGTAACTAGTTCACTACCCCCCTCAATACAGTTTAGAGAAGGACAGTCAGGTACTACCTTTCCCTATAACCCTATAGGATCGTGAGATTATGGACAGGGAGTGACTGTAGAGGGGTGAAGGGTCAAATGGACAAGGTACTATGTCACAGTAATCAAAGGTAAAGGTGGCCACGTGTGCTTGAAGAGTTATACCAAAATGTACCGTATATACTCGAGTATAAGCCGACCCGAGTATAAGCCGAGGTACCTATGTTTACCACAAAAAACTGGGAAAACGTATTGACTCGAGTATAAGCCGAGGGGAGCAAATGTGCCCATTGCCCAACCTTACTGTGCCCATTGCCATCTCACTCTGCCACCTCACTGCCCATTGTCACCTCACTGTGCCCATTGTCGCCTCACTGTGCCCCCTTACTGTGCCCATTGCCATCTCACTGTGCCACCTCACTGCCCATTGTCACCTCACTGTGCCCCCTTACTGTGTCCATTGCAGCCTCCCTGTGCCCGAGTCAGTGTACCTGAAAATCTTGTAATTCCGCGGCCAGCGTCCATTGTTCAAATCTCGCGCCGTTCTCCCTGTCCCTTCCGTGATAGGCGTTTCCAGCAAACACTGTGTTGAGTGTTTGCGCCTATCACGTAGGTCCTCTCATTCTCCGACTCCGTTTCCCAGCAGGCACTGTGTTCAGTGCTCCGCCAATCACGGACGTCGGACAAGAGAACCTCTGTGATAAGCGCAACACTCAACATAGTGTTTGCTGGAAACGCCTATCGCGGAAGGGACAGGGAGAAAGGCGCTAGATTTAAACAATGGACGCCGGCCTCGGAATTTCACGATTTTCAGGTACTGACTCGAGTATAAGCCGAGGGGTATACTTTCAGCCCTAAAAAAAGGGCTGAAAAACTCGGCTTATACTCGAGTATATACGGTAATTATGTTATCATTTTTATGATGGCCACCTCCTGGGCCCCCCTAGACCAAACAGAAAAAGGATATGCAGCATGGTCGTCATGAAGTGGGCGGGATCTTGTCCTCAGGGGTTGGAGCTTTCTTGCAGTGGGAAGCGTGTATCCAGGTGTTCTTCCCTTCTAGCTCAACTGATGTAGCTGTGGTCAGCAAACCTTGGAACGGACCATCATATCTTGGCTCAAGGGAGTGTTTCCTCACAAACTTCTTTACTAGCACCCAATCTCCAGGCAGTAGTTTGTGGGTTCCTGTATCTAATTCAGGATCTGGAATGGAAGAAAACACTCGAGAATGGATATTAGTTAATGCTCTAGACAAACGTGTGACATAGCTAGTTAACACATCAGATTGTAACTGCAACTGCTGTGGGAAATACCAGCCAAGTCTGGGGGCTGAACCAAGCAACATTTCATAAGGGGATAGGGCATGTTTACCCCGGGGGGGGGGGTGTGACACTGACCAGGGCAATGGGCAAACTGTCTGGCCAACTCATAACATAACGTCTCTTGGGCCATCTTTAACATCCTGTTTTTTTAGAGTCCCATTCATCCTTTCTATCTTCCCATTGCTTTGAGGGTGAAATGGGGTGTGTAGAGCTAACTGAACTGCCAGTACTGCCCAAATCTCTTTTGTAAGGGTTGCTGTGAATGCTGGGCCCTGATCGCTCTCTATCACCTCTGGGACCCCAAATCTACATACTAGCTCACTCAGTAGCTTCTTAGCCGTGGGCTGTCATGTTTGTAACAGCGTAGGCTTTCGGCCAGCCGGAGAACATGTCCACCACCACTAGGGCATATTCATATTGGCCACTTTTTGGCATCTGTATATGATTAATCTTTATCCTCTGGAACGGATAGAGGGGTTTCGCCAAATGCTTCTGCGGTGTCTTTTCTGTCCTCCCTGGGTTGCATTTTGCACATACTGCACATGAGGCACAGTAATTTCTGGTTAGGGTGGTTATCCGTGGGGCCCAGTAATACTTGCTGATCAGTGAATTCATTAAAGGATCACTAAAGAAATAAATAACATGTTATACTTACCTCCGCTGTGCAGCTCGTTTTGCATAGAGTGGCCCCGATCCACGTCTTCTGGGGTCCCTCTGCGGCTGTCTCGGCTCCTCCCCGCAATCACTCACCACCTATATGCGAGCAAGCTCGCATGGTTTTGAGTGATTGCGGGCGTGCTCCAGTGATACAGCCAGCAGCTATTGCCGCTCACTGTATCACTCGGCCCCACCCCCCCGGCGCGCCGCATCATTGGATGTGATTGACAGCAGCGCAAGCCAATGGCTGCGCTGCTTTCAATCCATCCTCTGTAACCAATCAATGGCCAGGCTGAGCGGCGAAGAGGATGTCGGGGGCGAGCGCGGGACTTTCGAGGGGTCAGGTAAGTAAAACGGGGGGCTGGGGGGGCCGGTATTGTCGGATGTTTTTTCACCTTAATGCATAGAATGCATTAAGGTGATTTTTTTTTTACCTTTACAACCCCTTTAAGTTCTTAGAGAGATGTGCAGGTCCATGTGCCCATTGGACGACTTCTGGATACATATATTTTGGTAAACAGGTTTTCCCTCTCATCAGATTCAGATCTCCATCATAGTCTGCTCCTTTATCGATCCATTCCAAATGTTCTTCTGTGTAAGCCGCTCTTTGCATAGAGGCTAGGGATAGCCTGTCAGATGGCTCTTGGACTGCCAAAGGCATCTGCGCTGAAGGTTCACTCTTCTCTTTGGCCAATTCAGCCGTTTTTCGTTGGTCTTTCGCTGCTTGTTTGGCAGCTATATCCACCAGGTGGTTCCCTCTGGCTTCTTGAGAATTTAGTTTGCCATGTGCTTTAACCTTCAAGACAGCCAATTGGTCAGGCAGGAGTAGTGCATCCATTAACTTCTTGATGGCTGGGCCGTGTTTCACCGGTGTTCCGGCCGCTGTCAGAAATCCTCTAGCCCTCGAGATGACACCGAAGTCATGAGCCACTTCCAGAGCGTACCTTGAGTCTGTGTAAATGTTGTCTCTTTTACCTTCTGCTATCTTACACGCTGTAGTGAGGGCTTGGAGCTCCGCTTCCTGAGCGGATATAGTTGGCGGTAATGCTCCTGCTTGTAGAATTTCAAATTCAGAGGTCACAGCATAACCTGTGTGGTACTTGTCTCCTTCATCTGCATATCTGGAGCCATCCACAAAAAGTGTGTAGTCAGGGTTTTCCAGAGGAATTTCACTCACTGTAGCGAAATGTGTGGTTTCCATGCGCATCATTTCAAGGCAGTCATGTGGAGCAGTACAGGGGTCTCTTTCTTCACCTTCTCCGTCTCCTTCTTCACCTTCTCCTTCTTCACCTTCTCCTTCTTGTCCCCCCTCGAAAAATGGCAAAAGGGTGGCCGGGTTGAGAGTGAGACACCTTTGGAGGGTCACATTGTCAGAAAGGAGGAGGGAGATTTGCAACTGAAGATGTCTGGCGGTGGACAGGACAAGTTGCACCTGATTCAGGATGGCAGCAATGTCATGCGTTGCCAGAAGAAGCAGGGGGTGTGCTAAAACAAGGTCTGAAGTTTTTTGTCCAGCAGTGCTTGGGCAGCAAAGACTGCTCTTAAGCAGGAAGGGCCACCCCTAGCCAAGGGGTCTAAGCGGCATGAATAGTACCCAATGGGTCTAGTCCGACCTCCATGTGATTGAGCTAGGACCCCTGTGGCGTGGCCTTTTCTTTCTGACACAAACAGTTTAAAGGGTATTCCATAATCTGGAAGGCCCAAAGCAGGAGCTGTGGATATTGCTTGCTTCAGCAGAATAAAATTGTCCAGGGCCTAGCTTGACAGGGTAAATGGCACAGACTTGAGAGCATCATAGAGTGGTTGCATGAGGATCGATGCATCAGGGATCCACGCCCTGCAGGAAGATATGAGTCCAAGAAAGGCATGCAGTTGTTTAGCTGCTATTGGTTGAGGAATATCCTTGATTGCAGCAACCTGGTCTGATGTGATATGTCTTCTGCCCTTGGAAATGCAGTGGCCCAAAAAGGTGACTGTCTTAGAACACCACTGTATTTTGGCTTTGGAGGCCTTACAGCCTTGTTCCGCAAGGTAGCATAGTAGACTTTCTGAATTTTCAACTGCAGCAGGTTTGACACGTACCTTGGAGGTGAGCCTGACGTGCGGAGGGAGACCTCTCGTACCGCCCTGGTTCCCAGGTCACTGGAGTTGGGACAGTGGCCGAAGGAGCACAGTGGGGTATGAGTGCCTGTTAGGTTCTCCTGGACTAGATGGGAAGACCACTATGGACAGCTGAAGATGCAGGTCAGGTGATGCAGGTAGCCGAGGATGCCGGTGGATACGGATACAAGCAGCAGGCAGGAGAAAGGTCAGACGAGCCAGGTCATGCACAGCGGATCAGATACAGACAGAAGCGTCAGGCAGCGGAGGGTCAAGTTCAGGCTGGATCAGGCAACAGAGGATCAGGCAGGCAGATGAGCAGGACTGGGTCTAGGAAGCCAAAGGTCAGGACTGGAGATAGCAGCAAGGTCAGGAAGCCAGGTCAAAGTAACAGCAGGTGCAAGTTCAGGATCAGGTCACCGGATAACTGCAGATCAGACAGCAAGAGTCTGGACAGAGGAAGCCCCTTTTAAAGGCCACTGGGCGCCAAGACAGTGTTACTGTGTGCGCGCGTGTGTGTGCGCGATTGGCGCACGCAATTGGCGCACGCGCGTGCGCGATTGGCGCACGCGCAATGGAAAACTTCTGTTTATACTTGGAAGCCTACTAGCAGGGATGTGCCTGGGCCTTGTTGTGGGTACCAGAGGCATACGTCCATGACATTGCCCCCCCCTTATGGGCAACCTCCGGGTGCCCAAAAGGACTCTTTTTTGAGGGTGGCTGCGGAAGAAGGCCTGGATCAGTTCTTGGGCATGTACATTCTGCTCGGGTTCCCAAGAGTTCTCCTCTGGTCCGTACCCCCTCCACTTGATCAAGTATTGCAGTCGATTACCTCTCCTTCTGCAGTCTACGACAGCCTCCACCTCATATTCCTCGTCCCCATCAACCATTACGGGTTCAGGTGGCCCCACTCCCCTGTCTGGGAAGGGGTCTGGTACTGTGGGTTTCAGCAAGGACACGTGGAACACGGGGTGGATCCTAAGTGAATCAGGTAAGACAAGTTCATAGGAGACTTCGTTCAGTTTCTTCTTGACTGGGAAAGGTCCGATAAACTTAGGTGCCAGTTTCTTTGAGGGACAAGCCATTCTGAGGTTGGTAGTAGACAACCACACTTGGTCACCAGGTTGGAGGCGCAATTCCCCTCTTCTCTTCCTGTCATAAACTCTCTTATTCGTTGCCTGTGCCTTGGCCATAGTCTCTTGTAGCAGTTTGTTGTTGCGACCCAGGAAGTCAACAGTACTCTGTACCGCTGGAACTGGAGATTCAGGGATAATGTTAGGCAGGAAAACAGGGTGAAACCCATAGTTTGCAAAAAATGGGGACTGACCCGTGACAGAATGGCTGGCATTGTTGAAGGCAAATTCTGCCAAAGGCAATAGTGCTACCCAATCGTCCTGGACAAACGTGGTGAAACAGCGTATGTACTGTTCAAGGGTCTGGTTCGTCCTCTCGGTTTGTCCATTAGTCTGAGGATGGTAAGCAGATGACATGGATAGCTCAATCTTCAGGGCCTGGCATAGTGCTTTCCAAAAACGGGAGGTGAACTGAACCCCCCTGTCGGATACAATGTTGGTTGGTACTCCATGTAATCTTATGATCTCCTGGATGAACACCCGGGCGGTCTCCATGGCAGAAGGCGTACTTTTCAAAGGTATGAAGTGGACCATCTTGGAAAGGCGGTCGACCACTACAAAGATGGCTGTATGTCCTTCGGATGGGGGTAGTTCGACTATAAAGTCCATGGCTATCATGCTCCAGGGTCTGTCAGGAATTGGTAGTGGTCTGAGAAGACCCCAGGACTTGTTTCTAGCAGATTTGCTTTGGGTACAAACAGTACATGATTTCACATAGTCCTCACAATTCTTCTCAAGCTTTGGCCACCAGAACATACGCTGAATCAGGTCAAGGGTCTTGTGGACCCCGAAATGGCCAGCCAGAGGATGGTCGTGGCATAGGTTCAGAACCTTTGTCCGGAAACTTGCTGGCACAAAAATGTTATTGTCTCTGGTTGTCAGGGACACTCCTGGTGAACTTGGCATTCCTGCTGAAGCTTGTTTTAGGCTGGACATCAGATCTGTCTGGATGAGTAGAAAGTTACCCTCAGATAGGATAGTATCTGGGACTGAGGCATCCTTGGGATCGTCAAACATGCGGGAGAGGGCGTCTGGCTTAGTGTTCCTTGATCCCGGCCGGTAGGTGATGTGGAAGGAAAATCTGGAAAAGAACAGCGCCCATCGTGCTTGACTCGGCTTCAGTCGCTTGGCGGTTCTCAAATATTCCAGATTCTTATGATCCGTGTAAATAAGAATGGGATGTGCTGCGCCTTCTAGGAGATACCGCCATTCCTCAAGCGTGGCCTTAAAGGCCAAAAGTTCCCGATCTCCCACATCGTAATTTCTTTCGGCAGGGGAAAGCTTACGAGAGAAGAAAGCAACAGGATGCATGAGATCCTTGAAGCCTTGGCGCTGGGAAATCACTGCCCCTACCGCTGTTTCCGAAGCGTCTACCTCGAGTAGGTAGGGTAGAGAGGGGTCTGGGTGGCTCAGGATGGGAGCGGAAGTAAAAAGTCCCTTCAGGGTTGAGAAAGCAGTCTGAGCCTCAGAGTTCCATTGAAAACGAATGTTCTGTTTTGTAAGCTGAGTGATGGGGGCAATGATTGCAGAAAACCCCTTAATGAATCTTCTGTAAAAATTGGCAAAGCCAACAAAACGCTGCACCCCCTTTTTATCTGAGGGTGCAGGCCAGTCCAGAACAGCTGTGACCTTTTGTGGATCCATCTTGAACCCTTCCGTGGAAATCACTAGGCCCAAGAACTGGATACTCTGCCGCTCGAACTCACATTTTTCTGGTTTAGCATATAACCCGTGCTGGCGGAGTCGGCAGAGTACCATCTTCACATGTTTCCGGTGCTGATCTAGAGATGTGGAGAAAATCAGGATATCGTCAAGATAAACAATTACGAAGATATCTAACCAGTCTCTGAAGATATCATTTACAAAGTGCTGGAAGGTAGCAGGGGCATTGCACAGGCCGAAGGGCATCACTAGATATTCATAGTGGCCGAATCTCGTACGGAAGGCCGTCTTCCACTCGTCTCCTGCACGGATACGAACCAAATTATAGGCTCCTCGGAGATCAAGCTTGGTAAATACAGCAGTGGTTCTTAGTCTTTGAAACAGCTCGGGCACCAGAGGTAGAGGATATCGGTTCTTAACTGTCACTTTATTTAGTTCCCGATAGTCCACACAGGGACGTAAGGAGTGGTCCTTCTTTTCTACAAAAAAGATTCCGGCCCCTGCTGGAGAAGTAGAAGGCTGGATGAATCCTCTCTTGAGATTCTCATCCACATACTCCTTTAATACTTCCAGTTCCCGTTCAGACAAGGGGAAGATCCGCCCGAAAGGGATCTCAGCTCCAGGCAACAACTCAATTGGGCAGTCATATGAACGGTGGGAGGAAGAGTCTCAGCCCCCCGTTTGCTGAACACGTCCAGAAACTCATGGTATGGTTCAGGTACCTTTAAGCGTAATTCTGCATCAGATTCCAGGCACAGCAGAGGGCCAGACACCCTAGGAGGAGAAGGCAGGCAATGTCTTTGACAGTATTGGGACTGGAACTTAACTTCCCCAGTGCCCCAATCAATTTGTGGGTTGTGGGCCTGTAGCCATGGCAGGCCGAGGATGACCGGGAACAGAGGGGATGCAATTGCATTGAGTTTCAACAGCTCCTTATGACCCGCGGCTGTGACTACGGGCAAGGGTGGAGTCTCTTGGGTGACTAGGCCGGATTTTATACGGGACCCATCTGCCAGGAAAATGGAAAGCCCTTGAGCCCGGTGCTGCAATGGGATGAGCTGTTGATTGGCAAAGTTCAGGTCAATAAAACAACTACAAGCTCCGGAGTCTATAATCGCAGTAGCAGGCACAGTCCTATCTGGAAGCTGGAAGGAGATGCCAAGAGCCAGATGAGTGGTATTGGCAGAAGGTGCTGGTTAACTGGTGGGTGAGATGGACAAGCATCTTTGAGGTTTGACTGGGCACGAATGTACATAGTGGCCTGTTCCCCCGCAGTACAGGCAGAGATTAAGCTGATGCCGGCGTGAGCGTTCCTCAGCGGATAGCGAGGGTCTAATTAGACCGACTTGTACCGGTTCAGAGGAGGTTGGTCCAGGTCTAGCTGAGACAGGTCTGATGGAAGCAGAACGCGTGGTCGTGGCCACACGGGGTAACATCCAGGTTGGGTGAGTCTGCTGGTTCATCTCCTCTGTGGTGCGCTCCCGAAAGCGCCGGTCTATCTGGATGGTCAATGTCATTAAGTTCTCCAAAGAGTCTGGTATGCCAACTCGGGCAAGTTCATCCTTTAACCTTTCGGATAGGCCTAAACGGAACTGATGCCGTAGCGCTGCATGGTTCCATTGAGTATCTGCACTCCAGCGCCTGAAGTCTGTTATGTAGTCCTCAACCGCTCTGCGGCCTTGCTGGAGCGCGTGAAGAGCAGCTTCGGCAGTGGAAGTCCGTTGGGGGTCATCATAGAGGAGCGACATGGCCTTGAAAAAGGATGGCAAAGAGTCCAGTGAAACGTGGCGTTCTTCAAGCAGGTGATGAGCCCAAGACTGAGGTTCCCCCAGCAAGAGCGAGATGACAAACCCCACTTTGGTGGTCTCCCGGGAGAACGTTAGGGGTAGCAGGGAGAAGTACAATTCGCAGGCATTGCGGAATGTCCGAAACTTATTTCGATCCCCGGAAAACTTCTCCGGAATGGGGACCCTTGGCTCAGGAGGCAGCATGGTTACAGTAGGTGCAGAGATGGCTCCTGTGGGTGTCCTGCTGGCAGGAGGGTCTGTGGTGGTAGCCGGAGATTGCATTTGTTCCACCAAATGTTTATGACCATCCTGGAGAGATTCCACCTTTAGAGTGAGATCAGAAAGGAGTTGGCAGATCTCATCGGTGCAAGAGGTCCCTCTTGCAGGCTCAGGCATGGCTGTCTGATACTGACACGTACCTTGGAGGTTAGCCTGACGTGCAGAGGGAGACCTCTCGTACCGCCCTGGTTCCCAGGTCACTGGAGTTGGGACAGTGGCCGAAGGAGCACAGTGGGGTATGAGTGCCTGTTAGGTTCTCCTGGACTAGATGGGAAGACCGCTATGGACAGCTGAAGATGCAGGTCAGGTGATGCAGGTAGCCGAGGATGCCGGTGGATACGGATACAAGCAGCAGGCAGGAGAAAGGTCAGACGAGCCAGGTCATGCACAGCGGATCAGATACAGACAGAAGCGTCAGGCAGCGGAGGGTCAAGTTCAGGCTGGATCAGGCAACAGAGGATCAGGCAGGCAGATGAGCAGGACTGGGTCTAGGAAGCCAAAGGTCAGGACTGGAGATAGCAGCAAGGTCAGGAAGCCAGGTCAAAGTAACAGCAGGTGCAAGTTCAGGATCAGGTCACCGGATAATTGCAGATCAGACAGCAAGAGTCTGGACAGAGGAAGCCCCTTTTAAAGGCCACTGGGCGCCAAGACAGTGTTACTGTGTGCGCGCGTGTGCGCGATTGGCGCACGCAATTGGCGCACGCGCAATGGAAAACTTCTGTTTATACTTGGAAGCCTACTAGCAGGGATGTGCCTGGGCCTTGTTGTGGGTACCAGAGGCATACGTCCTTGACAAGGTTGGTCATGTGCACCATCTGCACAGAGGAGAAGGACGTCCACATATATGAGAAGAGTCACTGCAGGATGTTCTTTTTGCCATGTATCAAGTATAGAGGCTATGGCTTTGGCAAACTGGCTCAGAGAATTTTTCGCCCCTTGTGGCATAACTGCCCAGGTGTACTGCTTGTTGTCATGGGATAAAGCGAAGAGGTACCTGCAGGAAGGATGCAGGGGAACACTGTAGAATGCATTTGCCAGGTCCACTACAGTGAAGTACTCAGCCATTTGAGGTATACCTGATAACAAGGTGTGTGGATTTGGCACAATTGGGGTGTCCAACACTGTGGCTTTGTTAACTGCTCGGAGGTCTTGGACCATTCTGTATTTCTCTGGTTCTCTTCTTGGGAACAAGGGTGTATTGCATTCGGAAGTACAGGGTATCAGAGCACCATTGGACACAAGGGTCTCGACTAGGGATGAGCTTCGAGTTCGAGTCGAACATGAGTTCGACTTGAACATCGGCTGTTTGATCGTTCGCGGAATTTCGAACATTATGGGGAGTTCGTGCCAAATTCGAGTGGCGCATCACGGGCCATAATTCACGGCATCATCGCAGTGCATTGCTGGCTGATGATTGGCCAAGCATGCACCATGACCCGCATGCTTTGGCCAATCACAGCGCCGTCAGCACAGAGAGCCATAATTGGCCAAAGGAAGGGTGCCTTTGGCCAATCATGGCTCAGGGGAGTAGGTGTACTCCCCACACTATAAAAGGCCGCCTGCGTGTTGGCCTTGTGTAGTGTGTTACGGCGTTGTGAGAGAGATAGAGAGAGAGTCAGAGTGTCATTTCATTTCAGTTAGATAGAGCAGGCAGGCGATTCAGGTAGCTGCAGTGTATTTAGTATATATATGCATCCCAGGCGTTGTGTGTGTGTGTGTATATATATATATATATATATATATATATATGTGTGTGTGTATAAATATATTGTAGCCGAATAATATCTATATTTAAGCTTTAATATCTCACAGATATGATATAGGTTGAATAAGAGTTCTTTTGACCAGAAGTGAAAGCTTTAACATAATTTACCATATTTATTATGTATTTGGTAAAGTCTAATCTAACATAAAGAAGCTATCTATATAGTCTTAGACAAGCGGGAAATAGTAGGTTAAATATACAAAGTATTTACATGGAGGAACATAGAGAATATTCCTCCTAAAACATTAAAGTACTAACATGTGTAGTTATAGGTCAAACAGACCTTTGGCATAGTTACCCCATTAGACCCATCCTTCAGGCCATCCTTCCATGAAAAAAATGAGCTCCCATCTCCCTTTCTCTGAGTATATCTCTCTATACTGATACCCCATTGGTTGGCCTAGCTTGGGTCATGATTGGAGGGCTTACTCCATAAGTCAGCCCCCTTTCATGCAAATCCAGGTGACTCTATGTGATCAGGAGATGTGATTGAAGTTTCCCAGGGTTATAGGTGAGGCTCTGTCCATTGTATTATCCCAGCATGGGAATCATTGACGAGAGTGGGTTTAACACAATGGCATTGTCTCCCCCAGCTTGGGGCTCCCCAAGGTCTAGCGTTTAACAAAGGAACTTGCAAGGGTGAAAAAAATTGAATATATTCCGAAAGCCAAATTAACTATATCTACAGCAAGCTAATTGAAATATATTCGGTTAGCTAAATGAAATATATTCAGTTAGCTAAATGAAATACATGTACAGCAAGCTATTGTAAATATATTCATATTTACAATATTTTACCGCTCTTCAATGCAGTTTATACATGTCCCATAAGGCAACAGATGGCCCCTTGTGGCCAGTTGAGAATATGAGACTCGGCCACACCTAAAATAATGGGTCATGTATAATCTGCTTTGAAATTTGGAACTTTTGGCTTTGCCCTCTGAAGTGAAATAAAACTCTTATGCCGCGTACACACGATCGATTTTTTTGCCATTTTTTTTCTTGCCGTTTTTCACGTCGTTTTTTTTCATGTTTCCTCTCAAGCCTGTCTTGCATACACACGATCATTTTAAAAACCAATGAAGCAAAGCGCAGTGAGGTACGACGGCACTATAAAGGGGAAGTTCCGTTCTAATGACGCCACCCTTTGGGACGCTTTTGCTAATTCCGTGTTACCGCGTGTTAGTAAAAGTTTGGTGAGAGACGATTCGCGCTTTTCAGTCTTCGTGCTTTGAAGATCGTTTTGTGGAGTTCAGTTTGTGCCTGTGGGTTCGTATCTGTTTGGCAGTGCGTGTAGTCAGTTCGTATCTGTTTATTCAGTGCGGTCTGCTCTGCTCGTTCCTGTTTTTCAGCTTGTTTTTCATTGGCCTTGCTGTTCTTCCGTGCGTTCTTCTAGTTCGTTCTGTTCAGCCGACCGTTATCTAGCCATGTTGCGGCTACGTACTCGTCGTAGAGTTCGTGCTGTAGTTGGTGCAGGGGTTCATGCTGTATCCCGACTCCATGCCATGAGCAGGGTCAGGAGGAGTTCATGGACCAAGAATTGGTTGCTCCAGCGGCACCAATTCTGTCACATGCCTTTGTTGCGGGAGATCAGGGAGAATAATCCTGATGATTTCAGGAATTTTCTCAGGATGTCTGAACCCGTATTTCAGCATCTGTTGGCTTTGGTGTCCCCCTACATTACCAGGCAGGACACCGTTATGCGTGAAGCCATCAGTGCTGAGCAGAGGCTCATTGCCACGTTGCGATACCTGGCGACTGGGAGAAGCCTGCAGGACCTTAAGTTCTCCACAGGCATATCCCCCCAGGCTCTGGGTATCATTATACCAGAGACTTGTTCTGCCATCCTTCAAGTTTTGCAGGAGGACTATATTAAGGTAAGTTTTCTTCTTAAAAAGCTCACTTTTTTTTTTTTTTGGGTGTTGTATACTTTATTTTTGGCTAAATTATCAGTCCCTAATTCACATGATTCTTAGCTGCAGGGAATGTCCCCTTTCTCCCCATGTATTTATTGTAAAAGTGTGTGGTTTGAGGCCTACCTTTTAAATGTGCCTTACTTAACCTCTCCAGCATGCTATCCCGGAGCCATGCCTACCTTGCCTAGTCATTTCCATGTATTTTATTCTATGCTCCATCGTAGTGCTTTACCCAAAACGCACACAAAATTTGGCCTAGGAATGTTTTTTTTTGGTTTACTTCATACAGAGTGCTACAGCCTTCATTTGTGATATCCCCAACTCATCTTCAACCCCCCCCCCAACTTTTTTTTAAGGGTTTGTTCTTGGTTTGTTGTTGCTTACTAATATTTATTTTTTCTTTTTCTACCAATGTTGGCCCTGAATGTTTTAATGAAATCTGCTTTCAATGTTTCTTTCTCAAATTATTAATTTATTTTTGCTTTTATTCCACAGTTCCCTTCTTCGCCACATGAATGACAGAATGTGGCTTCCGAGTTTGCCCACCGATGGAACTTTCCGAACTGTGGAGGAGCCATCGACGGCAAACATGTTCGGGTTGTCCCACCACCCCATTCGGGATCCTTTTATTACAACTATAAGGGGTTCCACAGCATTGTGATGATGGCAGTGGTGTCGGCCACCTACGAGTTCCTCTATGTGGACGTTGGCAAGAATGGCAGGATGTCTGATGGAGGAGTATTTGCCCAGACGGAGTTTGGGGAACGGCTACTTTTGGATCTGCTGGCCTTGCCACCAGCGGAGCAGAATGTGGAGGGACTTCCGTTTGTGTTTGTGGCGGATGAGGCGTTTGGCCTGGGACCCCATTTGATGAGGCCATTCCCGCAACGCACCCTCAACCCTGAGAGGAGGGTGTTCAACTATCGGCTGGCCAGAGCCAGAAGGGTGGTGGAAAATGCCTTTGGCATCATGGCCAGCCGATTCCGCCTCTTCCTGACCTCCATCCACCTTGCCCCATACAAATGGAACCATGTGGTAATGACTTGCTGTGTGCTGCATAATTTCCTACGGGTGCATTCCACCAGTTATCTGGCTTTCAGTGGGCCTGAGGCCTCTTTATTGAATAATGAAACTTTAGTGGCCCTGGAACCTGGCCGGCCAGGCTTGGCCCCCCAAACTGGACGTGAGGTCCGTGACAAATATGTCGATTATTTTGTGGGTAGGGGGGCCATTGAAATGCCTGAACAATTTTAACCTTATCATTTAGCAAAATAAATATTTTTTTGGATTAAAGATTAGTTTGGTGTTTTAATTTACTAATGTTTTATGTTTCTCGTAGGTTTACCTAGTGCACTTGTATTGCCATGTGTATTTAGCATTCTTAATTTGCCTTCATTGTCAGTGTAAACACAAAACATCGAGTAGTTCACTTAGCACAACATTTACATAATGAAGCCACATTTTTTGAGGATCAAAATACCTTTATTGTTTATTTTTGGGGGAAACTTCCTTTGAAATGTAGATGTCCCCTTAATTTTTGGGTTTTTAAAACGCATGACCAGCCATGCATAAACAAAATATCTTAACAAATATTTGTTAAAAATAAACATACACTAGTCCTTTAAAGGTGAAAACAAAAACAAACCTGCCAAAACACAGCAACTTCAACCTTCTTTTGTTAAAAAAAATTAAACACGCCCAAGCACAGCCATGATCTTTTGTAGCCTTTCCTCCAGCCGCTTTGTATTTTGCCTGATCTCTGTCAAGTCTCCCTTTATTTTTTCGAGGTCACGACAGCAGACCATGAGGTATTGGATCAGGATCTGGGCACTATGATGTGTCAACTTATCGGGGTCTTCGGCCAGAACTGCTTCTAAAATTTCAAAAAAACATGTAGTATAGAATATGTAGGCCTACATCTATTAACCTGCATCTGTCTGGTTTGACACTGACCTGTTGTGGTGCCACTTTCTACTTTCACAACCTCACGTTCCTCTCCATCATGTGGTTCTGGGGGTATTGTTGAAGGTGTTAGCATTTTGGACACATCTGACGTAGCTTTTTGAATCCCTATGGAGATTGCACGAAAAGGTATAGTTTCATTAGTAGTGAATATATTTGAGTGAAATTTAAAGCATGATTAAATAATTGGTAAACATAATTTTGAAGTGTGTTCCATTTTTAAATGTACCCCCCAGTGACAACCGGAACACATGATTGGATACATAGCCAAAAACATAGCATATCCTTTTAAAAAAAAAATTGACACATTGTAACACCCCAAAGTATATACACACGATCACCTGTGTGTGACACCCTCAAGGTTTTTGGCTTTTTGCCCACACTTGTACTACTGCGTTCTGTTGTTTAATCAGCTGCTGAGCATTCACACCCCTAAACATTACCATGCATATCCTTATTTTTTCAAAAAAATTGTCCTTTGGATTTTATCCAAAAAAAAAAAAGGTTACCAAATTTGCTCCCCCAAATAAAATTAAATACATGTGTGCTCACACTGGATGAACCCAAAACATCGTTTTATGAACTGTACGGAGAAAGAGGTTTAATACGTCCGTTTACTGTGCAGACGAACCAGAAAGATGGTATCTTTCACTGTACTATATCAAAGACAAAAATACACGACATAATTCAAGTAATAATCTTTAGCAGGGAAATAGAAAATAAATACTTTACTTTTTCCTAAAACTTTCTTGATTCTTTTGTATTGGTCGGGCTCCCGCAACTTCAGATCAGACCAACGTTTTCTGAGCTGTTCCTTCGTTCTGCACACCCCGAATTTCTTGCGAAGAGTTTGGACCACTTTGCCCATAATTTTTGTCTTGACAAGATTAGGCCTTTCATAAGGACCATGCTTGGCATCATAATCCTCCCTCTTCAAAATGGCGACCATCTCCACCATTTCCTCGAATGACATGTTGGATGCCTTATATCTCCTGGGTCGGGATTTGGGCTCCTCAGGAATTTCATCCTCTGTCGAGGTAATCTCTGTCACCTGTGGCTCCGCCATGTTGATAAGCACTACGACGAGTGAGAAGGGGCGGGGAAAGTACAATATTGAACGTCAGGGGCGGGCAAAGCGTGCGTAGTTTCACGCATGCGCAGTGTATATCAAGTGAAGAACCATGTGTCGCAAAAACGTTCATTTGGCTGGAGAGGGAGTTAGCAACGAACGTGTTGACGAAGGTACATAACAATTTAAGGATTTGAGTTTCATCAGAGGAGATTTGGGGCTTCTAAATATGTCGAAAATGCAGATTTGATGAATGTTGCCTGAAACATATGTATTTTGTTGTTTCTTGATTTTACAGAGAGAATTAATTCATTTAAGAACCCGGAGTTCATGGGGGAGTTCATTGATAAATGGAAAGAACTACCTATCCTAGGGCAAACAAAAAGTGGCGTAAATAAAAATAAAGTGGCCAGGACAGCAGCACTGGAGAGCCTGCTTGCATTTGTGCAAACCAAGATACCCACAACAACTCTCCAAGATGTGAAAACCAAAATTGCGACCATCAAAGGGACATACAGGACCCAGAGAACTATGGTCCTGAGGTCCCAGAGGTCAGGTGCTGCAGAAGATAAGGTTTATAAACCCAGTCTGCGGTACTACAGCAAGCTTTCTTTTCTGGATGACCAGCTGGAAGTGCGGGAATCTCTCTCCACCCTTCCCCCCAGAGGTCAATCCAGCCTTCCTTGTAGTCAACCCTCCAGCCTTCCCTGCAGCCAGCCCTCCAGCCTTCCTGGCAACCCTGCTCTGGCTTCCTCTGAGGATCAAGAAGAGGCCCTTGAGGAGGCAGATTTGGATATATGGAGCCAGGTAAAGTATTGATATCTACATTTATATCTTACAAAATTGATGAATTAAAATTGATGTTAGTATTGTTAGGTATTTAATGTACTACAAAATAAATAGTTAAAGAGCAAGATACAGTAGTGGTCTAATTTAATGTGGACAAGGCAACAAAATCAGGATGCGGAATCAAGGAAAATGACATCAATTTTCACATTTAATTCAACAATGTCTAGAGGTGAACAATGTGTGTGATTGATGGTGTGAAAAAAAAACATAATGTGTCTTTCTTTTTTTACAGCCAGAGCAGAGCCAGGAAGAGGGTGATGTTGGGGATCAGGAGGAGGCAGGGCCCAGTGGCACCCAGGAGGAGGCTGGGCCCAGCACAAGAGCCCAGATGCCTCCCCTGATAGTTAAACCACGAGGGCCAAGGAGAGGTAGGCAGGTGGAGGAGGAAACAAGAGACTTCATCAGAGAGGCAACAGCGGCCCTCAGGGAGGCACCCTCTGCTGAGGAGGGCTTTGCCGCAGTCCTCGCGCAGAAGCTAGGCCAAATGGACTTGCGGCAAAAGCTCTACAGCGAGAGCCTTCTTTTAAAAGTCATCAACAAGGGATTGCTGGGGGAGCTCACCAAGTACACTGACATCACAGAGGTTGTCCCTACTCCTCCACCTCCTCCTCCTCCTCCTCCTACTACTCCTCCTGCCACAACCTCTCCTCCTGATCCCCAGCCTCCGAGGAAGAAACCAACCAAGGCTGCAGAGAAGGCTACAAGGAAGAGGAAAAAATAATGCCTGCTGTAGTACCACAGACTGGGGACATATATGACTTATCTGCTGTGGCTCCTGACCTCTGGAAGTTCAAGCCAAGATTGGGCTCCTTTTTGTTTTTGATCTAATCTATAGTTTGGTTTTCACATCTTGGATGGTTGTTGTGGGGTCCAAAGGATGCACAAATGCAAGCAGGCTCTCCAGTGCTGCCTTTCCCTTTAATTTCTTATGTTCCTAAATAAAGGTTTTTTGATTTTGCCTTAAAATACTTGACTATGTGATTTGTATTACAAAAGACAGTTTGCTAGGGAGCAGGCAGGGACATCTCAAATAATATTATTGTTATTAACAAGGGACGCAAACCTCCATGAGGCAAAATGAGACAAATTTTGAAGGTTGGTGTGGTAACTTTACACAAGAATAATTTAAGGGAAAAAAAAAAAAGGCCACAAAAAACAAAAAATTATAAATATAGACTTTAAAAAAAAAAAGGGGATATTTACATTTATTCATGAATTTATGAGGGAGATGCGGCTTAAAAATAAAATTTTGCTATCATTAAATCAATTAGGAATTACTTTTGAAACAAGATTGGCATAACTCTCAATGTCATTAGCAAAAGAACGTAATTGTATAAGCATTATCAAAAGCAGAACGGAATGCGCAGCATTAAAACGATGCTATTAATTCCACCGTGACGAATGTGCCATCTCCATTTCCAACGCTAGCTTTACCAAAACGAGCGCTCCCGTCTCATAGTTGCTTCTGAGCATGCGCGTTTTTTTCACTTCGTGAAAGCATACACACTATCGTTTTTCACGTCGTTAAAAAAAACGACATGAAAAACGACGTGAAAAAAGAGAGCATGTTCGAAATTTTTAATGCCCGTTTTTCACGTCGTTAAAAATGCTCTGGAGCATACACACGATCATTTTTAATGGCCATTTTTTAAAATGGCATTTTTAACAGCATGAAAAACGATCGTGTGTATGGGGCATTAAACTTTCCGTCTCTACAGTTCATATGTCTGGATCCCAGTATTGGTAGTCATCACTTGTTCTGGATGTAATAAGTCCATAATAAAAATCATAAGATACCAAAACACCAAAAAAAAAAAAAAACGAAGGGGAAAAAATAAAAATAAACATGAGGCTCCTTGTTCTCAACCGTCCAATAATAATAATTTGTGCGAAAGTCAATAATGTCCATCTGGTCATGTTGCCCTTGCTTCTGGGACAGACTTCCATGGTGATTCCACTTGGATACAGCATACAGTAATGGCCTTTGGACCCACTTTTCTGGCTTTCTGTGATTGTACTTTATTAATGTGGGCAAAGTTAGAGAAGGAAAAACACGAGTACTTTTAAGACATATGCCTTCAAATGAATGCGTATCTTGTCATTCTGAGTATTAAGGACCTTTGATTAAAATTGTTATAGATATACTGCGACCTAATATGAGTCCCTTTCCCATTGACAGGTGTATAAATTTAAATGGTTGCGCCCTGAAGCCAGGTTGTCTGATTTCCATCCCCCATCTTTCTTCCTCCATTGTCATATGCCTGCCAGTAACTCTGCCCCGCCTTCTGCTGAATACCTCTGTGTGTGTGTGTGTGTATGACCCTTCGAGTGTCCAGGGGGATCTTGTTGCCATGGCAACTCACCACAAAACTCTTTTTACTGCAGCTGTGTTCAATTATACCAACCCTGATGGGTTAAAGCCTTGGCGGGTGCCAAACTTTTGAGCATAGAGCTCCGTCCTTGGCTACCGTGTGTAGCTACTGTATGAGTCCTGCCTTTAGCGGACTAGGGAAGCGGTCATAACTTTAAGAGGTCTCTGTGCAGATTTAGGCAGTGTCATCTAAGCAGCCAAAAATAACTTGATTTCAGAATGCGGATAAGTGTGATGTCACCAGTTACTTGTGGCTTCAGGGATGATTAGACTAAATTACTTCTTAAGTACCATTGTACTATACTTTCTGCTATTTGCCAATCACTATGAGTCTCACCAGTCCCAGCATATCTATATGATCTTCAAGCAATGCTCTTTGAACTTAGTTATGGCACAAAAAGAAAACTGACCAATCATAAAAAAAATACCAATCACCACCTATGATGACTGCCAAATATTAGAACTGTAGAGAGGACACTAAGTCACATATACAAGGAAACGAGTCACATGACTGTTTCTAAACCCAGGTGTTACTGTTACTATTGTCATAGTTGGTAATAGCTACAATGACATACATTTGTATAAAACCATTATCCCATGCTGAAAGAGAGAAAAAAAAACTGTTGGAACTTTGTCCCATCCCCCAAAATGCTATAGGGAAGTTTTATTGTTCTATATCAACATTTTTAACTGTTATAAATGTTCCCATATAAGGTTCCCCCCTACTCCCCTCTTTTTTTTATTTTATTTCACCCCAGCGGAGCCAAACTCCAGAATTACCCAGCAACAAAAAAATAAATAAGGTGATATAGAAGAAAAATAGTTTTCCTTAAAAGAAAAAGGAAAGAGAAAAGATAAGAAAAAAACTGATCCAAAAAAAAAGGTAAAAACCCAAAATTCAGATTGAATGCTGCCCCAACCTTTAACTTGTTAAAGAGCATTGAATCTGTACTTGTGTTAAAAATAATTGAAGCTGCCTTAAACATTACAGCTGTACAAAAGGCAACTCCCTTTCTCGGTAGTGAAAAAAAAACTACAACAAAAAAGGTAAAAAAAAAAATGTTCAAAAAAAAAAAATTTCAGATTTAATGCTGCCCCAATCTTTAAATTGTTAAAGAGCGTTGAATCTGTATTTTGTTAAACAAAAAAAAAAAAATGATTGAAACTGCCTTTAAACATTGCAGCTATACAAAAGGCAATGCCCTCTCACAGTAGTGATTAACATATTAATTGATTCTCAGTGAAAATCAATTTGCAAGTCCCCCAGGCCACACGACTGGCCAGACACTGTTTAATGAATCAGACCACAAACAACAAAAAAAATTAGAATTTGGTTGCCTGACTAATTAATATCATTGCAGGATTTTCCTTAAAACAAGACATAAAAAAAAAAAATATATGTTTTAACCACTTAACGACCGCTCACTGTATATATACGTCGGCAGAATGGCACCGACAGGCACAATCACGTAGAGTGTACGTGATCGCCTTTGTACAGTTGGGGGGTCCGATCGGACCCCCTTCTATACAGTGAGCGGCCGTTTATCGTTGGGGAGCGTTCAGAGATGAGGGGGTGACCATTCGATTTCGGCCACCCCCTCGCGATCGCTCCCGGCCAATGAAAATGCTTCCTCTGCCATGTGATGTAAACACAGGCAGGAGGAAGTGATGTCATCTCCCTCGCGGCGGTCTTTTCGATGCCGGCGCCGAGGAGAGAGGAAGCAGGTTAGTACACCAACAGTCCACTGACACGTAGGTACACATAGGCACACATTTCACCCCCCAGTAACCCCCAGGTCACCCCCCAGCCCCCAATCACAGTGTCACTGATTGCAGTGATCATTTATTTTACTGATCACTGCTTTTAGTGTCATCTGTGATAGTAAAAAGTTGCAGGGCAGTTAGGATTAGGCCCCTTTAGGTCCAGGGTAGCCCCCTAACCCCCCCTAATAAAGGTTTAACCCCTTGATCGCCCCCCAGGTAACCCTTTCACCCCCTAACGCCAGCGTCACTAAGCGATCGTATTTTCGATCGCTGTATTTAGTGCCGGTGGTGCCCTAGATAGCCAGTTATTTATTTTTAGTTTCACCGCAGGTTTTTAGAGCGTCAGGTACCCCCATATATTATTTTAACCCCCTGATTGCCCCTAGAGTTAACCCTTTCACCAGTGATCACCGTATAAGCGTCACTGGTGACACTGGTTACCCAGTTAATTATTTAGTTATTTAGGTAACCCGTCAGGTTTTTATATAGTGTCGGGTACCCCCATATTTAACCTAATAAAGGTTTTAACCCCCTGATTGCCCCTAGTTAACCCTTTCACCAGTGATCACCATATAAAGGTTACGGGTGACACTGGTTGGTTAGTTTGCTTTTTATAGCATCAGGGCACCCGCCATATATCACCCAATAAAGGTTTAACCCCCTGATCGCCCGGCGGGTGAGATCAATTAGGTTTTAGCGCCAGAGAGGGTCTGCGTCGCCCCAGGCAGCGTTAGGTTAGTGCCAGTAACGCTAACACCCACGCGCAAAGCATACACCTCCCTTAGTGGTATAGTATCTGATCAGATCTATACTAGCGTCCCCAGCGGTTTAGGGTTCCCAAAAACGCAGTGTTAGCGGGATCAGCCCAGATACCTGCTAGCACCTGCGTTTAGCCCCTCCGCCCAGCCCAGCCCAGCCCACCCAAGTGCAGTATCGATCGATCACTGTCACTTACCAAACACAACACACATAACTGCAGCGTTCGCAGAGACAGTCCTGATCCCTGCGACCGCTAACAGTTTTTTTTGTAGCGTTTGATATATTTGCTGACGACAGTCGGGTGCTTTTTTTCCTGTGAATCTTACTAGTGTACCCCTAAATTTAGAGCCCAAAATGGCAAGACGAAGGTACACTAGTAAAGAGGCCTACGAGATTCTGAGCATGACAGATAGTGAAGAGGAGGTCACGTATCTGTCAGATTCAGGCTCAGAATATCTTCCCGTAGAAGACAGTGACGTCAGCGGCCCCTCGTCAGATAGCTCCGACGACGAAGTTGAGGTCCCTGCTAAGGTCAGGCGTACCCGATCCCGATCTTCTGAGGTTGTTGAGGAGCAAGAACCGCAGGGCTCTCGTATCATGGAGCAGAGGAGTACTAGCGCCGCTATTCCTTCTGGTGAATTGGCAAGCACCAGCGGCCTAGTACAGCCTGGGCGTACATCCAGCACTGCAGTATCACGTGGTGACGTGGCGAGTCCCATAAGTGCAGTTCAAGCTGGCGAGGTGGCAAGCACAAGTAGTGTCCCGCTGCCACCAAGAAGACAAAGGCAGGCCCGTCGTACCCATAGTGCTCTTCCTGCAGAATTCGCCTATCCTGATTGGGTCCCCACCACTTCTGCAGAACCTGTACTTCCCCCATTCACTGCCCAACCCGGTATTCAGGTGGAAACAGCTGATTTTATGCCAATCGATTATTATTCGCTGTTTTTCACGGAAGATCTCTATAGATCTATTGTGGACCAGAGTAATTTATATGCTGGTCAATTCATCGCCGCTAATCCCCAGTTGCCTTCCATTGCCAAAGATTGGAAACCTATTACGGTTTCCGAATTTAAGACCTTTCTGGGCCTTTCCCTCAACATGGGCACACATAAATTCCCGTCATTGCGTGCTTATTGGTCCACGCACCCAATTGACCACATGCCCGTGTTCTCTGCCTCCATGCCCAGGAAACGATATGAGCAGATTTTGCGGTTCATGCACTTCAATGACAATGAACTTTGTCGTCCACGTGGGGACCCTGAATACGACCGGCTCTATAAAATTCGGCCCCTCATAAACCACTTCAACGAACGTTTTGCAGCCTTGTTTATTCCCGATCAAGCTGTCTGCGTTGATGAGTCCCTGATTAAATTTTCTGGCCGCTTGGCTTTCAAGCAGTACCTTCCCAGCAAGCATGCCAGATACGGGGTCAAGCTCTATAAGTGCTGTGACAGGGCAACAGGCTATGTATGGAGCTTTATGGTTTATGAGGGAAAAGATAGTCAGGTTGAGCCGGTCAACTGCCCGGATTACATAGGGAGCGCTGGCAAGATAGTGTGGAACTTGGTGTCACCCTTATTCGGAAAGGGGTACCACTTGTATGTGGACAATTATTACACGAGCGTGCCACTGTTTAGTCACTTGTTTGATCATCAGATTGGAGCATGTGGCACCGTGCGACCTAATCGCCGGGGCTTTCCCCAGCGGCTTGTAGATGCCCGTCTTAGGCTGGGGGAGAGAGCCTGCGTAAAGTGTAATAACTTGCTCGCTATGAAGTGGAGGGACAATAAGAATGTTTTCCTTCTTGCCTCCCTTCATGCAGACACGACAGTCCAAATTCCTACGGCGACTGGTGTTGTGGAGAAACCCCTCTGTGTCCACGAATATAACAAAAATATGGGAGGGGTGGACCTCAACGACCAGTTGATGACGCCGTATCTAATTGACCGTAAGGCGAGACGCTGGTACAAAAAAGTGTCTCTATCCTTATTCCAATTGGCTTTGCTGAACGCTCATGTGCTATACAGAGCTTCAGGCGGGACGTTATCTCTTCTAAAATTCCAGAATGAGATTGTCACAGAACTCCTGTATCCAGGCGGTTCTGCACCTCACCATCCCCTACCAAATGCAGTAAGCCGGCTGCATGAGAGGCATTATACGCATCTCCTCCCGAGTACCCCTACCCAACGAGCCCCCCAAAAAAGATGTTGTGTCTGTAGCAAGCGCGGATTTAGGCGTGACGCCCGTTATTATTGTCCACTCTGTCCTGACAAACCTGGTCTTTGCCTTGGTGAATGTTTTGAACGCTACCACTCAAAAGTGAAGTTTTAGCGTAGGGTACAGCATTTCACAGACTAGGACACACTTACACAGGGTCTCCCAAGATGCCATTACATTTTGAGAGACCCGAACCATTACAGTTGTTAAAGTTTAAAAAAAAAGTGTAAAAAAGAAAAAAAAAACGTAAAAAACAAAACACAAAAAAAATATAAAAGAAAAAAACCAAAAATAGTTGTCGTTTTATTGTTCTCTCTCTCTCTCTATTTTCTCTCTATTGTTATGCTCTTTTTTACTGTATTTCATTCTGCAATGTTTTATCATGCTTGCTTTTCAGGTATGTAATTTTTTGTTTTCAGGTGCGCCATTCAACTGCAGCGCGGAATTATTTATCTTGACAGCAACAGCGTTTGCTCCCACGATACATAAAGTCGTGACTCCAGTGCTGTAGGAGGTGAGTTCACCACCACAGTTAAAAAAAAAGAGCATATATGCCGAAGCATGGGGGCAGCAGGGGCGGAGGAGCGATTTTGCTCCTAATGCCGCGTATATACGGTCGAAATTCCGACGGAGGCTTGCCCGTGGAAAAGTCCGACCGTGTGTACGCGGCATAACTTTTTTGCGGGAGGATGCCCCCATGCTTCGGCATATATATATTTTAGGCACAGGTTGCGTTAAAAAAATGTTTTATTTTTTACTAGGTTTTGTTTTGGTATTTGCTTTGCAGGTATGGTATGGTAAGGTCTTACTGTTGTACTGTAATGTTACTTTGTTTTAATGTTAACCATCATTTGCTTAGCAGGTACGCCATTCAGTTGCATCGCGGATTTATTTATCTTGACAGCAACAGCGTTTGCTCCCACGATACATAAAGCCGTGACTCCAACGCTGTAGGAGGTGATTTCACCACCACAGTTAAAAAAAGAGCATATATGCCGAAGCATGGGGGCAGCAGGGGCGGAGGAGCGATTTTGCTCCTAATGCCGCGTATATACGGTCGAAATTCCGACGGAGGCTTGCCCGTGGAAAAGTTCGACCGTGTGTACGCGGCATAACCTTTTATGCCGCGTACATACGGTCGAAATTCCGACGAAGGCTTGCCCGTGGAAAAGTCCGACCGTGTGTATGCGGCATAACTTTTTTGCGGGAGGATGCCCCCATGCTTCGGCATATATATATTTTAGCCACAGGTTGCGTTAAAAAAATGTTCTATTTTTTACTAGGTTTTGTTTTGGTATTTGCTTTGCAGGTATGGTATGGTAAGGTCTTACTGTTGTACTGTAATGTTACTTTGTTTTAATGTTAACCATCATTTGCTTAGCAGGTACGCCATTCAGTTGCATCGCGGATTTATTTATCTTGACAGCAACAGCGTTTGCTCCCACGATACATAAAGCCGTGACTCCAACGCTGTAGGAGGTGATTTCACCACCACAGTTAAAAAAAGAGCATATATGCCGAAGCATGGGGGCAGCAGGGGCGGAGGAGCGATTTTGCTCCTAATGCCGCGTATATACGGTCGAAATTCCGACGGAGGCTTGCCCGTGGAAAAGTTCGACCGTGTGTACGCGGCATAACCTTTTATGCCGCTTACATACGGTCGAAATTCCGACGAAGGCTTGCCCGTGGAAAAGTCCGACCGTGTGTACGCGGCATAACTTTTTTGCGGGAGGATGCCCCCATGCTTCGGCATATATGCCCATCATTAGAAGTGGGTGGATGAAGGGAGGTATTCTAATGGTGGGCATACCCACCGATCAATCTCTTTTTTTCGTTCAGCCAACAGGCTGCATGAAAAAAAAGATTACAATACATGTCCAACAAGGACCAGCAACGTACTGGTATGTTGCTGGACTTTGAATGTTTATACCAGAATGATGCCTCCAGGTTTAGGTATCATCTTGGTATCATTCTTTTCAGCCAGTGGCCGGCTTTCATGTAAAAGCAATTCTAGCAGATAATTAGCCTCTAGACTGCTTTTACAAGCAGTGGGAGGGAATCCCCCCCCCCCGGATATAAACAGCGCCATTGGGAAATTGGGAAAGCATTTTATCACACCGATCTTGGTGTGGTCAGATGCTTTGAGGGCAGAGGAAAGATCTAGGGTCTAACCCCCATTTTTTTTTCAAAAAAAGAGTACCTGTCACTACTTATTGCTATCATAGGGTATATTTACATTCCCTGAGATAACAATAAAAATGATAAAAAAAAAAAATATGGAAGGAACAGTTTAAAAATACAATAAAAAAGCAAAATAAATAAAAAAAAAAAAAAAAAAAGCACCGCTGTCCCCCCTGCTCTTGCGCAAAGGCGAACGCAAGCGTCGGTCTAGCGTCATATGTAAACAGCAATTGCATCATGCATGTGAGGTATCACCGCGAAGGTCAGATCGAGGGCAGTAATTTTAGCAGTAGACCTCCTCTGTAAATCTAACATGGTAACCTGTAAAGGCTTTTAAATGCTTTTAAAAATGAATGTAGTTTCTCGCCGCTGCGCGTTTGTGCGCAATTTTAAAGCATGTCGTGTTTGGTATCCATGTACTCGGCCTAAGATCATCTTTTTTATTTAATCAAACATTTGGGCAATATAGTGTTTTTTAGTGCATTAAAAATAAAAAAAGTGTGTTTTTCCCCCAAAAAATGCGTTTGAAAAATCGCTGCGCAAATACTGTGTGGAAAAAAAAATGCAACACCCACTATTTTAATCTGTAGGGCCTTTGCTTTAAAAAAATATATAATGTTTGGGGGTTCAACATAATTTTCTTGCAAAAAAAAAAATGTTTTCATGTAAACAAAAAGTGTCAGAAAGGGCTTTGTCTTCAAGTGGTTAGAAGAGTGGATGATGTGTGACATAAGCTTCCTAATGTTGTGCATAAAATGCCAGGACAGTTCAAAACCCCCCCAAATGACCCCATTTTGGAAAGTAGACACCTCAAGCTATTTGCTGAGAGGCATGTTGAGCCCATTGAATATTTTTTTTTTTTTTGTCCCAAGTGATTGAATAATGACAAAAAGAAAAAAAAAAAAAAAAAATGTACAAAAAGTTGTCACTAAATTATATATTGCTCAAACATGCCATGGTTATATGTGGAATTGCACCCCAAAATACATTCTGTTGCTTCTCCTGAGTACGGGGATACCACATGTGTGAGACATTTTGGGAGCCTAGCCGCGTACAGGACCCCGAAAACCAAGCACCGCCTTCAGGATTTCTATGGGTGTAAATTTTTGATTTCCCTCCTCACTGCCTATCACAGTTTCGGAGGCCATGGAATGCCCAGATGGCACAAAACCCCCCCACATGACCCCATTTTGGAAAGTAGACACCCCAAGCTATTTGCTGAGAGGTATGTTGAGTATTTTGCAGATCTCGCTTTTTGTCACAATGTTTTAAAAATTGAAAAAAGAAAAAAAAAAAAAAATATGTCTTTCTTCATTTTCAAAAACAAATGAGAGCTGTAAAATACTCACCATGCCTCTCGGCAAATAGCTTGGGGTGTCTACTTTCCAAAATGGGGTCATTTGTGGGGGTTTTGGGCTATCTTGGCATTTTATGGCCTTCAAAACTGTGATAGGTAGTGAGGAGTGAAATCAAAAATTTGTGCCCTTAGAAATCCTGAAGGCGGTGCTTGGTTTTCGGGGGCCCGTACGCGGCTAGGCTCTCAAAAAGTCCCACACATGTGGTATCCCCGTACTCAGGAGAAGCAGCCAAATGTATTTTGGGGTGCAACTCCGCATATAACCATGGCATGTTTGAGCAGTATATCATTTAGTGACAACTTTTTGTACATTTTTTTTTTTTTCTTGTCATTATTCAATCACTTGGGACAAAAAAAAAAAATATTCAATGGGCTCAACATGCCTCTCAGCAATTTCCTTGGGGTGTCTACTTTCCAAAATGGGGTCATTTTGGGGGGTTTTGTGCTATTTTGGCATTTTATGGCCTTCAAAACTGTGATAGGTAGTGAGGAGTGAAATCAAAAATGTATGCCCTTAGAAACCTTGAAGGCGGTGCTTGAGTTTTGGGGTCCCGTACGCGGCTAGGCTCCCAAAAAGTCCCACACATGTGGTATCCCCGTACTCAGGAGAAGCAGCAGAATGTATTTTGGGGTGTAATTTCACATATGCCCATGGCATGTGTGAGCAATATATCATTTAGTGACATCTTTGTGCAAAAAAAACAAAGTTTGTCATATTCCCGCAACTTGTGGCAAAATATAAAATATTCCATGGACTGAACATGCCTCTCAGTAAATAGCTTGGGGTGTCTACTTTCCAAAATGGGGTAATTTGGGGGGGTTTTGTGCTATTTTGGCATTTTATGGCCTTCGAAACTGTGATAGGTAGTGAGGAGTGAAATCAAAAATTTACGCCCTTAGAAATCCTGAAGGCGGTGATTGGTTTTTGGGGCCCCGTACCCGGCTAGGCTCCCAAAAATTCCCACACATGTGGTATCCCCGTACTCAGGAGAAGCAGCAGAATGTATTTTGGGGTGCAATTCCACATATAACCATGGCATGTGTGAGCAATATATCATTTAGTGACAATTTTTTGTACATTTTTTCTTTTTTTTTTCTTTTTATCATTATTCAATCATTTGGGACAAAAAAAAAATATTCAATGGGCTCAACATGCCTCTCAGCAAATAGCTTGGGGTGTCTACTTTCCAAAATGGGGTCATTTGGGGGGGTTTTGTGCCATCTTGGCATTTTATGGCCTTCAAAACTGTGATAGGTAGTGATAGGTAGTGAGGAGTGAAATCAAAAATTTATGCCCTTAGAAATCCTGAAGGCGGTGCTTGGTTTTTGGGGTCCTGTATGCGACTAGGCTCCCAAAAAGTCCCACACATGTGGTATCCCCGTACTCAGGAGAAGCAGCAGAATGTATTTTGGGGTGTAATTTCACATATGCCCATGGCATGTGTGAGCAATATATCATTTAGTGACAACTTTGTGCAAAAAAAACAAAGTTTGTCATATTCCCGCAACTTGTGGCAAAATATAAAATATTCCATGGACTAATAATGCCTCTCAGTAAATAGCTTGGGGTGTCTACTTTCCAAAATGGGGTCATTTGGGGGGGTTTTGTGCTATTTTGGCATTTTATGGCCTTCGAAACTGTGATAGGTAGTGAGGAGTGAAATCAAAAATTTGCGCCCTTAGAAATCCTGAAGGCGGTGCTTGGTTTCCGGGGTCCCGTGCGTGGCTAGGCTCCTAAAAAGTCCCACACATGTGGTATCCCCGTACTCAGGAGAAGCAGCAGAATGTATTTTGGGGTGCAATTCCACATATAACCATGGCATGTGTGAGCAATATATCATTTAGTGACAACTTTTTGTAATTTTTTATTTTTTTTTTGTCATTATTCAATCACTTGGGACAAAAAATAAAAATATTCAATGGGCTCAACATGCCTCTCAGCAATTTCCTTGGGGTGTCTACTTTCCAAAATGGGGTCATTTTGGGGGGTTTTGTACTGCCCTGCCATTTTAGCACCTCAAGAAATGAGATAGGCAGTCATAAATTAAAAGCTGTGTAAATTCCAGAAAATGTACCCTAGTTTGTAGACGTTATAACTTTTGCGCAAACCAATAAATATACGCTTATTGTCATTTTTTTTACTAAAGACATGTGGCTGAATACATTTTGGCCTAAATGTATGACTACAATTGAGTTTATTCGATTTTTCTTATAACAAAAAGTAGAAAATATCATTTTTTTTCAAAATTTTCAGTCTTTTTCCATTTATATCGCAAAAAATAAAAATCGCAGAGGCAATCAAATACCATTAAAAGAAAGCTCTATTTGTGGGAAGAAAAGGACGCAAATTTTGTTTGGGTACAACATTGCATGTCCGCACAATTTACAGTTAAAGCAGCGCAGTGCAAAATTCTGAATTCACCTCTGGTCCTCTAGCTACCAAATGGTCCGGGGCTTAAGTGGTTAAGGTCCTCTGTGATTTTAAAGAAATTTGACCAATCTTGGTCCGTTTATCCGTCATTGTGTGTGTGTATTTCTTCCTAAAATACAAAACTCGAAACCATTAATAACACCTCACTGTACCTCTTCTGAGAGGTTTGTAATGGGCTACCTGGCAGTATATGCTTGGAACAGAGGTAATACGTCCCTCAACAGTAAGTACAGTGAAACATGCACTGACTCCCCCACATATCTGTACTCTGACAAACAAAAAGTTATAAGAAAACATGGTGGGGTTTGTAAGTACTTACAATCTAAGAAGACCCCATGTCAACATTAAACCTTTACACCTATTAACAACACATGTGTCAATTTGGAAGGAAAAAAAAAACTAGACAAAACCTATAGACCTACTGAATCCATAAGATGCGATAAGGTGATGTATTATGTAGTTTCCACGTGTCAGAGTGAATGAAGCTTCACTCTAACCACAGGAAAGTGAGAAAAAAAACCAAATTCCTATATACTATAGGACTCGAGATCTCGTATCTGTGCACAGGTTATTTATTCGCAAATACATTTCAATTTGTAAAAAAAAAAAAGTATAAATTTAAACTGGTACCAGTATTGAGCTCATTACAAACGAGAGAGAGAGGGAATAAAAATTAATCAAATAAACATAAACAGTACAAAGCATGCGCAATTATGTGATCACACTTATTGATGGCCATAAAGCAAAAATCTTGTTTACACCTGGACAGTTCATACACATCCATTCCCTCACTCAGACACACCCATTCGTTTAGATTGAATCCTCTAGATTTTGTTTAGAAATGTAGTAATTTGCAAACGAATTGCTAGGCATTTCTAGCCACTAAGAGAATACTAAGGGACTGAATAAGAAAACAAAACAACACCCTGGAATACTATACTTACCTTTTGTTAGGCGCGTATTTACGCATATGAACAGCTTTATATGTCCATATACTTCCAGGACTCACCTACCCTGAAAAAAAAATAACTTGCAGCAAAACCGTTATTACTTTATTTATTTTTTTAACTTATTTAAAGCAAACAATACAATGATCTAGTGAAACTAATGCCCCAGATCTCTTAAACATAACTTCTAGCTTGCATTTCATCCCGTTTTAGTGTACTGGTTTGGTTCCCAATGGACAAATTTACTCCCATTTTTCAAATTCCAGGAGTCCATAATGCTTCTTTTAAAGGATTGGAATTCTTTCACAAACTCATCCCTTTCCTGTTTCATTTGCCTAATCTCATACTGTAAAGCTTCATTTTTGGCCTTGATAGTTGAGGAAGGGATGTATGAATTTGTCTTTTCATATTTCTTAGGCTTTTCACCCCAGCGAGGTGAATACACTTCCACTTCACGCCTCTTTGTTGTATTTGGCTTTAATATCTGTGAGGGGGTTAACTCGGTAGCGGGTGTGTGTGACCCCCTGGTTGGGCTCCCCACACAAAAACAGGGCCAGCAGACGGAGGTTGTGGTTTTCAAAATCAAAAGGTGCGGTTTATTTCTCTATGTACAGTGACAAAAACACAGCAAAGCCAAAAAGAAACAAACAAAATAAATCCTGGTCAGTTTGACCTCTGACTAAACATACAGGTTTCCTAACTAACAACTGGGATCAGCCTAGTGCTGTCCTAGTCCCTAAGTCCCTGGTTTTAAATGTCCAAGCAAATAGCCACACAGGCTTTTTCTCACCGCACAGGGGTTCACTCTCCCTAGACAGTCCACACAGGTCTGGTTCCAGGCATGAGCTAACACCTAATGAATCTGGGAGTTTTTATAGAGGCCTTAAACGAGCTGACAAGCTTCAGCTGGTCTCATCAACTCCCTGCCTCACGACGCCCAGCACTCTCCCTAGAGGTATGAGTCATTCATGAGCCCACTAGCCTCAGCTGGGCTTCATCAACTCCCTAGTTGTATAAGTCGGCATAAAGCCTGAATCTGGGAGAAATATATCTACCCCCCTTAATGCAACCAGGTGACTTTACCTTCCTGCTGTCACATACCCCCCCCCCTCTTGTTTTAACCTTGGGGTTGGAACACCAGCAATCAGGCATTCATGTACTCGAGACAAAGCATCCACGTTCCCCATTTGAACGCCAGGGCGATGCTTTACTGTGAAGTTGAATTCCTGTAGGGCCAGGAACCACCTATTCACTCTTCTATTTGTCTCCTTGTTTTGAGCCATCCACTTTAACGGAGCGTGATCCGTAACCATGTCAAAGTGCCTACCTAGCAGATAGTACCGAAGGGAATCTAGAGCCCACTTCACCGCTAAACACTCCTTTTCAACCGTGGCGTAATTTACCTCATGGGACTTCAACTTCCTGCTGAGGTAAATGACTGGGTGCTCTTCCCCGTTCCAGACCTGGGACAATACTGCTCCTAACCCCACATCTGACGCATCACTTTGTACGACAAAGTCTTTAGAGAAGTCGGGTGAGTACAACACTGGCTGGCTACATAAGGCTTGTTTCAAGAATTGGAATGCTGCCTCAGCCTCGGGGGTCCATTTAATCATGACCGACCCTTTCCCTTTCGTCAGGTTGGTTAGGGGCACAGCCTTAGAAGCAAAGTGGGGAATGAAGCACCGATAATAACCCGCGATTCCCAGAAAGGCTCGTACCTGCTTCTTGCTGTTGGGACGTGGCCAACTCTGGATGGCCTCGACTTTGTTGAGTTGGGGTTTTATTACTCCCCTGCCAATGGTGTACCCAAGATATTTGGCCTCCTCCTGCCCAATGGTACACTTCTTGGGGTTAGCCGTAAACCCCGCTTCCCGGATAGAGTCTAGGACTGCTTGCACTTTTGGCAGATGTGAGGCCCAATCTGTGCTATGGACAATTACGTCATCCAGGTAAGCCGCAGCATACTTCCGATGGGGCCTCAGTATCTGGTCCATTTTCCGCTGGAATGTGGCCGGCGCATTCTGTAACCCGAACGGCATTCTCTTATATTGGAACGCCCCGTCTGGGGTTACAAATGCGGTTTTCTCTTTGGCCGACTTGGCCAGGGGAATTTGCCAATACCCTTTTGTGAGGTCAAGAGTCGTCATGTATCGGGCTGTTCCCAGCCGGTCGATCAACTCATCTATACGTGGCATGGGGTAGGTGTCAAATTTTGTAACTTTGTTCAACTGACGAAAATCGTTACAAAATCGCCAGCTCCCATCCGGTTTAGGCACCAACACAATGGGACTAGACCAATCACTTTGGGACTCCTCTATCACCCCTAAGTTCAGCATTTTCTGTACTTCCTCCCGTATTGCCTCCCGTCGGGCCTCTGGGATCCGATAGGGTTTTAACTTCACCCTTTCACCGGGCGGGGTAATAATATCATGCTCTACCCCAGATGTTTGTCCCGGCAGCTCAGAGAACACCTCCTTGTTGCGAAGCACAAACTCCTTAACCTCCTGTTGTTGGGGTTGTGACAAGGTGGCTGCTATTCCAACCTCCGGAATCACGCAACCAGTTTGAGCTGGTGACCAAGTTTCTGCGACTAGGGACTCTCTATCCCTCCAGGCTTTCAACAGATTAACGTGATATATCTGTTCGGGCTTTCGCCTTCCTGGTTGTCTGACCTTGTAATTCACTTCGCTCACTTTTTCCATTATCTCGTAGGGGCCTTGCCATTTGGCAAGGAATTTACTTTCAACCGTAGGGACAAGTACCAATATCCTATCCCCCGGGGAAAAGGTACGGGTCTTTGCTCCCCGGTTGTACACTCTCTGCTGTGCCAACTGCGCTTGGGCCAAATGTTCCTTCACGATGGGCATTACCTGTGCAATTCGATCTTGCATCAGGGCGACATGCTCAATCACACTCCTGTGGGGAGAACTCTCACTTTCCCAAGTTTCCTTGGCAATATCCAACAGCCCTCTTGGGTGTCTCCCATACAGTAACTCAAAGGGGGAGAATCCCGTAGAGGATTGGGGCACCTCCCTAATAGCAAACATCAAATAAGGAAGTAGACAGTCCCAATCCTTTCCATCTCTATCCACCACTTTCTTCAACATTTGTTTTAGGGTTTTGTTGAATCTTTCAACCAGCCCATCGGTTTGGGGGTGATACACAGATGTACGCAATTGCGTCACTTTGAGCAATTTACACAGCTCTTTCATAACCCGGGACATAAAGGGTGTACCTTGGTCCGTAAGCAGTTCTTTACAAATACCCACCCGGCTAAAAACAAGAGATAGCTCTTTGGCTATGGTTTTGGCCGAGGTATTTCTGAGAGGGATCGCTTCTGGATAACGGGTGGCATAGTCCATTATAACCAATATGTACTGGTGCCCCCTAGCGGACTTGATTATAGGACCTACCAAATCCATTGCGATTCTCTCAAACGGGACCTCAATGATGGGTAGAGGGACCAGCGGGCTACGGAAATGTGGCATCGGGGCCGACCTCTGACACACAGGGCAGGAGGAACAATAATTTTCTATGTCCTTCATCACCCCAGGCCAATAGAATCTCTGTAATACCCTCTTTCGGGTTTTCTCTGTCCCCAGATGACCTCCAAGAATGTGCCCATGGGCCAACTCCAACACCAACTTCCTGTAAGGTTTGGGCACCACAAGCTGCTCAACGGTTTCTTCTGCCCTTTTTGCCACCCGATACAGTAGGTCCTTCTCTACGCTGAAGTATGGGTAAGTGCAGGTATTATCTGGGTTCACTAACTCGCCATCTATTTCCACTACGTTTTCCCGTGCCTTTATTAGGGCGGGGTCTTTTAACTGTTCTGTGGCAAAATTTTCCCTGTGAACCTCCAGATCAGAAAACTCCACAGACGGTAGGTTTTCGTCTGAGGAGGTGGGCTCCTCTCCAGTTTCTTGAGTCTCCCCTGCCAATACTGACAAGGGAAATTCTGGAGAGTCCTCACCACTCTCAGAGGAGTTCTGGCTATCACATTCCTGGTACATAGGGGCACCAGTGGGGGGCTCAGGATCATCCCACAGTTCCCAGAACTTCGGAAAATCCCTTCCCACAATGGCATCATGCGGTAATTGAGATACTAACCCCACTGGATGAGAGAGGGTACCTTTGGGGGTCTCGAAACACACTGTAGTCACTGGATACTCTCGGGTTTTCTCTTTCAGCAGTCCTTTCAAATGTGGTCAAAAATACCTCTGGATCATCCTCTCCAGTCATTTTTGTCAATAAACGACTCACCCCAAAGGACGCGGTATTAGTGGGACGGCTTTCCTCACTGGTCTGCGGACGTTGCTGCATTACTGCTTCCATTTGTTGTAGTCTCTGCTCTTGCTTCTGTAACAGGTCTATGAAGCGGGCCTCAGATTGCTGCTGGGCTTGTTGATGAGCTTGCTGCTGGGCTGCAAGGCTCCTTTGCAAACCTGCATTTGTCTGCTGTTGATTGGCATTTGCTAGAGCCAGCTGTTTCAGTATCTCCTCCATGCTGGCTTAAAAAAAACTGCCACTGGTTCTCCACCAACTGTGAGGGGGTTAACTCGGTAGCGGGTGTGTGTGACCCCCTGGTTGGGCTCCCCACACAAAAACAGGGCCAGCAGACGGAGGTTGTGGTTTTCAAAATCAAAAGGTGCGGTTTATTTCTCTATGTACAGTGACAAAAACACAGCAAAGCCAAAAAGAAACAAACAAAATAAATCCTGGTCAGTTTGACCTCTGACTAAACATACAGGTTTCCTAACTAACAACTGGGATCAGCCTAGTGCTGTCCTAGTCCCTAAGTCCCTGGTTTTAAATGTCCAAGCAAATAGCCACACAGGCTTTTTCTCACCGCACAGGGGTTCACTCTCCCTAGACAGTCCACACAGGTCTGGTTCCAGGCATGAGCTAACACCTAATGAATCTGGGAGTTTTTATAGAGGCCTTAAACGAGCTGACAAGCTTCAGCTGGTCTCATCAACTCCCTGCCTCACGACGCCCAGCACTCTCCCTAGAGGTATGAGTCATTCACGAGCCCACTAGCCTCAGCTGGGCTTCATCAACTCCCTAGTTGTATAAGTCGGCATAAAGCCTGAATCTGGGAGAAATATATCTACCCCCCTGGATGCAACCAGGTGACTTTACCTTCCTGCTGTCACATATCGTTTCACCAGAAGATGAACAAAACTGGGAAATGTGGCCGAATAAACCACACGTGAAGCATTTTATCTTCTGTAAAGTATTAACGCGTCTCTTAATAACTGGTGTGGTTTTAGGCTTAGAATATTCAATGGCTGAAACCTGATTAACAACTTTTGCTTTATGAGAAATGGGGGCCCTTTCAACAGAGCTCTCACCTTTCAATAAACATAGTCCTATACTGGATTACGCTATGGAAAGTCTTTTCTGTCTTATCATGGTCCGTTGGGACACCGGGAGTTCACCTATTTAAACATCAGAGGAACCAGGAGAGCTGATTTAAAGAGCCCTTGGCAGGGATAACAGCCGCATGCGTGCACTGACCTCATACCGGGATCAGTGCTTTCGGTAAGCGGCCAGTTTAAATAGAGGTGGTGGATTCTTCACTATTCCAAATCAGCACTGTTCTGTGGTGTTCCAGTTTGATGTCACAGATGCATGTTTAGAAGATTGGACATGCGTTTTTATCATACATGTTTTATATTATTTGTATTATAAGACTTTCTATGCTATCCACACCAGTCATTTTTTAGATAGCCCTACAGGAGAAGTATATTGTGGACATTACTTTGGACCTAACCTTTTTTTCCTTTTAGATGTGGGATCAAACTTACAGAGATTATTGGAAGTTCTGTTCATTTTAACATTCATTATCACTATCACGATTTTATCTTTGCGCAGCATATTTTTTATTATTTTTTATTAGTTGATTGAGCTAAGCTGCAGTATATTAAGTCAGTGTACTGTATACTGGGCACAGTGTGCAGGTAAAGCTGACTGCAGGCCATTCCTTGTGTACCTATTCCTTTCCAATACATCAAATACAGTATGTCTGGAAGGCCAACAAAGAGAGGCAGACACTCACAGGCCAATAAAAGAGGGCAAGCAAGCTCTGTGTCTAGAGGCAACAGTGCTGGTCGTGGACACGGTGCATCCTGATCAGCATGTGGCCGCGGGGCACGCTTGTCCTTTTTTTCGGCAGCTGGACATGTTGAGCTGCAACATGCAGAAGAGTTGGTAGAGTGGATGACCAAGCTGTCCTCATCCTCCTCATCCTCTGTCACCCAGGCTACCTTGGCTGCCAATGCAGGTGCCAATTCCATTGGCTCAAAGTCATCAGTTACTCCTTCCCTAGCCCCACCATCATGCATGGAGGAGTTCCCCAAACTGTTCGACCACAGTGTTGGATACATGCTGCAGGAGGATGCGCAGCGTTTTGAAGGCTCCAATGATGGTGCCCAGCTTGAGGAAGGCAGTAACGTGATCCCAGACAGAGGGGGTGCCCAAGAAGGACAACAAACTGGCAGTCATGTTCCCCCAGCTGCAGCATACTGCCAGGTTTGCTCCAGTGATGAGGAGGGAGGGGATGATGAGGTCACTGACTCTACATGGGTGCCTGATAGGAGGAGGAGGAGGCACATCTCCAACAAGGCAGGATGCCCTCCAGGGGCCAGCTTAAGGGCAGCCAACCGACTGCATCACACCGCAGAGCTCCGTTTTTCCAAAAGTTCTTTGGTGTGGGCCTTTTTTCAGACGTGTGCAGCAGATCGCACCGTTGCTATTTGCAACATATGTCTGAAGCGTATCAAGCGTGGCCAAAACAGCACCCGCTTGGGCACCACATGCTTGACCAGACATATGTTGACCTGCCATGCAGTCCGTTGGCAAGCGTACATAAAAGACCCACACCAAAGAACAAAGCGGACCTCTCCTTGCTCCTCATCAGCTGGGATCTCCAACCCCACTATACCTTCAGCCCTCTCAGAAACCTGTACTGAGAGGCATGAAGGTGTAGAATTAGGTGTGTCACTGCCAAGTACTTGTGGGTAATCTGCTATCGGTACACCAACGTCCGATTGTACCAGGCAAATTTCCCTGCCCAAGTTGCTACACCGGCGAAATAAATTTGCTCCCAGCCATCCACATGCCCAGCGGTAGGGATGAGCTTCGTGTTCGAGTCGAACATACGTTCGACTCGAACATCGGCTGTTCGATCGTTCGACGAAGATCGAACGATTTGGGCCGTTCGCGCCAAATTCGAGTGACGCGAACGGCCCACAATGCACTACGCCATCGCAGTGTCATCCAGGCGCTGTGATTGGCCAAGCATGCACTGTGACCCCGCATGCTTGGCCAATCACAGCGCCGGCAGCGAGGAGAGCAATGATTGGCCACAGGCAGGATGCCTGTGGCCAATTATTGCTGAGGGTGTTTAGTACACGCCCCACACTATAAAAGGCCGCCAGCACGGCGGCCTAGTGTAGTGTGTTCCGGAGCAGGGATAGAGCAGCATAGGCAGGGACAGTGACTGTTATTTCTTTCTTGCTTAACCTGGATTCCTTTAGTTTAGGGAAAGAGAAGGATAGGTAGGGAGAGTGTCAGTGTGTTTTGTGCTTGTGCTATAGTGTGCTTAAAAAAAACATTTATTCTAGGGACAGAAAACTGTAGGTAGGGACAGTGTCAGTTTCTTTCACTCTGCAAGTCCTTGTTTCCAGGGACCTGGAAGGACAGTGAGTGAATTGTCCTTGTGCTATATTGTGATTAAAAAAAACATTTTTTCTAGGGACAGAAAACTGTAGGTAGGGAGAGTGTTTTTTTTCTTTCACTCTGCAAGTCCTTGTTTCCAGGGACCTGTAAGGACAGTGAGTGAATTGTCCTTGTGCTATATTGTGCTTAAAAAAAACATTTATTCTAGGGACAGAAAACTGTAGGTAGGGAGAGTGTCAGTTTATTTCACTCTGCAAGTCCTTGTTTCCAGGGACCTGTAAGGACAGTGAGTGAATTGTCCTTGTGCTATATTGTGATTAAAAAAAACATTTTTTCTAGGGACAGAAAACTGTAGGTAGGGAGAGTGTTTTTTTTCTTTCACTCTGCAAGTCCTTGTTTCCAGGGACCTGGAAGGACAGTGAGTGAATTCTCCTTGTGCTATATTGTGCTTAAAAAAAACATTTATTCTAGGGACAGAAAACTGTAGGTAGGGAGAGTGTCAGTTTATTTCACTCTGCAAGTCCTTGTTTCCAGGGACCTGTAAGGACAGTGAGTGAATTGTCCTTGTGCTATATTGTGATTAAAAAAAACATTTTTTCTAGGGACAGAAAACTGTAGGTAGGGAGAGTGTTTTTTTTCTTTCACTCTGCAAGTCCTTGTTTCCAGGGACCTGGAAGGACAGTGAGTGAATTCTCCTTGTGCTATATTGTGCTTAAAAAAAACATTTATTCTAGGGACAGAAAACTGTAGGTAGGGAGAGTGTCAGTTTATTTCACTCTGCAAGTCCTTGTTTCCAGGGACCTGTAAGGACAGTGAGTGAATTGTCCTTGTGCTATATTGTGATTAAAAAAAACATTTTTTCTAGGGACAGAAAACTGTAGGTAGGGAGAGTGTTTTTTTTCTTTCACTCTGCAAGTCCTTGTTTCCAGGGACCTGGAAGGACAGTGAGTGAATTCTCCTTGTGCTATATTGTGCTTAAAAAAAACATTTATTCTAGGGACAGAAAACTGTAGGTAGGGAGAGTGTCAGTTTATTTCACTCTGCAAGTCCTTGTTTCCAGGGACCTGTAAGGACAGTGAGTGAATTGTCCTTGTGCTATATTGTGATTAAAAAAAACATTTTTTCTAGGGACAGAAAACTGTAGGTAGGGAGAGTGTTTTTTTTCTTTCACTCTGCAAGTCCTTGTTTCCAGGGACCTGGAAGGACAGTGAGTGAATTCTCCTTGTGCTATATTGTGCTTAAAAAAAACATTTATTCTAGGGACAGAAAACTGTAGGTAGGGAGAGTGTCAGTTTATTTCACTCTGCAAGTCCTTGTTTCCAGGGACCTGTAAGGACAGTGAGTAAATTGTCCTTGTGCTATATTGTGATTAAAAAAAACATTTTTTCTAGGGACAGAAAACTGTAGGTAGGGAGAGTGTTTTTTTTCTTTCACTCTGCAAGTCCTTGTTTCCAGGGACCTGGAAGGACAGTGAGTGAATTCTCCTTGTGCTATATTGTGCTTAAAAAAAACATTTATTCTAGGGACAGAAAACTGTAGGTAGGGAGAGTGTCAGTTTATTTCACTCTGCAAGTCCTTGTTTCCAGGGACCTGTAAGGACAGTGAGTGAATTGTCCTTGTGCTATATTGTGATTAAAAAAAACATTTTTTCTAGGGACAGAAAACTGTAGGTAGGGAGAGTGTTTTTTTTTCTTTCACTCTGCAAGTCCTTGTTTCCAGGGACCTGGAAGGACAGTGAGTGAATTCTCCTTGTGCTATATTGTGCTTAAAAAAAACATTTATTCTAGGGACAGAAAACTGTAGGTAGGGAGAGTGTCAGTTTATTTCACTCTGCAAGTCCTTGTTTCCAGGGACCTGTAAGGACAGTGAGTGAATTGTCCTTGTGCTATATTGTGATTAAAAAAAACATTTTTTCTAGGGACAGAAAACTGTAGGTAGGGAGAGTGTTTTTTTTCTTTCACTCTGCAAGTCCTTGTTTCCAGGGACCTGGAAGGACAGTGAGTGAATTCTCCTTGTGCTATATTGTGCTTAAAAAAAACATTTATTCTAGGGACAGAAAACTGTAGGTAGGGAGAGTGTCAGTTTATTTCACTCTGCAAGTCCTTGTTTCCAGGGACCTGTAAGGACAGTGAGTGAATTGTCCTTGTGCTATATTGTGATTAAAAAAAACATTTTTTCTAGGGACAGAAAACTGTAGGTAGGGAGAGTGTTTTTTTTCTTTCACTCTGCAAGTCCTTGTTTCCAGGGACCTGGAAGGACAGTGAGTGAATTCTCCTTGTGCTATATTGTGCTTAAAAAAAACATTTATTCTAGGGACAGAAAACTGTAGGTAGGGAGAGTGTCAGTTTATTTCACTCTGCAAGTCCTTGTTTCCAGGGACCTGTAAGGACAGTGAGTAAATTGTCCTTGTGCTATATTGTGATTAAAAAAAACATTTTTTCTAGGGACAGAAAACTGTAGGTAGGGAGAGTGTTTTTTTTCTTTCACTCTGCAAGTCCTTGTTTCCAGGGACCTGGAAGGACAGTGAGTGAATTCTCCTTGTGCTATATTGTGCTTAAAAAAAACATTTATTCTAGGGACAGAAAACTGTAGGTAGGGAGAGTGTCAGTTTATTTCACTCTGCAAGTCCTTGTTTCCAGGGACCTGTAAGGACAGTGAGTGAATTGTCCTTGTGCTATATTGTGATTAAAAAAAACATTTTTTCTAGGGACAGAAAACTGTAGGTAGGGAGAGTGTTTTTTTTCTTTCACTCTGCAAGTCCTTGTTTCCAGGGACCTGGAAGGACAGTGAGTGAATTCTCCTTGTGCTATATTGTGCTTAAAAAAAACATTTATTCTAGGGACAGAAAACTGTAGGTAGGGAGAGTGTCAGTTTATTTCACTCTGCAAGTCCTTGTTTCCAGGGACCTGTAAGGACAGTGAGTGAATTGTCCTTGTGCTATATTGTGATTAAAAAAAACATTTTTTCTAGGGACAGAAAACTGTAGGTAGGGAGAGTGTTTTTTTTCTTTCACTCTGCAAGTCCTTGTTTCCAGGGACCTGTAAGGACAGTGAGTGAATTGTCCTTGTGCTATATTGTGCTTAAAAAAAACATTTATTCTAGGGACAGAAAACTGTAGGTAGGGAGAGTGTCAGTTTATTTCACTCTGCAAGTCCTTGTTTCCAGGGACCTGTAAGGACAGTGAGTGAATTGTCCTTGTGCTATATTGTGATTAAAAAAAACATTTTTTCTAGGGACAGAAAACTGTAGGTAGGGAGAGTGTTTTTTTTCTTTCACTCTGCAAGTCCTTGTTTCCAGGGACCTGTAAGGACAGTGAGTGAATTGTCCTTGTGCTATATTGTGCTTAAAAAAAATATTTTTTCTAGGGACAGAAAACTGTAGGTAGGGAGAGTGTCAGTTTCTTTCACTGTGAAAGTCCTTGTTTCAAGGGACAGAGAAGGACACCTGAAGGTAGCCCTTATTGCTTTTTTCCCATCTCCCTGCAGGCCATCTATTAGAATGTCTGGAAGGCAAACAAGGAGAGGCAGACAGTCAGGAGGCAATAAAAGAGGGCAAGCAGGCTCTGTGTCTGGGGGCAACAGTGCTGGTCGTGGACGCGGTGCATTGTCATCAGCACATGGCCATGGGACACGCTTGTCCTTCTTTTCGGCAGCTGGACATGTTGAGCCACATCATGCCGAAGACTTGGTAGAGTGGATGACCAAGCCCTCCTCCTCCTCCTCATCCTCTCTCACCCAGGCTCAGGGTACTGGAAAAGCAGCTGCCAAAGCGTCGTCTTCCCTGGTATCAATGTCAGACAAATCATCAGTCACTCCTTCCCTAGACCCACCATGTCCTCCTCCTGAGGAGTCCCCCGAACTGTTTCAGCACAGTGTTGGGTACATGCTCCAGGAGGATGCCCAGCGTTTCGAAGGGTCTGATGATGAAACCCAGCTAGAGGAAGGCAGTAGCGTGAGAGCAGACAGAGGGGATGCTCAAGAAGGACACCAATCTGGCAGTCATGTTCCAGCAGCTGCAGCATACTGCCAGATTGGCTCCAGTGATGAGGAGGGAGGGGATGATGAGGTCACTGACTCCACGTGGGTGCCTAATAGGAGAGAGGAGGAGGAGGAGGATGAGGAGGAGGCACATCTCCAACGAGGCAGGATGCCCTTTGGTGGCCAGCGTAAGGGCAGTACACCGACGGAATCACACCGCAGAGCTCCGCCTGTGCAGGGCGCTGCCTCTGCCCGTCATTCAAAAAGTTCTTTGGTGTGGGCCTTTTTTGAGGCTAGTGCATCAGATCGCACAGCTGCTGTTTGCAACATATGTCTCAAGCGTATATCGCGTGGCCAAAACATCAGCCGCTTGGGTACCACATGCCTGACCAGACATATGTTGACCTGCCATGCAGCTCGTTGGCAAGCCTACCTCAAAGACCCACACCAAAGAACAAAGCGGACCTCTCCTTGCACCGCATCAGCTGGGATCTCCAACCCCACTATAACTTCAGTCCTCTCTGAAACATGCACTGAGAGGAATGAAGGTGTAGAATTAGGTGTGTCACAGCCAAGTACTTGCGGCCACTCTGCTAGCAGTACACCGACGTCCGATTCTAGCAGGCAAATTTCCCTGCCCCAGCTGCTGGACCGTCGAAAGAAGTTCACTCCCAGCCATCCACATGCCCAGCGGTTGAATGCTAGCTTGGCTAAATTGCTAGCGCTTCAACTGCTGCCTTTTCAGTTGGTAGACTCGGCCCCCTTCCGTGAGTTTGTGCAATGTGCGGTTCCTCAGTGGCAGGTTCCCAAACGCCACTTTTTCTCACGGAAGGCTATTCCGGCTCTCTACCGGCATGTGGAAGGCAATGTCTTGGCCTCGCTGGACAGGGCGGTCAGCGGTAAGGTGCATATTACCGCTGACTCATGGTCCAGCAGGCATGGACAGGGACGTTACCTTTCTTTCACGGCCCATTGGGTCACTCTTTTGGCAGCTGGGAAGGATTCAGGACAAGGTGCAGTAGTGTTGGAGGTTGTCCCACCGCCACGCCTCCAAAATGCTACTACTGGTTGTGACACACCTCTCTCCTCCACCCCCTCCTCTTCTTCTTCCTCCATGGCCTCTTCCTGTGGTTTGTCCTATGAACCAGCGGTGCTCCGTAGCCGTTCACGGGGCTACGCAAGTACGCAGGCAAAAAGATGCCATGCCGTGCTTGCGCTGGTGTGTTTGGGGGACAGAAGCCACACTGGGGCAGAGGTCCTGTCTGCTCTGCAGGGCCAGGCCGAGAGGTGGTTGACGCCACGCCAGCTTAAGCCAGGAATGGTGGTTTGCGACAATGGCACCAACCTCCTCTCCGCCCTCCGACAGGGACAACTGACCCATGTGCCCTGTGTGGCTCACGTCCTTAACCTGGTGGTGCAGTGCTTCTTGGGCAGGTACCCGGGCTTACAGGATGTCCTGAGGCAGGCCAGGAAAGTCTGTGTGCATTTCCGCAGATCTTATAATGCCAGTGCTCGCCTGGCTGAGCTGCAAAAGGAGTTGAACCTGCCCAAGAACCGCCTTATATGTGACATGCCCACCAGGTGGAACTCAACGTTGGCCATGCTGCAGCGGCTGCACACGCAGCAGAGGGCCATCAATGAGTACCTGTGCGACTACGGCACCAGGACAGGGTCAGGGGAGCTTGGTTTTTTTTCTCCACGCCAGTGGGGCATGATCAGGGATGCATGCACTGTCCTGGCACCATTTGAGGAGGCCACGAGGATGGTGAGCAGTGACAGTGCATGCATCAGTGACACTGTACCTCTTGTCCACCTGTTGGAGCACACGCTGCGTGGAATAATGGACAGGGCACTTGAGGCAGAACAGAGGCAGGAAGAGGAGGACTTCCTTGCCTCTCAAGGCCCCCTTTACCCAGACAGTGTTCCTTCTGTCCCACCCATCGCACAGGAAGAGGACGAGGAGGAGGAGGAGGAGGAGGAGGAGGATTGTGTCAGCATGGAGGTGGAGGCTGGCACTCAGCATCATCAGCAGCAGTCTTTTAGGGATGATTTACAGTCCCAAGAAACCAGTGGACTTGTACGTGGCTGGGAGGAGGTGGCTGCGGATCATGTCGTCCTTAGTGACCCAGAGGACTCCGGAGCGAATGCCTCAGCAAACCTACGCTGCATGGCCTCCCTGATCCTGCAAAGTCTGCGGAAGGATCCTCGTATTCTTCGGATCAAGGAGAGGGACCATTACTGGCTGGCCACTCTCCTTGATCCACGGTACAAGGGTAAGGTTGCGGACCTTATGTTACCATCGCAGAGGGAGCAGAGGATGAGACAACTCCGGGAGGCCTTGCAGAAAGGTCTGTGCAACGCGTTCCCAGAGACTGGGAGGTTGCAAACTCCTGGTCCTGGACAACGAGTTGCTGAGGCTTCGGCCAGTCAAAGAAGGAGCGGTGGGGAAGGTGGCCGTCTGACCGATGCGTTCAGACAATTCTTTAGTCCGCAGCCCCAAAGTATGATCGGTTCCAGCAACCATCGCCAGCGTCTGATAAACATGGTGCAGGAATATCTAGGGGCAAGGTCAGACTTGGACACCTTCCCCACCGAAAATCCTCTGGCTTACTGGGTCTTGAGGATGGATCACTGGCCAGAGCTTGCACAGTATGCAATTGAGCTACTGGCCTGTCCTGCATCCAGCGTTCTTTCGGAACGCACATTCAGTGCTGCTGGAGGATTTGTCACGGATCACAGGGTGCGCCTGTCCACCGACTCGGTTGATCGACTGACTTTCATCAAGATGAACCAGTCTTGGATCACCACCAGCTACCACACACCTGATGCTGATATAACAGACTAATTGATTTTAACATGTCACATCCCTTCAAGACTGATGCTGATGCTGAGTGCCTGTGCTGTTATGTTGACTGGCTATCCTCCTCCTCCGAGTCCTCAATGATACGATTGATGATGATAGCTTGTAAGATCATTTTTGTTTATGGGTGCCGCCACCAGTGCCTAACGCCCAATTTTTCAGCCCCTGTTTAACAGGGGCGTGTAATTACAATTTTTGAAGCAATACTTTGCAACAGGGCTCATTGCTGTGCTCCAAGTACAGTATCTGTGAGGAGTTGCAGTGTTGTGCCACCAGTGCCTAAGGCCCAATTTTTCAGCCCCTGTTTAACAGGGGCGTGTCATTACAATTTTTGAAGCAATACTTTGCAACAGGGCTCATTGCTGTGCTCCAAGTACAGTATCTGTGAGGAGTTGCAGTGTTGTGCCACCAGTGCCTAAGGCCCAATTTTTCAGCCCCTGTTTAACAGGGGCGTGTCATTACAATTTTTGAAGCAATACTTTGCAACAGGGCTCATTGCTGTGCTCCAAGTACAGTATCTGTGAGGAGTTGCAGTGTTGTGCCACCAGTGCCTAAGGCCCAATTTTTCAGCCCCTGTTTAACAGGGGCGTGTCATTACAATTTTTGAAGCAATACTTTGCAACAGGGCTCATTGCTGTGCTCCAAGTACAGTATCTGTGAGGGGTTGCAGTGTTGTGCCACCAGTGCCTAAGGCCCAATTTTTCAGCCCCTGTTCAACAGGGGCATGTAATTACAATTCTTGATCTAATAATTCACAGCAGGGCCCATTGCTGCACCCACCAAGAGTAACTGTCAGGGCTTACAGTGTTGTGGCACCAGCACCACCATCAAAGGCCCAATTTTTACTACCACTGTTCAACAATTATATGTAATTAAAATTCCTGATATAATAGTTGACAGCAGGGCGTTCCAGCACCAACCAAGAGTAACTGTGAGTGCTTACAGTGTTGTGCCAACACCAACAACTAAGGGGCCTATTTCTGCAGAGTATATACGGCAGGTCCCTACTTTCAAACATACAACTTACAAACGACTCCTACTTGCAAACGCAAGAAGACAACAGGAAGTGAGAGGAAATCTACCACTAGGAAGGAAAATTCTCTCCTGTAAGAATAAATATGGGAGAAAGGTGTCTCCTCTGTACTGATGCTTTATCAGCAATCCTTGTTTCAAGAAAAACACCACATTTCAAAAACAGTTGTCATTGGGACGGAAAGTGAGGTGAAATGTTCTGAACAGGGGCACAGACAGCAAAACAAATGTTACAGGGGTGATAACCCTTACCTATGTTTTCCAAAAAGTTTAAAAATAGATTTTTGGTCTGGAGCTACACTTCAACAATGTACCTGTTCAAAATTACAAACAGATTCTACATAAGAACAAACCTACAGTCCCTGTCTTGTATGCACCGCCTGTATAGGGCTGTTCAGAGTATATAGGGCCTTTTTTATTTTATGTGCGGGGTTCCCCTTAATATCCATACAAGACCCAAAGGGGCTGGTAATGGGCTGGGGTAGGGGGGGGGGGTCATGGGGTAGCTATGCCATTTTTCTTAAAGAATTTCATCCATATTACCGGGACCAGACATTACATTAAAGCCGCAAGCAGTTTTAAATGGCTTTTTTTTCCTTTAGAAGTGTCATTTTGTGCAGGGACAGTTATAAACACGGGAAACACGTGGCACTTCACAGGCATACTTTAGACACCCCCCAGGTACGATATTTAAAGGAATATTTGACTTTTTTTTTTTCACTTTATGCATCATTAAAATGACTGCTCCCGAAAAACGACCGTTTTTAAAACTTCTTTTTGCATTGATACATGTCCCCTGGTGCAGAACCCGGGTTCCCAAACCCTTTTTAGGACAATAACATGCATAATAGTTGTTATAATTAGCACTTTAGAATTCGAACGTTCGCATCCATTGTATTTAATAGGGTTCTAATGTTCGTTCGAACTTTCGGTCCGTTCGCGGGTTCTGGTGCGAACCGAACCCGGGGGTGTTCGGCTCATCACTACCCAGCGGTTGAATGCTAGCTTGGCTAAATTGCTAGCACTTCAACTGCTGCCTTTTCAGTTGGTAGACTCTGCCCCCTTCCGTGAGTTTGTTGAATGTGCGGTACCTCAGTGGCAGGTTCCCAAACACCACTTTTTTTCACGGAAGGGGATTCTGGCTCTCTACCGGCATGTGGAAGGCAATGTCTTGGCCTCGCTGGACAGGGTGGTCAGCGGTAAGGTGCATATTACCGCCGACTCATGGTCCAGCAGGCATGGACAGGGACGTTACCTATCTTTCACGGCGCACTGGGTGACTCTGCTGGCAGCTGGGAAGGATGCAGGACAGGGTGCAGTAGTGTTGGAGGTTGTTCCACCACCACGCCTCCAAAATGCTACTAGTAGTGATTCTGACACCCCCTCCTCTTCTTCTTCCTCCATGGCCTCTTCCTCTGCTGATTTGTCCTCGGAATCAGCTATGCTCCGTAGGCGTTCAAGGGGCTACGCAAGTACGCAGGCAAAAAGATGCCATGCGGTGCTTGAGCTGGTGTGCTTGGGGGACAGGAGCCACACTGGGGCAGAGATTCTGTCAGCTCTGCAGGGGCAGGCTCAGAGGTGGTTGACGCCATGCCAGCTTAAGCCAGGAATGGTGGTTTGCGACAATGGCACCAACCTCCTCTCCGCCCTCCGACAGGGACAGCTGACCCATGTGCCCTGTTTGGCTCACGTCCTTAACTTGGTGGTGCAGCGGTTCTTGGGCATGTACCCGGGCTTACAGGATGTCCTGAGGCAGGCCAGGAAAGTCTGTGTGCATTTCCGCCGGTCATATAATGCCAGTGCTCGGCTGGCTGACCTCCCAAAAGGAATACAATTTGCCCAAGAACCACCTAATCTGTGACATGCCCACCAGGTGGAACTCAACGTTGGCCATGCTGCAGTGGCTGCACATGCAGCAGAGGGCCATCAATGAGTACCTGTGCGACTATGGCACCAGGACAGGGTCAGGGGAGCTGGGTTTTTTTTTTGCCACGCCAGTGGGTCATGTTTAGGGATCAGGGATGCATGCACTGCATGCATCAGTGACACTGTCCCTCTTGTCCACCTGTTGGAGCACACACTGTGTGGAATAATGGACAGGGCACTTGAGGCAGAACAGAGGGAAGAAGAGGAGGACTTCCTTACCTCTCAAGGCTCTCAAGGCCCCCTTTATCCAGACAGTGTTCCTGCGGGCCCGCCGACCAAACAGGAAGAGGAGGAAGATTGTGTCAGCATGGAGGTGGAGCCTAGCACTCAGCATCCGCAGCAGTCTTCAAGGGATCATTTACAGTCTCCAGAAACCCATGGACCTGTACGTGGCTGGGAGGAGGTGTGGATGCGAATCATGTCGTCTGTATGGCCGGTCAGAATTCTCCTACCCTTTCTCCTTCTAGCCTTCGGTTTTCCCTGTCTATGTCTGCCTGTCTTTCTTCTGCCTCTCTTTGTCTTTGGTCCCGTGCCTTTTTGCCTCTTTCTTCTTCCTCTCTTCGTTCTTTTTCCCTTTTCGTTTTTATCCCATCTTTCTCATGAGCCTTTTCTGACTCCTTTTCCCAGTAGTCTAGTTCCCATTCATCCTGTTGTTTCCTACCTGCCTCTTCATAAACTAGGGCTGCTATTGTTGCATTATCAAGCAGGGGATATATTGGGTACGGGTTTGGTATCTTTGACTAACATATAAGGGGGAGGTGCGGTTGGAGTAGCGGTATAAGGGGGAGTCTTTTCTGGCTTTGAGGGAGTTAAAGGGGAGGGGAACCTTTTTTGATATTCCATCATTGCTTTTTTCCACTTCTTACAACACTGGCTCATATATTTCTGATCCCATTCCCCGGGGGGGTAATTATATCTGTCATGATTCCCACATAATTTCTGTACTTCCACCCAATCTGCCTCGCTGCACGGCCCTGCTGGTCCTAAACCAGAAATTTGCAAACATTGTGACCTTTGTATTACTAATGTCCAAAATGGTTCAACAAGTTGTTCTCCCAACGTGCCTTTTGCAAAATCATACGGAGAGGGTTGGCCCTGCTCACCTTCAGGTCCGTCCTTTCCGAATTTGTTACCCATTATGCCAAATAGAGTGTCTTATGACCACAAATTCTGACTGATTTGGGGCAAATGGTGTATACCTCTCTATTTTGATGACATAGACTATGTATTTCCCATGGAGGTAAACCTTCTGTAAATCTCCCATTTTGGTTGTGGTTATGCAAATTAAATCTTAAAACCCAGAATTTTGGGGTTCCCCCTGCCGGGAAATATGGACCTTTCCCAGTGTGATTTTTATATCCCCCTGGGACTGTAGCCAATAAGGTAGGTACCTGTCCACGGAATAAGAACAAGACACCTGTTAAACACTCAGGACAATTTTGAGGCATCTATTGTGGCAGAGGTGGGTTACAAATGCAAACAGTACCTTTCAAATTCTTATACTCTATTTCAATTAAAACAATTGATCAGAATACTGTATTATACCCAAAATCAAATCAAGATTCAAACATATAACAAATAATAAAGCAATTTTCCTTAATAAACAAGATTTCTTATGTATTCCTATAAAAAAAAAAAAAAAATGGGTTTTAGTCTTAGAGTTCCATACACCCGTCCTTCATTCCGGAAGCACTATTTGCTACCCTTTAGTGTTTCTTAGTTTATAGTCCGGCCAACCTAGCCGGACTGTCCCTTTACCTAACCTTATGTCCTCTTGAATCCCAGGGAGCCAACCTAGCAACCCTCGAGACTTTTATACAAAATTACATTTGTAAGGTGCGCTCTGATTCAATACCTTGCGCACTTATATTTAATCCCAGGGATGCCAACCTAGCAACCCTCGAGAACCTTACAGTTAAAATTACACACTGTGGAAGTCAATCGTGACAGAATAAGTGAATTTAGCTTTGCAGAAATTGCTTTCGCAAAGTTCCACTTACCTGTCAATCGAAAGACCCCACTTCTGGTACCATTTGTATGGCCGGTCAGAATTCTCCTACCCGGGTGGACCCGTGGGTGTATGGAAGCTCCCTGATTGATCGGATAATCAAGACACACACACAATATATGGTGAATCAAGACTACATCAATTTATTAAAAGCTCTGTATATTTATGTTCCTATAGTACAGGGAGCCTCCTCCCGCTAAACCACAATCACGAGTGAGCGAAACATGTTACAAAATACAAAAAGTTACAACACATCCCCGTTAGCAGTTATACAACATAATCTGCCTAGAGACAAGAGTCACAAGTTAAAACAGAAAAATTTGCCTGGAGATAAGACTATAGATATATGTAAACCAAAGTCCAGGCGTAGGGCCAAACTTGCTTAACGGTTCCTAATCAGCTAACCGCACATCCTGTTCCAACATGCAATAACTACTGACATTTAGAAATTATACTTTACTGAAAAATATAGATATATGTGTATATATTCTTTTGATATTGCTAGAAAATATAAAAGCTAGAATAGAAAGACCCTTAATTTACCTTACATCGTCCTTAGTGACCCAAAGGACTCCAGACCGAATGCCTCAGCAAACCTACACTGCATGGCCTCCCCGATCCTGCAAAGCCTGCGAAAGGATCCTCGTATTCGTGGTATCAAGGAGAGGGATCATTACTGGCTGGCAACCCTCCTTGATCCACATTACAAGGGTAAGTTTGCGGACCTTATCCAGCCGTCGCAGAGGGTGCAGAGGATGAAACATCTTCGGGAGGCCTTGCAGAAATGTTTGTGCAACGCGTTTCCAGAGCTTGGGAGGTTACAAATTCCTGGTCCTGGACAACGTGATACTGAGGCTTTGGTCAGTCACAGAAGGAGCAGTGGAGAAGGTGGCCATCTGACCGATGCATTCAGACAATTTTTTAGTCCACAGCCCTAAGGTCTGTTCAGTTCCAGCAACCATAGCAATCGTCTGATTTACATGGTGCAGGAATACCTAGGGGCAATATCAGACTTGGACACCTTTCCCACTGAAAATCCTCGGGGTTACTGGGTCTTGAGGATGGATCACTGGCCAGAGCTTGCACAGTATACAATTGAGCTACTGGCCTGTCCTGCATCCAGCGTTCTTTCGGAATACACATTCAGTGCTGCTGGAGGCTTTGTAACCGATCACAGGGTGCGCCTGTCCACCGACTCGGTTGTTCGGCTGAACATCATAAAAATGAATCAGTCTTGGATCACCAGCTACCAAGCACCTGATGCTGATGTAACCGAATAATTTTTTTTTGAATGTGAGATCCCTTCAAGACTGCCTATGCTGATGCTGAGTGACTATCCTCTTCCTCCTCAATGTTCATGTTGATAGCTTGTAAAGAACATTTTTTGTTCTGGGCACCGCCACCAGTGGCTAAGGCCGAATTTTTCTGCCCCTGTTTAACAGGGGCGTGTAATTACAATTTTTGCTGCAATACTTTGCAGCAGGGCTCATTCCTGCACTCCAACTAGAGTATCTGTGAGGGGTTGCAGTGTTGTGGCAACAGTGCCCAAGGTCCAATTTTTCTGCTCCTGTATAACAGGGATGTGTAATTCCATTTTTTGCTGCAATACTTTGCAGCAGGGCTCATTCCTGCGCTCCAACTATAGTATCTGTGAGGGGTTGCAGTGTTGTGGCAACACCACCACCACCACCAAAGGCCCAATTTTTCTGCCCCTGTTCAACAGGTGCATGTAATTACAATTCTTGATATAATATTTCACAGCAGGGCCCATTCCAGCGCCCACCAAGATTAACTGTGAGGACTTACAGTGTTGTGGCACCAGCACCACCACTACTACCACCAAAGGCCCAATTTTTCTGCCACTGTTCAACAGTGGCATGTAATTACAATTCTTGATATAATAGTTCACAGCAGGGCGTTCCAGCACCCACCAAGAGTAACTGTGAGGGCTTACAGTGTTGTGGCAACACCTAAGGCCCAAATTTCTGCAGAGTACATAGGGCAGGCCCCTACTTTCAAACATCCGACTTTCAAACGACTCCTACTTACAAACGGAGGGAGACAACAGGAAGTGAGAGGAAATCTACCCCAAGGAAGTGAAATTCTCTCCTGTAAGAGTTAATATGGGAAAAAGGTGTCTCCTCTCCACTGATGCTTTATCACCAATCCTTGTTTCCCTAAAAAAACCAAATTTTCTAAATCCAATTGTCATTGGGACAGAAAGTGAGGTGAAATCTTCTGAACAGGTGCACAGACAGCAAAACAAATGTTACAGGGGTGATAACCCTTCCCTATGTTTTCCAAAAAGCACTTTAAAAATGTACCAGTTCAAAATTACAAACAGATTCTACTTAAGAATAAACCTACAGTCCCTGTCTTGTTTGCACCGCCTGTATACTGCTGTTCAGAGTATATAGGGCCTGGGGGTTCCCCTTAATATCCATACAAGACCCAAAATGGGCTGGGGGGGTACCCATGCCGTTTTTCTCAATGATTTTCATCCATATTGCCGGGATCACACATTACATTAAAGCCGCAAGCAGTTTTAAATGACTTTTATTCTTTTAGAAATTTCATTTTGTGCAGGGACAGTTCTAAACACGGGAAACACGCGCCACTTTACAGGCATACTATAGACACCCCCCAGGCATGATATTTAAAGGAATATTTCACTTTTATTTTTTCACTTTAAGCATCATTAAAATCACTGCTCCTGAAAAAAAGTCAGTTTTTAAAACTTTTTTTTTGCATTGATACATGTACCCTGGAGCAGGACCCGGGTCCCCAAACCCTTTTTAGGACAATAACTTGCATATTAACCTTTAAAATTTGCACTTTTAATTTCTCACGTTCGAGTCCCATAGACTTTAACAGTGTTCGAAAGTTTGCGCGGTCCGTTCGCATGTTCTGGATGCGAACCGGGGAGGGGGTTCGGCTCATCCCTAGTCTCGACCTGTTTTGAGATAGCTGTGGATTGAGCTGGCTTCAAGGGGTATTGTGGTTTTCTGGGCAGGGGTGCCCCAGGTTTTAATTGCACCATGACTGGTGGCACTTTTAAGTGACCGATGTCTTCCGGTCCTGAGGACCATAGGCACGCAGGGATTCTGTCAAGTACTTCCTGCGGTATTGAACTTAAAGTTATCGCTTAATGAAGTGTCAGCATGAGAGGCAGAGAACACAAGGCAGATGAGTCTTCTAAGGATAGGGGAGTATGTATCTCCACTCCCCCTTCAGGCGTGAAAATGATTGAGGCCTGTAGTCTGGACAGCACATCAGCTCCCAGCAAATTCAAGGGACATGTAGAGGATACGACAAATCTGGCAAGCAAATCAGGAAATGTCCCCACTTGGAGTGGCTCAGTAATTGGACTGGAGCGGGGCACCCTATTCACACCCACGCAGGAAACATCAATAGTGGAAAGGAAAGAGCTAGCAGGCAGGTCCTCAGTCCTCAACACGCTTCTGGCTGCACCGTGTCAACGAGGAAGGTGGTAGGTTTTCCCTGTATAGGTAACATGACCTTTGCAAGGGGTCCCCCAGTCCCATTCGAGGACACTGCCATAAGGGGTAACACGGGTTTGCCCATTTCCTAGTGAGAGTTGGGGCGTGGTGGTGGTAGTTGTTGATATCCACGTTGCCCTTCACGTTGCCCTTCTTGGGGCTCTACATTCTCTTCTGAAGTGACCCCGTTTCCCACAGTTGTAGCAGGTGATCCTTTCCCTGTTATTGGGCAGTGGTGGTGGACGAGTGCAGGTGGGGACTTCATCATGGGCTACCATGAGGGGCGTTGTTTTTTTCCCTTTTTGGTTTTCTATACCTCTGGCCACCAACAGTAGATCGGACATCTTCATAGAGCGGTATTCAGGGCGGGCCACCATCGGGCCTTTTCTGATATCCTCTCTGAGCCCTGAGACAAAAGCAGTTAATAACGTGTGTGTGTGCGCCTTTTCATAGTGAGAGAAGCCAAGATCCTCAAAGGCCTGTGTGAGTCTGGCATGATACTTCTCCACAGACTCCCCTTTATCTTGGGTAATATCTTGGATTGTGGTAGTCTGATCCGCCAATTTCTCCTTTGCCCATTCGTGGAGTTGGGCGCAGAACTCCACACCTGAGGAATAGGAAGTAGCACTTGTCAAGCAGGCATTATTGAAGGCCGCCTGCATGACTGGCCAAAAGACATGTCCTGCTTTAATTTGGCATAGGCTGATCAAATCTCTCCAAGCAGCTGAGTAAGTTTCTTGTATCTGCACCATCCTGCAGTAGAAGGGCATTGGCTGTTTCTCTGGGTCAGGCAGACTTGTCACTAAGGCCGCTGCTTGTGATGGGGTGAAAGCGACATACATCACCGGTGCCCCTTCTGGTAACCGAGACTGGTGTTAGGGCGGTGGCTGACGAGGCAAACTGTCCTTTACGGTTGCCAGCATACGTTCGAGATTCCCTCTGAACTGTGAGTCCGGAGCCGGATTGGGGGTTAAATCAGCGGGTGGCCTTGCCACTTGCTGTTGGTCTTCCCACTCGGATGCTTCTTCATCATTAATGTATCCGGCCTGTGAAGGTGGCACTTCCATATTGGGGAAGACAGGAGTGTGGTAGGAACCATACTGGTTTAAAACAGGGAGAACTGGGTATAGGCCTTGGTTGGGCCTTCCGGGTATACCAAGATGGCCGCCTAGAGGAAGTGCACTGGGCTGGGCAGGAAGTGAAGATATGGGTGCACTAAGATGGCTGCCACAGGAAGTTGTCACAGTGGGTTGTGCTTGGGGTGGAGTGATGAGAAGGGAGTGGGCGTTAGACGGAGGGCAGGGTTGTCCCGCCCCTCCTTTGTTCCAAGTTCCATAGTACACATACACAATACAATCATCATCTTTCTTCGTTTCTTCATACAATGCTCTAGCAGCCTTTATCACACAGAATTCCTCTGGCTGCAGTCTGGCAGTCTTCCAATTCACAAGCTTTCGCTACAACAACTTTTTAACCTCTTGAGTAGGGATGAGCTCGGTGTTCGAGTCGAACATACGTTCGACTCGAACATCGGCTGTTCGATCGTTCGACGAAGATCGAACGATTTGGGCCGTTCGCGCCTAATTCGAGTGACGCGAACGGCCCACAATGCACTACGCCATCGCAGTGTCATCCAGGCGCTGTGATTGGCCAAGCATGCACTGTGACCCCGCATGCTTGGCCAATCACAGCGCCGGCAGCGAGGAGAGCAATGATTGGCCACAGGCAGGATGCCTGTGGCCAATTATTGCTGAGGGGGTTTAGTACACGCCCCACACTATAAAAGGCCGCCAGCACGGCGGCCTAGTGTAGTGTGTTCCGGAGCAGGGAAAGAGAAGCATAGGCAGGGACAGTGACATTTATTTTTTCTTGCTTAACCTGGATTCCTTTAGTTTAGGGAAAGAGAAGGATAGGTAGGGAGAGTGTCAGTGTGTTTTACTGTACGAATCCTTGTTTCTAGGGACAGGGAAGGACAGTGAGGGAAATTCTCCTTGTGCTATAGTGTGCTTTAAAAAAACTTTTTTTCTAGGGACAGAAAACTATAGGTAGGGAGAGTGTCAGTGTGTTTTACTGTACGAATCCTTGTTTCTAGGGACAGGGAAGGACAGTGAGGGAAATTCTCCTTGTGCTATAGTGTGCTTTAAAAAAACCTTTTTTCTAGGGACAGAAAACTCTAGGTAGGGAGAGTGTCAGTGTGTTTTACTGTACGAATCCTTGTTTCTAGGGACAGGGAAGGACAGTGAGGGAAATTCTCCTTGTGCTATAGTGTGCTTTAAAAAAACCTTTTTTCTAGGGACAGAAAACTATAGGTAGGGAGAGTGTCAGTGTGTTTTACTGTACGAATCCTTGTTTCTAGGGACAGGGAAGGACAGTGAGGGAAATTCTCCTTGTGCTATAGTGTGCTTTAAAAAAACATTTTTTCTAGGGACAGAAAACTATAGGTAGGGAGAGTGTCAGTGTGTTTTACTGTACGAATCCTTGTTTCTAGGGACAGGGAAGGACAGTGAGGGAAATTCTCCTTGTGCTATAGTGTGCTTTAAAAAAACCTTTTTTCTAGGGACAGAAAACTATAGGTAGGGAGAGTGTCAGTGTGTTTTACTGTACGAATCCTTGTTTCTAGGGACAGGGAAGGACAGTGAGGGAAATTCTCCTTGTGCTATAGTGTGCTTTAAAAAAAACTTTTTTCTAGGGACAGAAAACTATAGGTAGGGAGAGTGTCAGTGTGTTTTACTGTACGAATCCTTGTTTCTAGGGACAGGGAAGGACAGTGAGGGAAATTCTCCTTGTGCTATAGTGTGCTTTAAAAAAACCTTTTTTCTAGGGACAGAAAACTATAGGTAGGGAGAGTGTCAGTGTGTTTTACTGTACGAATCCTTGTTTCTAGGGACAGGGAAGGACAGTGAGGGAAATTCTCCTTGTGCTATAGTGTGCTTTAAAAAAACCTTTTTTCTAGGGACAGAAAACTATAGGTAGGGAGAGTGTCAGTGTGTTTTACTGTACGAATCCTTGTTTCTAGGGACAGGGAAGGACAGTGAGGGAAATTCTCCTTGTGCTATAGTGTGCTTTAAAAAAAACTTTTTTCTAGGGACAGAAAACTATAGGTAGGGAGAGTGTCACTGTGTTTTACTGTACGAATCCTTGTTTCTAGGGACAGGGAAGGACAGTGAGGGAAATTCTCCTTGTGCTATAGTGTGCTTTAAAAAAAACTTTTTTCTAGGGACAGAAAACTATAGGTAGGGAGAGTGTCAGTGTGTTTTACTGTACGAATCCTTGTTTCTAGGGACAGGGAAGGACAGTGAGGGAAATTCTCCTTGTGCTATAGTGTGCTTTAAAAAAACCTTTTTTCTAGGGACAGAAACTATAGGTAGGGAGAGTGTCAGTGTGTTTTACTGTACGAATCCTTGTTTCTAGGGACAGGGAAGGACAGTGAGGGAAATTCTCCTTGTGCTATAGTGTGCTTTAAAAAAACCTTTTTTCTAGGGACAGAAAACTATAGGTAGGGAGAGTGTCAGTGTGTTTTACTGTACGAATCCTTGTTTCTAGGGACAGGGAAGGACAGTGAGGGAAATTCTCCTTGTGCTATAGTGTGCTTTAAAAAAACCTTTTTTCTAGGGACAGAAAACTATAGGTAGGGAGAGTGTCAGTGTGTTTTACTGTACGAATCCTTGTTTCTAGGGACAGGGAATGACAGTGAGGGAAATTCTCCTTGTGCTATAGTGTGCTTTAAAAAAACCTTTTTTCTAGGGACAGAAAACTATAGGTAGGGAGAGTGTCAGTGTGTTTTACTGTACGAATCCTTGTTTCTAGGGACAGGGAAGGACAGTGAGGGAAATTCTCCTTGTGCTATAGTGTGCTTTAAAAAAACCTTTTTTCTAGGGACAGAAAACTATAGGTAGGGAGAGTGTCAGTGTGTTTTACTGTACGAATCCTTGTTTCTAGGGACAGGGAAGGACAGTGAGGGAAATTCTCCTTGTGCTATAGTGTGCTTTAAAAAAACCTTTTTTCTAGGGACAGAAAACTATAGGTAGGGAGAGTGTCAGTGTGTTTTACTGTACGAATCCTTGTTTCTAGGGACAGGGAATGACAGTGAGGGAAATTCTCCTTGTGCTATAGTGTGCTTTAAAAAAACATTTTTTCTAGGGACAGAAAACTATAGGTAGGGAGAGTGTCAGTGTGTTTTACTGTACGAATCCTTGTTTCTAGGGACAGGGAAGGACAGTGAGGGAAATTCTCCTTGTGCTATAGTGTGCTAAAGCATTCCTCATCAACCATCTTTGAAATCCTTGTTTTTTGGACAGTCAGGGAAATTGTCGTTGTGCTATTCTGTGCAAAAGCAATCATCCTCAACCATATTTAGAAATCCTTAAGTAAAGGGACAGAGAAGGACACCTGAAGGTAGCCCTTATTGCTTTTTTCCCATCTCCCTGCAGGCCATCTATTAGAATGTCTGGAAGGCAAACAAGGAGAGGCAGACAGTCAGGAGGCAATAAAAGAGGGCAAGCAGGCTCTGTGTCTGGGGACAACAGTGCTGGTCGTGGACGCGGTGCATTGTCATCAGCACATGGCCATGGGACACGCTTGTCCTTCTTTTCGGCAGCTGGACATGTTGAGCCACATCATGCCGAAGACTTGGTAGAGTGGATGACCAAGCCCTCCTCCTCCTCCTCATCCTCTCTCACCCAAGCTCAGGGTACTGGCAAAGCAGCTGCCAAAGCGTCCTCTTCCCTGGTATCAATGTCAGACTCATCATCAGTCACTCCTTCCCTAGACCCACCATGTCCTCCTCCTGAGGAGTCCCCCGAACTGTTTGAGCACAGTGTTGGGTACATGCTCCAGGAGGATGCCCAGCGTTTCGAAGGGTCTGATGATGAAACCCAGCTACAGGAAGGCAGTAGCGTGAGAGCAGACAGAGGGGATGCTCAAGAAGGACACCAATCTGGCAGTCATGTTCCAGCAGCTGCAGCATACTGCCAGATTGACTCCAGTGATGAGGAGGGAGGGGATGATGAGGTCACTGACTCCACGTGGGTGCCTAATAGGAGAGAGGAGGAGGAGGAGGAGGATGAGGAGGAGGCACATCTCCAACGAGGCAGGATGCCCTTTGGTAGCCAGCGTAAGGGCAATACACCGACGGAATCACACCGCAGAGCTCCGCCTGTGCAGGGCGCTGCCTCTGCCCGTCATTCAAAAAGTTCTTTGGTGTGGGCCTTTTTTGAGGCTAGTGCATCAGATCGCACAGCTGCTGTTTGCAACATATGTCTCAAGCGTATATCGCGTGGCCAAAACATCAGCCGCTTGGGTACCACATGCCTGACCAGACATATGTTGACCTGCCATGCAGCTCGTTGGCAAGCCTACCTCAAAGACCCACACCAAAGAACAAAGCGGACCTCTCCTTGCACCGCATCAGCTGGGATCTCCAACCCCACTATAACTTCAGTCCTCTCTGAAACATGCACTGAGAGGAATGAAGGTGTAGAATTAGGTGTGTCACAGCCAAGTACTTGCGGCCACTCTGCTAGCAGTACACCGACGTCCGATTCTAGCAGGCAAATTTCCCTGCCCCAGCTGCTGGACCGTCGAAAGAAGTTCACTCCCAGCCATCCACATGCCCAGCGGTTGAATGCTAGCTTGGCTAAATTGCTAGCGCTTCAACTGCTGCCTTTTCAGTTGGTAGACTCGGCCCCCTTCCGTGAGTTTGTGCAATGTGCGGTTCCTCAGTGGCAGGTTCCCAAACGCCACTTTTTCTCACGGAAGGCTATTCCGGCTCTCTACCGGCATGTGGAAGGCAATGTCTTGGCCTCGCTGGACAGGGCGGTCAGCGGTAAGGTGCATATTACCGCTGACTCATGGTCCAGCAGGCATGGACAGGGACGTTACCTTTCTTTCACGGCCCATTGGGTCACTCTTTTGGCAGCTGGGAAGGATGCAGGACAAGGTGCAGTAGTGTTGGAGGTTGTTCCACCGCCACGCCTCCAAAATGCTACTACTGGTTGTGACACACCTCTCTCCTCCACCCCCTCCTCTTCTTCTTCCTCCATGGCCTCTTCCTGTGGTTTGTCCTCTGAACCAGCGGTGCTCCGTAGCCGTTCAAGGGGCTACGCAAGTACGCAGGCAAAAAGATGCCATGCCGTGCTTGCGCTGGTGTGTTTGGGGGACAGAAGCCACACTGGGGCAGAGGTCCTGTCTGCTCTGCAGGGCCAGGCCGAGAGGTGGTTGACGCCACGCCAGCTTAAGCCAGGAATGGTGGTTTGTGACAATGGCACCAACCTCCTCCCCGCCCTCCGACAGGGACAACTGACCCATGTGCCCTGTGTGGCTCACGTCCTTAACCTGGTGGTGCAGCGGTTCTTGGGCAGGTACCCAGTCTTACAGGATGTCCTGAGGCAGGCCAGGAAAGTCTGTGTGCATTTCCGCAGATCTTATAATGCCAGTGCTCGCCTGGCTGAGCTGCAAAAGGAGTTGAACCTGCCCAAAAATTGCCTTATATGTGACATGCCCACCAGGTGGAACTCAACGTTGGCCATGCTGCAGCGGCTGCACACGCAGCAGAGGGCCATCAATGAGTACTTGTGCGACTACGGCACCAGGACAGGGTCAGGGGAGCTTGGTTTTTTTTCTCCACGCCAGTGGGGCATGATCAGGGATGCATGCACTGTCCTGGCACCATTTGAGGAGGCCACGAGGATGGTGAGCAGTGACAGTGCATGCATCAGTGACACTGTACCTCTTGTCCACCTGTTGGAGCACACGCTGCGTGGAATAATGGACAGGGCACTTGAGGCAGAACAGAGGCAGGAAGAGGAGGACTTCCTTGCCTCTCAAGGCCCCCTTTACCCAGACAGTGTTCCTTCTGTCCCACCCATCGCACAGGAAGAGGAGGAGGAGGAGGAGGAGGATTGTGTCAGCATGGAGGTGGAGGCTGGCACTCAGCATCATCAGCAGCAGTCTTTTAGGGATGATTTACAGTCCCAAGAAACCAGTGGACTTGTACGTGGCTGGGAGGAGGTGGCTGCGGATCATGTCGTCCTTAGTGACCCAGAGGACTCCGGAGCGAATGCCTCAGCAAACCTACGCTGCATGGCCTCCCTGATCCTGCAAAGTCTGCGGAAGGATCCTCGTATTCTTCGGATCAAGGAGAGGGACCATTACTGGCTGGCCACTCTCCTTGATCCACGGTACAAGGGTAAGGTTGCGGACCTTATGTTACCGTCGCAGAGGGAGCAGAGGATGAGACAACTCCAGGAGGCCTTGCAGAAAGGTCTGTGCAACGCGTTCCCAGAGACTGGGAGGTTACAAACTCCTGGTCCTGGACAACGAGTTGCTGAGGCTTCGGCCAGTCAAAGAAGGAGCGGTGGGGAAGGTGGCCGTCTGACCGATGCGTTCAGACAATTCTTTAGTCCGCAGCCCCAAAGTATGATCGGTTCCAGCAACCATCGCCAGCGTCTGATAAACATGGTGCAGGAATATCTAGGGGCAAGGTCAGACTTGGACACCTTCCCCACCGAAAATCCTCTGGCTTACTGGGTCTTGAGGATGGATCACTGGCCAGAGCTTGCACAGTATGCAATTGAGCTACTGGCCTGTCCTGCATCCAGCGTTCTTTCGGAACGCACATTCAGTGCTGCTGGAGGATTTGTCACGGATCACAGGGTGCGCCTGTCCACCGACTCGGTTGATCGACTGACTTTCATCAAGATGAACCAGTCTTGGATCACCACCAGCTACCACACACCTGATGCTGATATAACAGACTAATTGATTTTAACATGTCACATCCCTTCAAGACTGATGCTGATGCTGAGTGCCTGTGCTGTTATGTTGACTGGCTATCCTCCTCCTCCGAGTCCTCAATGATACGATTGATGATGATAGCTTGGAAGATCATTTTTGTTTATGGGTGCCGCCACCAGTGGCTAAGGCCCAATTTTTCAGCCCCTGTTTTACAGGGGCGTGTAATTACAATTTTTTTAGCAATAATTTGCCATAGGGCTCCAAGTACAGTATCTGTGAGGGGTTGGAGTGTTGTGGCACCAGTGCCTAAGGCCCAATTTTTCAGCCCCTGTTCAACAGGGGCATGTAATTACAATTCTTGATCTAATAATTCACAGCAGGGCCCATTCCTGCACCCACCAAGAGTAACTCTGAGGGCTTACAGTGTTGTGGCAACGTCACCACCACCACCACCACGAAAGGCCCAATTTTTCAGCCCCTGTTCAAAAGGGGCATGCAATTACAATTCTTGATCTAATAATTCACAGCAGGGCCCATTCCTGCACCCACCAAGAGTAACTCTGAGGGCTTACAGTGTTGTGGCAACACCACCACCACCACCACCACCACCACGAAAGGCCCAATTTTTCATCCCCTGTTCAACAGGGGCATGCAATTACAATTCTTGATCTAATAATTCACAGCAGGGCCCATTGCTGCACCCACCAAGAGTAACTGTCAGGGCTTACAGTGTTGTGGCACCAGCACCACCATCAAAGGCCCAATTTTTACTACCACTGTTCAACAATTATATGTAATTACAATTCCTGATATAATAGTTGACAGCAGGGCGTTCCAGCACCAACCAAGTGTAACTGTGAGTGCTTACAGTGTTGTGCCAACACCAACAACTAAGGGGCCTATTTCTGCAGAGTATATACGGCAGGTCCCTACTTTCAAACATCCAACTTACAAACGACTCCTACTTGCAAACGCAAGAAGACAACAGGAAGTGAGAGGAAATCTACCCCTAGGAAGGAAAATTCTCTCCTGTAAGAATTAATATGGGAGAAAGGTGTCTCCTTTGTACTGATGCTTTATCACCAATCCTTGTTTCAAGAAAAACACCACATTTCAAAAACAGTTGTCATTGGGACGGAAAGTGAGGTGAAATGTTCTGAACAGGGGCACAGACAGCAAAACAAATGTTACAGGGGTGATAACCCTTACCTATGTTTTCCAAAAAGTTTAAAAATAGATTTTTGGGCTGGAGCTACACTTAAACAATGTACCTGTTCAAAATTACAAACACATTCTACATAAGAACAAACCTACAGTCCCTGTCTTGTATGCACCGCCTGTATACGGCTGTTCGGAGTATATAGGGCCTTTTTTATTTTGTGTGCGGTGTTCCCCTTAATATCCATACAAGACCCAAAGGGGCTGGTAATGGGCTGGGGTAGGGGGGGGGGGTCATGGGGTAGCTATGCCATTTTTCTTAAAGATTTTCATCCATATTACCGGGACCAGACATTACATTAAAGCCGCAAGCAGTTTTAAATGGCTTTTTTTTCCTTTAGAAGTGTCATTTTGTGCAGGGACAGTTCTAAACACGGGAAACACGTGGCACTTCACAGGCATACTTTAGACACCCCCCAGGTACGATATTTAAAGGAATATTTGACTTTTTTTTTTCACTTTATGCATCATTAAAATGACTGCTCCCGAAAAACGACCGTTTTTAAAACTTCTTTTTGCATTGATACATGTCCCCTGGTGCACAACCCGGGTTCCCAAACCCTTTTTAGGACAATAACATGCATAATAGTTGTTATAATTAGCACTTTAGAATTCGAACGTTCGCATCCATTGTATTTAATAGGGTTCTAATGTTCGTACGAACTTTCGGTCCGTTCGCGGGTTCTGGTGCGAACCGAACCCGGGGGTGTTCGGCTCATCACTACTCTTGAGTAACTTCTCTCCACTTCACAATGATTAAACTTACAAAGACTTTCTTCCAAAAGCTTTTTATCTTTCTCATCAGAACATCCAGCAAACCTCATTAATATTTCTAACATTCTGTCCACTTTTAGTGCAATTAACTTTCATGTTCTTTAACCATTTCCTTGTTAATTCCTTAAGTCTCATAACATCAGCATTTTTTTCTCTGGTTTTAACTAGTTGTTGACCCATTTTCTCTCCCCTTCCGTGGCCTTCCTAGAAAAGAACCAAGGTCACTTCCTTGCTCTTTCTAAAACAAGAACACGCGGGTGGGGGCTCGCACAGCTGCGTGGGGATACTAACAAGCTTCTTTCTCTATCTGCTGTATAGACTTTCCTCTTCCCTCTTTCACTGGGTAGTGAACATTTAATCTCAGAACACACAAATACACTCAGGACAGGACATTACACCTGCCGCCCCTTGAGCCGCGAAGCCTCAGCAGCTGAGCTAAACCCTCAGGGGTTAACCACACCGTTAACCCTAGAGTCACCCGTCCAAAGACGTTTGTAGCAAAGTTTTGTCTTCTCACAGGGGCCAACAGCTCACCTTGAGTCAGAACACTTAATTGCAACTATACTTTCAGTCTGCTGAGTCGCTATCCCTCAGGACGACAGACACTAAACAAATACAAACACTGAACAAATACACAGTCAGTAGAAATCCAATGGCAGGTTCGTTAAAACAGCCCCAGGCGAGGAATAAAAATTACCTGCCTCTTAGACAACCTCTGGAAGCCAACAAAGACTAGCGGCTAGACTTAGGCAGAAACAATTTGTACAGTGGTAAGTGTAAAAGTACCTACCGTACTATCAGGGTTGCGCAATCCCTCTTGGTCTGCCCCGTTCAGGCACCCAGCCCCTTAATTGCGGTCTTCCGTTGGTCTGAGCCTGGAGCCCCATGTTGGGCGCCAATTGTGATGGTTCTGAACCTCAAATGGGGTTGAAGGATGGATTTCTGCTGCTGGTCCAAATTTATGTGGAGATACGTGCATGTAGGAAGCAAAACACTGGACATCCATACAGTTCAGTTACTTCCTAATCTCTGCTTTATTGTAGGCAGTGCCAAGCTCTTTACACACAGAACAATAGAGCACACGTCACTGCTATGCAAATGTGAGTCTAAAAAGGCACATCTGGTTGGCTGAAGCTTGCTCATCACTTGTCCAGTCTTCTATTTCCTCATTCTTCCAATGTGTGGGTAGTAGGGGGCAGACGCCATCTTTGACTTCAGTCATCTCGATGGGAGGGAGTGCCACTAGCGGTTATTTTGAGTAAGGACTTTATAAAAGCAGTTTACATATATACAAAGTAGAATATAGACTTTATGGTATAGAAAAGATGCATAGAAAACAGGCATTTTCGGATTTATCATTATGTGCATCACATTCCTTCACACCATCAGTGTAGTATATATAATACATTAATACAGTGGAGAATATATAGTGCAGCCAGTGTAGAATATAATACAGTGTATTGAAGTGGGTCTGGCATAGATTTTAAGGGGAACTCCATGACAATTTTCTTTTTTAGATGGCGTGGGGTCCCCCCCAAAATCCATACCAGACCCTTATCTGAGCATGCAGCAAGGCAGGCCAGGCCAGGAAAGCACCTTGTCCCCATGTTGATGGGGACAAGCGCCTCTTCCCGGCAACCCTGGCCGGTAGCTGTCGGGGTCTGCGGGCGTGCGGGCTTATCGGAATCTGGAAGCCCCCTTTAACAAGGGCCCCCCCTATGTGAATTGGTATCGGGTACCCTTACCCATTTACCAAAAAAAGTGTCAAAAAGTAAAAACCACAACAGACAGTTTTTGACAATTCCTTTATTAAAACAGCCAGCCACATTTGCCGATCCTGCTTCTCTGGTTCCTGCTGCGGATTATTCTCAACTGTGCTTTGCCTGCCGCCTCTCTGCACAATGTAGGTAGGTAGTTGAAACCCAGTGCTCCTACAGCCTGTGCCCATAGCCCCACATGCCTCAGAGCTACACTACACTTTCCTCCTGAGTAACCTATCCTGCTCTTCTGCAGCCTCAGTTCTCTATCAGGTGTCAAGGAGGGGGATTTGGGGGTGGGAGTAGAGCACTGTACTGGGGTAAGGGGATATTTGGGGGGGAAAGGGGGCACCCATTTACCCTGCACTCTGTATGCAGTGCACCCCTGAACCCTGCTCTCTGTACGCAGTGCACCCCTGAACCCTGCACTCTGTATGCAGCGCTCACCTGAGCCCTTCACTCTGTATGCAACGCACCCCTAAACCCTCCACTCTGTATGCAGCGCACCCCTGAACCCTTCACTCTGTATGCAGCGCACACCTGAACCCTGCCCTCTGTATGCAGCGCGCACCTGAAACCTGCACTCTGTATGTAGCGCACACTTGAACTCTGCACCCTGTATATTTTGCACACCTGAACCCTGCATTCTGTATGTAGCGCACTCCTAAACCCTGCACTCTGTACTTAATGCACACGTCTGGTATTTAATGCCCCTTTAAGACCCTCCCACTGTTAGTGCAGGAGGTGATACTGCTGCCTCCTGAATGTGTTTTTTTCCCAGCCAAATGGAAATTTTGCATTGAAATACTGTATCACAATTCCATGGGCAGCATTTGTCTTCTGGCTGCTGTGCAGCACTCACTGGGAAAGTTTGACAGGTGATGCTGCCTGTGAAACTTGGCATGTCGAGTTAAAATTGCCGCAAAATTGCAAAAGACATGTGGAACTCAGGCTGTCCTTGTTACCCACTACAGTGACTTGGTCACCCTTGGACACCTGACCCAAAACCTGCTTCCCAGCAGTTGGGTTTGTGAGTATTGCAGGCCTTACCTCATACCCTAAGCTTGTTGCCTTACACATCCTCTGCTCTATCCAGGAAGGATTACACTAGTCATGCAAGACCAATAAGAAAAAAAAGAGAAAAAACTGAATGCAAATGTTCAAATATCAGACACCACGTCCCATTTTGTTTGACGAAAAACTGGGGGGGGATGGAGAGGTCACAGGCCTCGGGACTTTGAAGGTGTCAATAAAGGTAACAACCAGAACATACTGATCAACCAAAAATAAAATTAAATAGTTTTATTGAAAAAAATTATAAAAACATGAGAGCAAAACATATCCTTAATCAATTGTTCCTCAATTAAAGCAATCATACAGACAAAGCCAGGTATTCTCTACATGTTTCGCTCATGGGAGCTTCTTCAGGAGATTTGAATTAAGGCGTCTGTTATGCTAAAGGCTACAAAGAAAAACAGGAAATGAATACTCACAATTGAACATTAAAATACTATTATAATGTTACAGATTGGCATACATAAGGTGGATATGCAGTTTATATCAAAATTGTCCAAAAAATCAAAATAAGGTCATAAAAACCACAGTTTTATCATTTTAGATTGAGAGAGGATGATGCAGCAGCGGACAACTCACCTGAACATTGTTTGGTGTTGAACACATAACCATATTGGAGTATATTCAGAATAGAAAGCACACAGTTTGGTGGATGCAAAAGGATGCAGTCTATGCCTATAGACCAGTGATGGCGAACCTTGGTACCCCAGATGTTTTGGAACTATATTTCCCATGATGCTCATCTACACTGCACAGTGCATGAGGATCATGGGAAATATAGTTCCAAAACATCTGGGGTGCCAACTGCCAAGGTTCGCCATCACTGCTATAGACAGTAGGATCCCACTATATTTGCAGACGAGGATAAAATGAATCTAACCTATAAAGATAGATAGAGCAATATATAAAGCCAACGTAGAAAAATGGCACTTATTAAAGGGAGATGTACAACAGTGGCTTCAAAGAAAACACACCATAGTATACCTGTCCTGTTAATTGGAGTAGGAACCAATTAAAGTGGATCATTAGGGCCTTTGGCTATTCCATAATGCAAACAGCAGACCCAGATGAATGAATACAGGAATTTCATCAAAGTCCCAGCAGGGCAGATTGCCAAATGAAAAGGACTCTGCATTGAAGTAGATGAACAAAGATAAAAAAATAAAAAAAAGTACCAGTGGAAAGAAATAGAGCATCAGGCTTGAAGAGAAGGGAATATGGCTTACCTAAGAAGGGATCAGTAAAGTTTCCAATGTGGAGCGGAGAGAGGGGTATGGTCTCTACCCTCTCCTGCGTGGAAATGACAGAGGATCACAGCACAAAGCGCCGTTTAAATCCCCGTCCGGCGCTGCAGCGTCTGACGTCACTGCAGTGCCGCGGACGTCTGAAAGGCATTACCGCGCACTTCTACTGTAGCCCCTTTGTAGAAGTCTATTTTGCAGTGCCTTGGCCTCAGTCTCGAAATGTGCAGTTTCACTGCAATTTTGTCTGAGCCTTAGGTATTGTCCATATGGCACGCTGTCTACTAGGCGGGGCTGTGTGGGAACTTGTAGCATGCAACAGTGAGTTGCCGGCGGATGATTTCCGATAGGAAGGGGCTACAGTAGAAAGTGCCTCAAAAAGGCCTATTTAAAGGCCAGAAATTTTGAAAGATCTTCTTTAATATATGGTCCTTAGAAAGTAAAAACGATTGAAGGGACAAGATTGATCACTCGCTTTTCGGGGCAACACAAACAAATGCGTGATTTATAAAAAAAAAAAAGGCATCTCCTTATGGGAGACCCGAGTGTGTCCAAACATCTTAAAGTATACCCCGAAATCACCTTCAAAAGGTCGAAATCCCTTAGGGACTGTTTGGTCCATAGTCATTTCACCTCCACCTCTAGTGACCCTTCAGGAATGAAGGGGACTAGACCAGGGCTCGACAATCCCTGGGCGCCAGGTCGCAAATGCGACTAGAATTAGCGACCTGGCGCCTGGGGCAGCACAGCTGAGGTTACCTGCATCTCTGTGCGCCCCCCCCCCCCCCGCGATCGCGTGATCTCGTCAGGCCGCGCCGGTAATTTAGGCCGCGGCTTTGCGGCCTTCTGCAGGCCTATGCTTCCTTCTGTGATCTGGCGCCATCTAGTGGTGGCCGTTGGTATGACATACAACCAGCAATGCTAATGGAGTTTCCCTTGTCTGTTTTCACTGCCATCCCCTTCCCTCTAATTAGAACCCCCAAACACTATATATATTTTTTATTCTAACACCCTAGAGAATAAAATGGCAGTCGTTGCAATACTTTCTGTCACACTGTATTTGCGCAGCGGTCTTACAAGCGCACTTTTTGGGGGAAAAATACACTTTTTTTAATTAAAAAATAAGACAACAGTAAAGTTAGCCCAATTTTTTTTATATTGTGAAAGATAATGTTACACCGAGTAAATTGATACCAAACAAGTCACGCTTCAAAATTGCGTCCGCTCGTGGAATGGCGACAAACTTTTACCCTTTAAAATCTCCATAGGCGACGTTTAAAAAATTCTACAGGTTGCATGTTTTGAGTTACAGAGGAGGTCTAGGGCTAGAATTATTGCTCTCGCTCCAACAATCATAGCGATACCTCACATGTGTGGTTTGAATACAGATTTCATATGCGGGCGCTACTCGCGTCTGCGCACGAGCTCGGCGGGACGGGGCGCGTTCCTGGCTCCTAACTTTTTTAGCTGGCTCCTAGATTCCAAGCAAATTTGTCAAGCCCTGGACTAGGCCATGCCATAAGTGTGATATCTGCCGGTACATCTATTCATCACGCAATATAATGTTACCGGATGGCCGTCTATTCAAGCCTAAATTTCTGGTGACATGTCAATCAGTTGGAATTGTATATATCATGATGTGCGGCTGTTAAGCCTATTACATTGGGAAAACCAAACGCCCATTCTTCAAGAGGTTTATGGGACCATGTCTCCTTAGTATTAAAGAAAAAAATGGAGACACCAATCAGCCAGCATATGGGCTTGTGTCACAACTTTGACGATTCAATGATGCGTTTCTTTGCCTTGGAACATATCCCCACAACTGAGAGGGGGGGTGATTTTGATAAAACTCTTTTACAAAGAGAAGCTAAGTGAATCTCGAACCTGGGTGCTTTGACATATCCAAACGATGCCCTGAGCTTCAAACCCTTTCTGTAGCAACAGTTCTTTCTTTTTTTCCCCTTCTACTCTTCACTTCAACATTATGGTTTTTGATTTTGGTTTTGCCCCTTTTATTTGCCTCTGTTTTGCTGTGTTTTTTTGTTCCTTTGTTTCTTTGTTTATTTTCCCTTCAGGAATTTATGGAGTGGTTTTATTTCCAGTAGTTCCTCAGATAACATGTTCTGTATGCCACCTTATAACTTGTTGGCTCTATACATTACATAATCTGATTGTCTGTATCTTATTGCAATACTGTACTTATTGTAACTGTTATTTTGGTGAGTGGTTGATGCAAGCAGCAAACTAGCCTGTATTATCAATACACATTTTATTAGCACTATTTGAAACCATTGTAGTGATAAGTCCTACATTTATCAAGTTTAACAACTGTTAAATAATTTAATTTTAAATTCAATTACTATAGTCTGGTTTGGTTCATTTTGATTGCGTTTGATTGTTTGGTGTGTGCCGTTCTCAGTGGCCCCTTTTTCTATGCTTGTATGGACGCCCAGGGCAGACTATTTGGGACTCTTGACCAATGTGCCCCATCTGTTCTGCCCTATTTTTTGGTTGATCGCCCTGCTGTCAAGCCCGCGTTCAAACTCAGCCCCCCCCCCAACCCTTTTCCATCCTTAGTCTGCTATTTGGCTTTCTTTTTGACATTCGGTTTACATCCTGCTTTTGTCCATCCCATTCAGTACTCCACCCCTTTTTCCTGTACCTGTCTGACAGGTACTGGCAAGGGGACACTCCATCATGGTGACCACTATTGACGAGAACATTCTCGTCATCACGCCCCGCTGTCCTTCCGCGGGCCGCGCAGGCGCAGTGACAGGTACTGGCAAGGGGTATTCCATCATGGCGATTGTTAGTGACGAGAACCTTCTCGTCATTATGTCCCGCGGTCTTTCCGAGAGCCACGCATGCGCGGTAATGCCTTTAAGACGTCCGCGGTGCTGCAGTGACGTCAGACGCTGCAGCGCCGGACGGGGATTTAACCGGCGCTTTGTGGTGTGAACCTCTGTCATTTCCACGGAGGAGAGGGTAGAGACCATACCCCTCTCTCCGCTCCACATTGGAAACTTTGCTGATCCCTTCTTAGGTAAGCCATATTCCCTTCTCTTCAAGCCTGATGCTCTATTTCTTTCCACTGGCACTTTTTTTTACTTTTTTATCTTTGTTCATCTACTTCAATGCAGAGTCCTTTCCTTTGGCAATCTGCCCTGCTGGGACTTTGATGAAATTCCTGTATTCATTCATCTGGGTCTGCTGTTTGAATTATGGAATACCCCAAGACCCTAATGACCCTCTTCAATTGGTTCTATATCTCCAATTAACAGGCTTTGAAGCCACTGTTGTACATCTCCCTTTAATCAGTGACATTTTTCTACCTTGGCTTTATATATTGCTCTATCTATCTTTATAGGTTAGATTAATTTTATCCTCGTCTGCAAGTATAGTGGGATCCTACTGTCTATAAGCATAGACTTCATCCTTTTGCATCCACCAAACTGTGTGCTTTCTATTCTGAATATATTCCAACAGTGGTGGCCCGTCCATAAGGGGCGTACAGGCGCTGCCCCCCCCCCCAAAGCTATTGGCAAAAAAAAAGGGCCCTTTAACCACTTAAGGACCGCCGCACGACGATGTATGTCGACAGAATGGCACGGACAGGCACAAGGGTGTACAGGTACGTCCCCTTTAAGAGCCAGTCCGTGGGTCACGCGCGCGCCGCCGGCGGTGCGCTCGCGACCCGGTCCGAAGCTCCATGACCACGCCCGCGGGACCCGCTGACCCGATTGCCGCCGGTGTCCCGCGATCGGGTCACAAAGCTGAAGAACGGGGAGAGGTAAGTGTAAACAAACCTTACCCCGTTCTTCCTAGTGGCAGTGTCACTGATCCTCTGTTCCCTGTCACAGGGAATGACGATCAGTGACATCACACGCCAAGCCACGCCCCCCTTCAGTTAGAATCACTCATTAGGTCACACTTAACCCCTACAGCATCACCTAGAGGTTAAACCCTTTACTGCAAGTGTCATTTTCACAGTAATCAGTGCATTTTTATAGCACTGATCGCTGTAAAAATGACAATGGTCCCAAAAATGTGTCAAAAGTGTCCGATGTGTTCGCCATAATGTCGCAGTCATGATAAAAATCGCTGCTTGCCGCCATCACTAGTTTAGCGGGGTGTTGCTTTAAGTAGCCCTAAAGACTACCTTACCCAGTGTGCAACGGGATACCCACAGTTCTTTTGGCCCGGTGCAGGGTCTGCTGGGGTTGGACTATATAAGGAGGGGCGGAGCAGCACGGGGGTCTCTTTGGACATCGCCCGCCTAGCAAGTGGAACTCTGTGCTGGGTCTGCTGTTCCGGACTAGGCCCGAGAGCTGGGCCCTGTTGATCCAAAGAGCCTTCTACTCTTCACGGAATAATCCCTGAGACGTCTCGAGTATCTACCTTCCAAGGCTTGTCGGGAGGATGGGAGACCCGGGGTATCGTGAGACTGTGTGTGGAACGCACAGTGGTGGAAGTCGGCCGCACAAACTGGTTCTGTTGGGTGAGAGAGCAGTAACTCTTTAGGCCCAGTGTCTTTTGCTTAGGGCCCATCGTTATCAAGTTGAGCTGCTCACCGGAGGGACAGTGTGCCATGCAGCCTTAGTTGAATTCTTTGTCGCACATCCAGCAGCTAATTGTTTTACACCCTGTGGATTACAAATAACCTACAAAGCGCACCACCATTGCTAGCGAAGATCCTTCTCTACAAAAACATTGTGAACTAAGTAGTTATGCCTGACTGTATAGGGTAGAGACTTTGCTGGGCGCCATCTTGCCCACGAGGGGGAAGCTTGCAAGCAGGGTTTATTAATTTATGCGCATAGGATTGAGGGGATAGTATACCTGTTTTATATGCTGACTAAATCTTATTGCAGGGCTCTACATTAATAGATGTACTGCTGCTTAATCTGATCTTTTATTTTATTCAGTAAACGCATTAGTGATTAAGCAGACACGTTGTGTGGTGTGATTATTGTGTATGTTATCTGCAGTATTGTGATACCCATAGCCTATGGGTCTCACAATCCTTTAGTCTCACTAGCTGTGCCAAGGGAGAGTAGAGCAAGTTATTAGGGGTTGACAGCAGAGTGTTACAGGCCCGAAAATAATACCAGCAGCCCTCTTAACTGGGGGTATTGCTACACTAGTGTAGCGACCTCACCCCTCTCACCCCTTTCTCATTCTCGGCTTGTCTGTCTTGTCTAGGGGTTAGTACTGGGGGGAAGGATGAGATACACCACGGCCCATGTCCTCCAATGTGTAGAGGTGAAGGCCAGAACTATTGGGCTTTGTGTGTGTGTGTCCTAGGGTCAAACCTTCACTGAATGACCCCCCCCCCTTTGCTTCCATTAACCGAAGTTCCACACATTGAAAACGGTCCAACTCGTATTGATTCTTCTCTGATGAATAGTCATACAACACAGACAGGTTGGGACCCAACGAACAGTTCAATATTCATGGGGAGTAGGTCGAGGCACAATCCTTTACTGTAGAGCCAACCACTGTGGTGTCACCAGTGGTGCATAGTCACTGCCACTGACTATATAGAACAGGAACATGGATTACCTTCGCTAACATAGCCCCTATCAGGGGGGAGACATCCGTCCAAGACAGTTACCGGAGGCCTCTCCATCACCAGCAATGCTGCACTGGACTCTCCGGAGAAGTTCCGCTCACCGGCCTCCTCGTCTCAGACACGGGCACCCAAGGAGTTAGGGCCCCCTCGGATTCCTCCATCCTCACGGAACTCAGTCGAAGGAACTGAGCTCCAGGCTTCCGCCATAGTACCTCACCCCAGGCTAAAGGTGCCTGAGATGGACTCCATCTCCAGCCAGGTCAAGGGCACCTGGGCCCGGAACTCCCGAACACCAGCACCCAGGCTGAGGATGCCTGAGTGTGGCCGCGTCCTCCGACTCCGAACTCTGAACCCCAAGGTCCGAGCGTCCGCCCCTTTTATCCCCTCTCCTCCTGCGTCACAGCGGGTTCCCCGCCCCGCTGTACAAGCACCAGGAAAGGACAAAAAAGGCACAGTCTTACAGTGTGGGTTCAACCCCAGCTCAGGGTGACAATGCCACCTGCAGGCCACAGGGAACCTCACACCACCAGAGTCCTCCAAGACAGTAAATGGTCTCTAATTCCCCAGCAATCAGGGTGCATTGGGTCATACTACGACCCATGCACTCCCCCTATATTTTAGACCCCCGCTACACTAGTAAAAAAAAAATATTAATAAAAATGCCATAAAACGACCCCCTATTTTGTAGATATTATAACTTTTGCGCAAACCAATCAATAAACGCTTATTGTGATTTTTTTTACCAAAAATATGTAGAAGAATATGTATCGGCCTAAACTGAGGAAAAAAAATAATTTTTTATATATCTTTTGAGGATATTTATTATAGCAAAAAGTAAAAAATATGTATTTTTTTTTTTTAATTGTCGCTCTATTTTTGTTTATAGCGCAAAAAATAAAAACCGCAGAGGTGATCAAATACCACTAAAAGAAAGCTCTATTTGTGGGAAAAAAAGGACATCAATTTTGTTTGGGAGCCACGTCGCACGACCGCGCAATTGTCAGTTAAAGCGACGCAGTGCCGAATCGCAAAAAGGAGCCTGGTCTTTAACCACTTCAATACCAGGCACCTTCCTGCCCAAGCCAATTTTCAGCTTTCACCACTGTCACAATTTGAATGACAATTGCGCGGTCATGCTACACTGTACCCAAACAAATTTTTTATAATTTTGTTCCCACAAATAGAGCTTTCTTTTTTTGTGGTATTTGATCACCTCTGTGATTTTTATTTTTTGCGCAACAATTAAAAAATGAGCGAAAATTTGGAAAAAAACTATGTTTTTCTTTGTTTCTGTTAATTTTTTTGTAAATAAGTACCTTTTCTTCTTCAATGATGGGCACTGATATGGCTGCACTGACGGGCACTGATAAGGCAGCTCTGATGGGCACCGATGAGGTGGCACTGATGGGCACTGATAGGCGGCACTGATAGGCGGCACTGATGGGTACTTATGGGTGGCACTGATATGTGGCACAGAATGACACTGATAGGTGGGCACTGATGGGAATGGATGGGCACTGATAGGTGGCATTGATGGACACTGGTGGGTGGCATTGCTGGGCATCACAAATTTTGTTGGTGCCATGATGGTGCCAGTCAGTGCCCATTTGTGGGCACTGATTGGCATATGTTATCTATACATTTGTACATGTGGATGGCCATGGGGGACTTACCTGGCCATCCACATGCTAGGAGCTTCCCTGGTTGTCCTGGGTGAAATCCTGGTGGTCCAGTGAGGGGGGGCAGCGCTGATAAACAATGATTTCAGTGATTTCTCCCCTGCATCATCCTCTCCCTCAATGTGAAAATATAAATCTGTGTTTTCTATAACCTTATTTAGATTTTTTGTACAATTTTGATATAAACTGCATACCCACCTTATGTATGCCAATCTGTAACATTTGTGAGAGTGAAAGCCCCTGTCTTAGTGAAAATGTGTTTAAAATGGACACAGGACTCTCAAAGAAGCAATTTGAGAAGTTCCAGGAAAAGATTGGTGAGCAGAGAAAACTATGCTTTAAGTTTTCTCTGGATTTTGTAAGCCTGGATTGGGGCTGGAAACTTGACTTCAAGAGCATTGGGAGGGATAGAGTCTTCAGTCATGTGTCCGGGTTTTCCAGGAGCTCTGCAGGTTGTGTGTGTGTCCAGGTGCACACACTCGTTATAAGGCAGAGCCTGAACATAGCTAAGTGTGTGTGGGAAAGGAGTTGGTGTTACAGCAGTTGCTGGAGGGAAGTGTGCTACTGTGGAAGAACTCAGGCAACATCCTTGAGACGGTTCTCCATGTGGGAGAGGTTCCAGGTCAGTGGACTGAGAGAGTTGGGCCAGCTGAGAGAGTCGGGGAGACTATATCTGAGTAGGGATGAGCTCGGTGTTCGAGTCGAACATACGTTCGACTCGAACATCGGCTGTTCGATCGTTCGACGAAGATCGAACGATTTGGGCCGTTCGCGCCTAATTCGAGTGACGCGAACGGCCCACAATGCACTACGCCATCGCAGTGTCATCCAGGCGCTGTGATTGGCCAAGCATGCACTGTGACCCCGCATGCTTGGCCAATCACAGCGCCGGCAGCGAGGAGAGCAATGATTGGCCACAGGCAGGATGCCTGTGGCCAATTATTGCTGAGGGTGTTTAGTACACGCCCCACACTATAAAAGGCCGCCAGCACGGAGGCCTAGTGTAGTGTGTTCCGGAGCAGGGAAAGAGAAGCATAGGCAGGGACAGTGACATTTTTTTTTTCTTGCTTAACCTGGATTCCTTTAGTTTAGGGAAAGAGAAGGATAGGTAGGGAGAGTGTCAGTGTGTTTTACTGTGCGAATCCTTGTTTCTAGGGACAGGGAAGGACAGTGAGGGAAATTCTCCTTGTGCTATAGTGTGCTAAAGCATTGATCATCAACCATCTTTAAAAAATCATTTTTTCTAGGGACAGAAAACTATAGGTAGGGAGAGTGTCAGTGTGTTTTACTGTGATAATCCTTGTTTCTAGGGACAGGGAAGGACAGTGAGGGAAATTCTCCTTGTGCTATAGTGTGCTAAAGCATTGATCATCAACCATCTTTAAAAAAACATTTTTTCTAGGGACAGAAAACTATAGGTAGGGAGAGTGTCAGTGTGTTTTACTGTGCTAATCCTTGTTTCTAGGGACAGGGAAGGACAGTGAGGGAAATTCTCCTTGTGCTATACTGTGCTAAAGCATTGATCATCAACCATCTTTAAAAAAACATTTTTTCTAGGGACAGAAAACTATAGGTAGGAAGAGTGTTAGTTTCTTTCACTGTGATAATCCTTGTTTCTAGGGACAGGGAAGGACAGTGAGGGAAATTCTCCTTGTGCTATAGTGTGCTAAAGCATTGATCATCAACCATCTTTAAAAAAACATTTTTTCTAGGGACAGAAAACTATAGGTAGGAAGAGTGTCAGTTTCTTTCACTGTGATAATCCTTGTTTCTAGGGACAGGGAAGGACAGTGAGGGAAATTCTCCTTGTGCTATAGTGTGCTAAAGCATTGATCATCAACCGTCTTTAAAAAAACATTTTTTCTAGGGACAGAAAACTATAGGTAGGAAGAGTGTCAGTTTCTTTCACTGTGATAATCCTTGTTTCTAGGGACAGGGAAGGACAGTGAGGGAAATTCTCCTTGTGCTATAGTGTGCTAAAGCATTGATCATCAACCGTCTTTAAAAAAACATTTTTTCTAGGGACAGAAAACTATAGGTAGGAAGAGTGTCAGTTTCTTTCACTGTGATAATCCTTGTTTCTAGGGACAGGGAAGGACAGTGAGGGAAATTCTCCTTGTGCTATACTGTGCTAAAGCATTGATCATCAACCGTCTTTAAAAAAACATTTTTTCTAGGGACAGAAAACTATAGGTAGGAAGAGTGTCAGTTTCTTTCACTGTGATAATCCTTGTTTCTAGGGACAGGGAAGGACAGTGAGGGAAATTCTCCTTGTGCTATAGTGTGCTAAAGCATTGATCATCAACCGTCTTTAAAAAAACATTTTTTCTAGGGACAGAAAACTATAGGTAGGAAGAGTGTCAGTTTCTTTCACTGTGATAATCCTTGTTTCTAGGGACAGGGAAGGACAGTGAGGGAAATTCTCCTTGTGCTATAGTGTGCTAAAGCATTGATCATCAACCGTCTTTAAAAAAACATTTTTTCTAGGGACAGAAAACTATAGGTAGGAAGAGTGTCAGTTTCTTTCACTGTGATAATCCTTGTTTCTAGGGACAGGGAAGGACAGTGAGGGAAATTCTCCTTGTGCTATAGTGTGCTAAAGCATTCCTCATCAACCATCTTTGAAATCCTTGTTTTTTGGACAGTCAGGGAAATTGTCGTTGTGCTATTCTGTGCGAAAGCAATCATCCTCAACCATATTTAGAAATCCTTAAGTAAAGGGACAGAGAAGGACACCTGAAGGTAGCCCTTATTGCTTTTTTCCCATCTCCCTGCAGGCCATCTATTAGAATGTCTGGAAGGCAAACAAGGAGAGGCAGACAGTCAGGAGGCAATAAAAGAGGGCAAGCAGGCTCTGTGTCTGGGGGCAACAGTGCTGGTCGTGGACGCGGTGCATTGTCATCAGCACATGGCCATGGGACACGCTTGTCCTTCTTTTCGACAGCTGGACATGTTGAGCCACATCATGCCGAAGACTTGGTAGAGTGGATGACCAAGCCCTCCTCCTCCTCCTCCTCATCCTCTCTCACCCAGGCTCAGGGTACTGGCAAAGCAGCTGCCAAAGCGTCCTCTTCCCTGGTATCAATGTCAGACTCATCATCAGTCACTCCTTCCCTAGACCCACCATGTCCTCCTCCTGAGGAGTCCCCCGAACTGTTTGAGCACAGTGTTGGGTACATGCTCCAGGAGGATGCCCAGCGTTTCGAAGGGTCTGATGATGAAACCCAGCTACAGGAAGGCAGTAGCGTGAGAGCAGACAGAGGGGATGCTCAAGAAGGACACCAATCTGGCAGTCATGTTCCAGCAGCTGCAGCATACTGCCAGATTGGCTCCAGTGATGAGGAGGGAGGGGATGATGAGGTCACTGACTCCACGTGGGTGCCTAATAGGAGAGAGGAGGAGGAGGAGGATGAGGAGGAGGCACATCTCCAACGAGGCAGGATGCCCTTTGGTGGCCAGCGTAAGGGCAGTACACCGACGGAATCACACCGCAGAGCTCCGCCTGTGCAGGGCGCTGCCTCTGCCCGTCATTCAAAAAGTTCTTTGGTGTGAGCCTTTTTTGAGGCTAGTGCATCAGATCGCACAGCTGCTGTTTGCAACATATGTCTCAAGCGTATATCGCGTGGCCAAAACATCAGCCGCTTGGGTACCACATGCCTGACCAGACATATGTTGACCTGCCATGCAGCTCGTTGGCAAGCCTACCTCAAAGAACAAAGCGGACCTCTCCTTGCACCGCATCAGCTGGGATCTCCAACCCCACTATAACTTCAGTCCTCTCTGAAACATGCACTGAGAGGAATGAAGGTGTAGAATTAGGTGTGTCACAGCCAAGTAGTTGCGGCCACTCTGCTAGCAGTACACCGACGTCCGATTCTAGCAGGCAAATTTCCCTGCCCCAGCTGCTGGACCGTCGAAAGAAGTTCACTCCCAGCCATCCACATGCCCAGCGGTTGAATGCTAGCTTGGCTAAATTGCTAGCGCTTCAACTGCTGCCTTTTCAGTTGGTAGACTCGGCCCCCTTCCGTGAGTTTGTGCAATGTGCGGTTCCTCAGTGGCAGGTTCCCAAACGCCACTTTTTCTCACGGAAGGCTATTCCGGCTCTCTACCGGCATGTGGAAGGCAATGTCTTGGCCTCGCTGGACAGGGCGGTCAGCGGTAAGGTGCATATTACCGCTGACTCATGGTCCAGCAGGCATGGACAGGGACGTTACCTTTCTTTCACGGCCCATTGGGTCACTCTTTTGGCAGCTGGGAAGGATGCAGGACAAGGTGCAGTAGTGTTGGAGGTTGTTCCACCGCCACGCCTCCAAAATGCTACTACTGGTTGTGACACACCTCTCTCCTCCACCCCCTCCTCTTCTTCTTCCTCCATGGCCTCTTCCTGTGGTTTGTCCTCTGAACCAGCGGTGCTCCGTAGCCGTTCAAGGGGCTACGCAAGTACGCAGGCAAAAAGATGCCATGCCGTGCTTGCGCTGGTGTGTTTGGGGGACAGAAGCCACACTGGGGCAGAGGTCCTGTCTGCTCTGCAGGGCCAGGCCGAGAGGTGGTTGACGCCACGCCAGCTTAAGCCAGGAAGTTCTCTACTGTTATTGCCTCGTACACACGACCGGTTTTCCCGTCTGAAAAACTGCGATGAGAGCTTTTCGTCGGGAATCCTGACCGTGTGTATGCTCCATTGGACTTTTTCCCACAGGAAAACTGCCGGAAACAAAAAGAGAGCAGGATCTCTTTTTTCCCATCAGAAAAAAATACTAGCGGGAAAACCGTTCATCTGTATGCTTTTCCGACGGGAAAAAAAACGTGCATGCTCGGAAACAATTTTACGCATTCTCGGAAGCATAGAACTTAATTTTGTCGGCTCGCCGTAGTCTTTTACGTCACCGCATTCTTGGCAGTCAAAAGTTCATTGGACGTTTGTGTGACCGTGTGTATGCAAGGCAGGCTTGAGAGAAATTCCGTCAGGAAAACCATCGTTTTTTTTCCCGACGGGAATTATGCACACGATCGGAAATTTCGCCAGCAAAAGTCCGATGTGAGCTTTTTGTCGGAAATTCCGTCCGTGTGTATGCTCCATCAGACTTTTGCTGTCGGAATTTCCACCAAGAAAAGATTGAGAGCAGGTTCTCAATTTTTCAGACGGAAAAATTTCCTATCGGAAATTCCGTTCGTCTGTATGCAATTCCGACTCGCAAAATTCCTACGCATGCTCGGAAACAATTTGACGCATGCTCGGAGCATTGAACTTAATTTTCTCGCCTCGTCGTAGTGTTGTACGTCACCGCGTTCTTGACGGTCGAAAGTTCAGAGAACTTTTGTGTGACCGTGTATATGCAAGCCAAGCTTGAGCGGAATTCCGTCGGAAAAACCATCCAAGGTTTTTCCGACAGAAATTCAGATCGTGTGTACGCGGCATTAGTCCTGCCATGTGGGTAGCCAGGCTGGAGCCCAGTAACATCCAGTTTCCACAGAAGACCCATCCACTGAAAAAAGCACTGCTCCAATTGCTACCAGAATACTGTACTGCCTATGGTACCAGCTTTAAGACAGCTTCAGCCGCTCACCTGTGATGCTAGACCAGATATCCCTCAAGCTGTTCACATATGTACCTAAATCTACTCTAAACTTTACTGTGAGAGACACTGTAGCAGTGGCTAAGCAAAAAAGGGATTTTTATAACAGCTTACCTGTAAAATCCTTTTCTTGGAGTACATCACGGGACACAGAGCGACTTAGTCATTACTAATGGGTTATATAGATACCTTCAGGTGCTGGCACTGGCAACTTCCAAAACCGGAAGTACCCTCCCCTATATAAGCCCCTCCCATCCGGGAGTACCTCAGTTTTGTAGCAAAGCAATAAGTGTCGCCAAAAAAGAGGGGTGGGAGCTCTGTGTCCCGTGATGTACTCCAAGAAAAGGATTTTACAGGTAAGCTGTTATAAAAATCCCTTTTTCTTTTTCGTACATCACGGGACACAGAGCGACTTAGTCATTACTAATGGGACGTCCCAAAGCAATGCCAAATGAGGGGGGGGGATACACTATACATAAGCTGGGCGCCATCAGGCATGAGGATCTTTTGCGGCCTGCAACACACTGCGCCCAAAGGCGACATCCTCCTGACTTCTAACGTCCACCTGGTAGAACCTAGTAAACGTGTGTACTGAAGACCATGTTGCGGCCTTACAGATTTGAGCCAGGGAGGCCTGGTGATGCACTGCCCATGAAGTTCCAACTGCTCTTGTGGAGTGCGCCCTAACTTTGAACGGAGGCGGTCTCCTTTTCAAGCCATAGGCTTGTATTATGACCTGTCGAATCCACTTGGCTAAAGTAGATTTTGATGCTGCCTGACCCTTTCTGGGGCCTTCCGGCAGAACAAACAAAGTATCCGTTCTACGAATCTGAGCAGTGGCTTTTAGATAAGCTTTAACTGCTCTTACTACATCCAAAGAATGCAATAACTTTTCCTCTACCAAGGTAGGTTTGGGAAAAAAAGAAGGAAGAACCACATCTTGGTTCAAATGAAACCTCGATACCACCTTAGGAAGAAAGGCTGGGTGAGGACGTAATACTACTCTGTCCTTATGGACAACCAGATATGGCTCCTTACAGGACATGGCGGCTAATTCCGATACTCTTTTAGCCGAACAAATGGCTACTAAGAAAATCAATTTCCTGGTGAGAAGAACCAAAGAAATGTGCTGCAATGGTTCAAATGGTTGTTTCTGTAGAACCTACAGAACCAGGTTTAAGTCCCATGGACATATGGGAATACTAACCGGAGGGCTAATACGCATCACTCCTTGTATGAAAGCTTTGACTAATGAATGCAAAGCCAAGGGCCTTTGAAAAAATATTGACAAGGCCGAAATCTGACCCTTGATAGTACTCAAGGCAAGCTTCCTATCCACAGCCCACTGTAGGAAGTCCAGAATCCTACCTATTACGTACTTACGCGGATGCCTTTTCTTGGCCTCACACCACGCGATGTACGCCTTCCAGATCCTATAATAGATCTGCCTGGATACCGGCTTCCTGGCATTGATCATGGTAGATACCACCGGATTAGAGAGACCTCTCTTTTTTAGAATGTGGGCTTCAATAGCCAGGCCGTCAAACCTAGGGCTTGTAAGGAAGGGTGGTATATCGGTCCCTGCGAAAGCAGGTCCGGACGATGTGGGAGGGTCCAAGGACTCCCCACTGACATCTTTACGATCTCCGCGTACCATGCTCTTCGGGGCCACGCTGGAGCCACCAGAATCACCGGTTTCTTTTCTACCCGGATTCTGCGGATTAATCGCGGTAACAATTGTGGCGGTGGGAATGCATATATCAGCTTGAACTGATCCCAAGGGAACACTAGGGCATCCGAGCCGCAAGCTAGGGGATCCCTTGTGCGAGACACAAATCTGTCCACCTTTGCGTTGAATCTGGATGCTAGCAGATCTACATCCGGTGTTCCCCACCGCTGGCATATTACCTGGAAAACCTCGGGGTGAAGAGACCATTCCCCCGGGCATAATTGCTGGCGACTTAGAAAGTCCGCTCTCCAATTTTCCACTCCTGGGATGAAAACCGCGGATATGGCTGGGACATATCTTTCTGCCCATTTCAGGATGCAATTCGCTTCCCTCTGGGCTGCACGACTCCTGGTGCCACCCTGGTGATTGATATATGCCACTGCTGTGGCATTGTCTGATTGAATTCTGACAGGGGACCCTTGGAGTTTGGATGTCCATGCTACTAGGGCATACCGGGCTGCTCGTATCTCTAAGAGATTGATGGGCAGGGCCTTCTCTGCTTCTGACCACTTGCCCTGGAGAGACCATTGCTCCAGTACTGCCCCCCAGCCTATGAGGCTGGCATCTGTAGTGACCACCTTCCAAGAAACCGGACTGACGGGTTTCCCTTTTTCCAGATTCTGGGGCACCAACCACCAATGGAGGCTCTTGCGAACGGAAGGGGACAGGGACATTGGTAAGTCTAAAGCCTGAACTTTTTTGTTCCAGGCTGACAGTATGGCCCTCTGCAAGTTCCTTGAATGGAATTGACCGTAGGGTACTTCTTCGAATGAAGCCACCATTTTTCCCAGCAGCCTCATGCACAGGCGTATGGATGGTTTTCTTTTTGTACCCACTAAGTGGGTCAAATCTTTCAAAGACGACACCTTCTCTGGAGGTAAGAAAATCTTTCTCTGATTTGAATCCAGCCTTAGCCCCAAGTATTCCAAACTTTTGACTGGTCTTAGAGCTGACTTGTCTCGGTTGATAATCCAACCGTGATATCCCAGATACTTGATTGTCTCGTGAATAGCTACTTCCAGTTTTTCCACAGAGTGGTCTATTAGTAGCAGGTCGTCTAAATATGCCATTATCGTTACTCCTTCAGAGTACTTTAGTGGACACCTCCTCTGCGCCCTCCGACAGGGACAACTGACCCATGTGCCCTGTGTGGCTCACGTCCTTAACCTGGTGGTGCAGCGGTTCTTGGGCAGGTACCCGGGCTTACAGGATGTCCTGAGGCAGGCCAGGAAAGTCTGTGTGCATTTCCGCAGATCTTATAATGCCTGTGCCCGCCTGGCTGAGCTGCAAAAGGAGTTGAACCTGCCCAAGAACCGCCTTATATGTGACATGCCCACCAGGTGGAACTCAACGTTGGCCATGCTGCAGCAGCTGCACACGCAGCAGAGGGCCATCAATGAGTACCTGTGCGACTACGGCACCAGGACAGGGTCAGGGGAGCTTGGTTTTTTTTCTCCACGCCAGTGGGGCATGATCAGGGATGCATGCACTGTCCTGGCACCATTTGAGGAGGCCACGAGGATGGTGAGCAGTGACAGTGCATGCATCAGTGACACTGTACCTCTTGTCCACCTGTTGGAGCACACGCTGCGTGGAATAATGGACAGGGCACTTGAGGCAGAACAGAGGCAGGAAGAGGAGGACTTCCTTGCCTCTCAAGGCCCCCTTTACCCAGACAGTGTTCCTTCTGTCCCACCCATCGCACAGGAAGAGGAAGAGGAGGAGGAGGAGGAGGAGGAGGATTGTGTCAGCATGGAGGTGGAGGCTGGCACTCAGCATCATCAGCAGCAGTCTTTTAGGGATGATTTACAGTCCCAAGAAACCAGTGGACTTGTACGTGGCTGGGAGGAGGTGGCTGCGGATCATGTCGTCCTTAGTGACCCAGAGGACTCCGGACCGAATGCCTCAGCAAACCTACGCTGCATGGCCTCCCTGATCCTGCAAAGTCTGCGGAAGGATCCTCGTATTCTTCGGATCAAGGAGAGGGACCATTACTAGCTGGCCACTCTCCTTGATCCACGGTACAAGGGTAAGGTTGCGGACCTTATGTTACCGTCGCAGAGGGAGCAGAGGATGAGACAACTCCGGGAGGCCTTGCAGAAAGGTCTGTGCAACGCGTTCCCAGAGACTGGGAGGTTACAAACTCCTGGTCCTGGACAACGAGTTGCTGAGGCTTCGGCCAGTCAAAGAAGGAGCGGTGGGGAAGGTGGCCGTCTGACCGATGCGTTCAGACAATTCTTTAGTCCGCAGCCCCAAAGTATGATCGGTTCCAGCAACCATCGCCAGCGTCTGATAAACATGGTGCAGGAATATCTAGGGGCAAGGTCAGACTTGGACACCTTCCCCACCGAAAATCCTCTGGCTTACTGGGTCTTGAGGATGGATCACTGGCCAGAGCTTGCACAGTATGCAATTGAGCTACTGGCCTGTCCTGCATCCAGCGTTCTTTCGGAACGCACATTCAGTGCTGCTGGAGGATTTGTCACGGATCACAGGGTGCGCCTGTCCACCGACTCGGTTGATCGACTGACTTTCATCAAGATGAACCAGTCTTGGATCACCACCAGCTACCACACACCTGATGCTGATATAACAGACTAATTGATTTTAACATGTCACATCCCTTCAAGACTGATGCTGATGCTGAGTGCCTGTGCTGTTATGTTGACTGGCTATCCTCCTCCTCCGAGTCCTCAATGATACGATTGATGATGATAGCTTGGAAGATCATTTTTGTTTATGGGTGCCGCCACCAGTGGCTAAGGCCCAATTTTTCAGCCCCTGTTTTACAGGGGCGTGTAATTACAATTTTTTTAGCAATAATTTGCCATAGGGCTCATTGCTGTGCTCCAAGTACAGTATCTGTGAGGGGTTGGAGTGTTGTGCCACCAGTGCCTAAGGCCCAATTTTTCAGCCCCTGTTTAACAGGGGCGTGTCATTACAATTTTTGAAGCAATACTTTGCAACAGGGCTCATTGCTGTGCTCCAAGTACAGTATCTGTGAGGGGTTGGAGTGTTGTGCCACCAGTGCCTAAGGCCCAATTTTTCAGCCCCTGTTCAACAGGGGCATGTAATTACAATTCTTGATCTAATAATTCACAGCAGGGCCCATTGCTGCACCCACCAAGAGTAACTCTGAGGGCTTACAGTGTTGTGGCAACGCCACCACCACCACCACCACGAAAGGCCCAATTTTTCAGCCCCTGTTCAAAAGGGGCATGTAATTACAATTCTTGATCTAATAATTCACAGCAGGGCCCATTCCTGCACCCACCAAGAGTAACTCTGAGGGCTTACAGTGTTGTGGCAACACCACCACCACCACCACGACCACAAAAGGCCCAATTTTTCAGCCCCTGTTCAACAGGGGCATGCAATTACAATTCTTGATCTAATAATTCACAGCAGGGCCCATTGCTGCACCCACCAAGAGTAACTGTCAGGGCTTACAGTGTTGTGGCACCAGCACCACCATCAAAGGCCCAATTTTTACTACCACTGTTCAACAATTATATGTAATTACAATTCCTGATATAATAGTTGACAGCAGGGCGTTCCAGCACCAACCAAGAGTAACTGTGAGTGCTTACAGTGTTGTGCCAACACCAACAACTAAGGGGCCTATTTCTGCAGAGTATATACGGCAGGTCCCTACTTTCAAACATCCAACTTACAAACGACTCCTACTTGCAAACGCAAGAAGACAACAGGAAGTGAGAGGAAATCTACCCCTTGGAAGGAAAATTCTCTCCTGTAAGAATTAATATGGGAGAAAGGTGTCTCCTCTGTACTGATGCTTTATCAGCAATCCTTGTTTCAAGAAAAACACCACATTTCAAAAACAGTTGTCATTGGGACGGAAAGTGAGGTGAAATGTTCTGAACAGGGGCACAGACAGCAAAACAAATGTTACAGGGGTGATAACCCTTACCTATGTTTTCCAAAAAGTTTAAAAATAGATTTTTGGGCTGGAGCTACACTTAAACAATGTACCTGTTCAAAATTACAAACAGATTCTACATAAGAACAAACCTACAGTCCCTGTCTTGTATGCACCGCCTGTATACGGCTGTTCAGAGTATATAGGGCCTTTTTTATTTTATGTGCGGGGTTCCCCTTAATATCCATACAAGACCCAAAGGGGCTGGTAATGGGCTGGGGTAGGGGGGGGGGTCATGGGGTAGCTATGCCATTTTTCTTAAAGATTTTCATCCATATTACCGGGACCAGACATTACATTAAAGCCGCAAGCAGTTTTAAATGGCTTTTTTTTCCTTTAGAAGTGTCATTTTGTGCAGGGACAGTTCTAAACACAGGAAACACGTGGCACTTCACAGGCATACTTTAGACACCCCCCAGGTACGATATTTAAAGGAATATTTGACTTTTTTTTTTTCACTTTATGCATCATTAAAATGACTGCTCCCGAAAAACGACCGTTTTTAAAACTTCTTTTTGCATTGATACATGTCCCCTGGTGCAGAACCCGGGTTCCCAAACCCTTTTTAGGACAATAACATGCATAATAGTCGTTATAATTAGCACTTTAGAATTCGAACGTTCGCATCCATTGTATTTAATAGGGTTCTAATGTTCGTACGAACTTTCGGTCCGTTCGCGGGTTCTGGTGCGAACCGAACCCGGGGGTGTTCGGCTCATCACTATATCTGAGACAACTGGAAGAGAGAGTCTTGGGGACCAGAGGGGACTGTAAGTCTTGGAGGAGTGTGGAAGCCTGGAGTGTCAGGAGAGCCCTTCCTAGTGGCCAGGAGTGGGCCTGTGCAGCAAGGAACTGCGCCCAAGGCTGAGTGAGCCTTAAGAGCCAGGTGGATTGGCATTTTCATTTGTTTTTATTTTTGGGAGAAGAACCCCTGTGTGGGAAACCAAATGCATGTATGAACTTTCCTTTTTTTGTTTCTTTCAATAAAAGTGGGCTACCACGCCCTTAAACCTTAGTTCCTGTTGGCTGTGAACTCACTTAAAACGCATCTATCACTGAGCTAGACATCCCCCAATGTTACACATTATAATAGTATTTTAATGTTAAATTGTGAGTATTCATTTCCTGTTTTTCTTTGTAGCCTTTAGCATAACAGACGCCTTGATTCAAATCTCTTGAAGAAGCTCCCATGAGCAGAACATGTAGAGGAAACCTGGCTTTGTCTGTATGATTGCTTTAATTGAGGAACAATTGATTAAGGATATGTTTTGCTCTCATGTTTTTATCCAATTTTTCAATAAAACGATTTAATTTTATTTTTTGTTGATCAGTATGTTCTGGTTGTTACCTTTATTGACACCTTCAAAGTACCAAGGCCTGTGACCTCTCCATCCCCCCCAGTTTTTCGTCAGGCAAGACCAACAGCACTACTGATTGCTGACTTTGAACCCAGAGTCCATAAATGCATTTCCATATCTTCTGAACATTATTTCTGTTTGATCTGCATGTAGCCTCTGTGCCTTCAGGAACCAAGACTGTCTGATACAGTGAGTCTTTAATGTCCATGATGGATGAGCCTCCACCTAAAGGGTTCTAGTCTTCTGCCATTTCTTCAAAACTTAGAAACCACCTTAGCTCTGTGGTGCGCAACACATTAAAGCTTGAAGAATAGCCTGTAGCCTCTACCAGTGCTGTCCCCAGTCTAGGCTGCTTTAGATGTTTCCAGTCTGTTTGCAGTAATTCATTATGGAGACTGGAAAAGTCCTGACAAGCTCTTTGTCCCTACAAAGCAACAACTAGCCTTGTACCTGTTTGAGGAAGACCTTGTTAAGAAATAGGCTGCCCCCTCTGTATCCTGTCCTAACAAAACCTCTACCATCCCAGTAGAGTATAGACCTATCTTTAACCACTTAAGCCCCGGACCATTTGGTAGCTAAAGGACCAGAGGTGAATTCAGAATTTTGCACTGCGCTGCTTTAACTGTAAATTGTGCGGACATGCAATGTTGTACCCAAACGAAATTTGCGTCCTTTTCTTCCCACAAATAGAGCTTTCTTTTAATGGTATTTGATTGCCTCTGCGATTTTTATTTTTTGCGATATAAACGGAAAAAGACAGAAAATTTTGAAAAAAAATGATATTTTCTACTTTTTGTTATAAGAAAAATCGAATAAACTCAATTTCTTTTTCGTACATCACGGGACACAGAGCGACTTAGTCATTACTAATGGGTTATATAGTTTACCTTCAGGTGCTGGCACTGGCAGCTTCCAAACCGGAAGTACCATCCGCTATATAAGCCCCTCCCATCCGGGAGCACCTCAGTTTTTTTGCCAGTGTCTAAGGTGTTGGCCAAAGAATAACATGTGTTTTCACTGGGCTTGCGTACAGGTTCTTTTGGGCCTTAGTAAGCTGTTCCGGATCCCACCAAAAAAGCTTCATAGCTAAACGGTCGGTACCCGGGCCTTGCAGCAGAAGAGCAAGGTTTTGCCTGTAATGCCTCTCTTAGGAGGGCTGGACCCTGGGATCCAGAGCTCTGGTCATACCCACGACCAAGATGTTGTCTGTGCAGGGTGCTATACAGGTCCAGGGGAGTGGAATCCTTGGGAACCCGGTCCCTGAAGGTTTAATTACAATACCTGCCGTGATAGGTGAAGTTTGGGCTTCTGTGGACCAAACAGAGTCCTGCGGTGGGGAACAGGTATGTGGGGCCCCCCAGGAACTTGGTTCTATTGGGGGACCCCCAAGCCTAATTTGTCTTTCTGTCTGTTACCTAACGGTATTCCCGCTAATATCTGTGTATGCCTGTAACTACTGAAAATGTAAAATTTTAATAGTAGTCAAGAAAAAAAAAAAAAAAGAGGACCGCGGTACCTGTGTTAAACCACTAGAGGCCGCTGTGGTCCATTTTTCTTGTCATGTGGATCTTTGGTTTTCTCAAGTCAAAAGATCCAGGCAGTTGGTAAGTTTCTCTGTGGGAATCCACTTCCTCTGCCCTGTTGCTGCGCTCATCCACCGCACAGGCCCTCCAGCAAAAAGGGCCCTGGCTCCTAGTCCCTGTTTGATTTTCGAAAAGGGCGCCAATGGCGCACGGGCGCGTGCACGCGCCTCCTATGAAAAAAAAGGGGCGGGGTGGGTGGATGACGCTCGATGCGCGCCACGGCGCTTCTGCGCATGTGCAGGCGTCCCAGCTTGTATAAAGACACAGTACAAGTGTCAGCTGGATGCAAACAGAGCTAGCAACAAACAGTGGCACACAGAGGCGGTTGATGCAGGCATCCCCATAGAAAGGCACTTTAGTGGACACCAGCTGGTATATAGCAGCAACTGTGTTAGACTATTACCAGCAAAATTGGTGTATGACGACGGGAATACCTCAGCTTTGTGCTTAAAGGATATGTCGTCCAGACGCTCCGGAAATAAGTCTTCCAGGAAGCCAAAGGGGTCTCCATCGGGCTCTGAGGATATTGGGCATGCTTGTACTGCACCAATCTCCCCTGAGAATTCAGAGGTCAGTAGCCGTAGAAACCCAGCAGGAGTGCCTGGTGCTGCGGCTGTCCCCAGTCCACCTGCTCCTGTATATATAACAGAGGAGGTTTTATCCTCAACTCTGGGAGGATTGGAAGAGAGATTAACAGCATTGATCGCTGCTTCCCTGTCACAGGGAAAGCGCGTCCGATCTCCGTCTCCTCCTTCAGAGTGCCTGTTAGTGGAGGAACAGCCCCACACAGAGATCGACCTACCTGAAGGGGATCAGGATGAGGTTGATTCAGTTATAGAGGAATCAACAGTGGAAGAACCTTTCTCAGCATCTCAGGCTGAAAGATTATGGGTTCAGTCTCTGACTAACATGGTCCGATCAGCATTTAAAATGCCTCTGGCGGAACCACCAACCACTACGGTTTCCTCGCTGGGGTCGCTAAAAGCTCCCCAGGCTGTCTGTTCCTTCCCAATCCACCCTTTATTAGAAGGGCTTATTTACCAGGATTGGGAGCATCCTGCTAAAATATTTGCTCCCCCCAAGAGATTTCCAGTGATCTATCCCATGGAGGATAAGTTCATGAAAAAAATGGAGGGTCCCTACAGTGGACGCAGCCATCTCTTCTGTGAACAAATCACTGACATGTCCAGTAGATAATGTTCCAATGTTCAAAGACCCAATAGATAAAAAATTGGAGTCTTTACTAAAATCTGCTTTCTCTACAGCAAGCATGGTGACACAACCTGCGGTAGCAGCGATTGGAGTCTGCCAAGCAGTGAAAGATCAGTTGAAACAAGTCTTAAGGGACTTACCAGATCAGCAGGCTCTTGCCCTAGCTGACCTGCCTAGAGCCTTGTGTTTCGCGGTGGACGCCATAAAGGATACAATCCAACAGGCCTCCCGCTTTACGCTGTCTGTAGTACATATGCGTAGGCTTCTGTGGCTCAAAAACTGGTCTGCTGAAGCTCCCTGTAAGAAACTGCTGGTTAGCTTCCCATTTCATGGAGAACGCTTATTTGGAGAAGATCTGGACAAATATATCCAGAAAATTTCTGCCGGTAAAAGTTCACTCTTACCGGTTAAGAACAAGAGTAGAAGTCCTTCTTTTAAGAGGCCTACTTCTCCAGTCCCGGGCACATCGGCTGTGAAGCAGTTCCGACGGCCTCCGCGGTCAAATTCAGGGGGCAGAAATCAGGGACAATCACAGGGTAACAAGAAGCCCTGGATCAAGAGAGGTACAAAACCTCCCCCCAAGTCATGAAGCGTTGCCCCCACTCAATCGGGTGGGGGGAAGGCTTCAGTTGTTCACAGAGACCTGGCGGGACACCATCAGAGACAGATGGGTGCTCTCCGCAGTAAGTCTGGGATACAAGCTGGAGTTAAAAGGCACTCCTCCTGCCCAATTTATGAGGTCAAACGTGCCAAGAGATCCCCAGAAGAGAGGATCCCTCCTTCTGGCACTAGAACAACTATTGCTCCAAGGTGTAATCATGAAGGTTCCCCTGGAAGAAAGCGGATTCGGGTTTTACTCGAACCTTTTCACAGTCCCCAAACCAAATGGGGACGTGAGGCCCATATTAAATCTAAAAGGGCTAAACAAGTTCCTAAATATCAGGACTTTTCGGATGGAGTCGATCCGATCGGTGGCCACCGCCCTACAAGGGCAGGAATGGTTAGCCTCGATCGACATAAGGGATGCTTATCTGCATATTCCCATCTTTCCGGCCCACCAGAAATTTCTACGCTTTGCAGTAGAAGGGCGCCATTTTCAGTTCAGAGCCTTACCTTTCGGTCTGGCCACAGCACCACGAGTGTTCACAAAGGTTCTGGCCCCACTATTGGCCAATCTAAAAACACAAGGTGTAACGATAATGGCATATCTAGACGACCTGCTACTAATAGACCACTCAGTGGAAAAGCTGGAAGTAGCTATTCACAAGACAATCAAGTATCTGGAATATCACGGTTGGATTATCAACCGGGACAAGTCAGCTCTAAGACCAGTCAAAAGTCTGGAATACTTAGGGCTAAGGCTGGATTCAAATCAGAGAAAGATTTTCTTACCTCCAGAGAAGGTGTCGTCTTTAAAAGATTTGACCCACTTAGTGGGTACAAAAAGAAAACCATCCATACGCCTGTGCATGAGGCTGCTGGGAAATGGTGGCTTCATTCGAAGCGGTACCCTACGGTCAATTCCATTCAAGGAATTTGCAAAGGGCCATACTGTCAGCCTGGAACAAAAAAGTTCAGGCTTTAGACTTACCAATGTCCCTGTCCCCTTCCGTTCGCAAGAGCCTCCATTGGTGGTTGGTGCCCCAGAATCTGGAAAAAGGGAAACCCTTCAGTCCGGTTTCTTGGAAGGTGGTCACTACAGATGCCAGCCTCATAGGCTGGGGGGCAGTACTGGAGCAATGGTCTCTCCAGGGCAAGTGGTCAGAAGCAGAAAAGGCCCTGCCTATCAATCTCTTAGAGATACGAGCAGCCCGGTATGCCCTAGTAGCATGGACATCCAAACTCCAAGGGTCCCCTGTCAGAATTCAATCAGACAATGCCACAGCAGTGGCATATATCAATCACCAGGGTGGCACCAGGAGTCGTGCAGCCCAGAGGGAAGCAAATTGCATCCTGGAGTGGGCAGAAAGATATGTCCCAGCCATATCCGCGGTTTTTATCCCAGGAGTGGAAAATTGGAGAGCGGACTTTTTAAGTCGCCAACAATTATGCCCGGGGGAATGGTCTCTTAACCCCGAGGTTTTCCAGGCAATATGCCAGCGGTGGGGAACACCGGATGTAGATCTGCTAGCATCCAGATTCAACGCAAAGGTGGACAGATTTGTGTCTCGCACAAGGGATCCCCTAGCTTGCGGCTCGGATGCCCTAGTGTTCCCTTGGGATCAGTTCAAGCTGATATATGCATTCCCACCGCCACAATTGTTACCGCGATTACTCCGCAGAATCAGGGTAGAAAAGAAACCAGTGATTCTGGTGGCTCCAGCGTGGCCCTGAAGGGCATGGTACGCGGAGATTGTAAAAATGTCAGTGAGAAGTCCTTGGACCCTCCCACATCGTCCGGACCTGCTGTCGCAAGGACCGATATACCACCCTTCCTTACCAGCCCTAGGTTTGACGGCCTGGCTATTGAAGCCCACATTCTGAAAAAGAGAGGGCTCTCTAATTCTGTGGTATCTACCATGATCAATGCCAGGAAGCCGGTATCCAGGCAGATCTATTATAGGATCTGGAAGGCGTACATTACGTGGTGTGAGGCCAAGAAATGGCATCCACGTAAGTACGTGATAGGTAGGATTTTGGACTTCCTACAGTGGGCTGTGGATAGGAAGCTTGCCTTGAGTACTATCAAGGGTCAGATTTCGGCCTTGTCAATATTTTTTCAAAGGCCCTTGGCTTCGCATTCACTAGTCAAAGCTTTCATACAAGGAGTGATGCGTATTAGCCCTCCGGTTAGTATTCCCATATGTCCATGGGACTTAAACCTGGTTCTGTCGGTTCTACAGAAACAACCGTTTGAACCATTGCAACACATTTCCTTGGTTCTTCTCACCAGGAAATTGATTTTCTTAGTAGCCATTTGTTCGGCTAAAAGAGTGTCGGAATCAGCCGCCTTGTTCTGTAAGGAGCCATATCTGGTTGTCCATAAGGACAGAGTAGTATTACGTCCTCATCCAGCCTTTCTTCCCAAGGTGGTATCGAGGTTTCATTTGAACCAAGATGTGGTTCTTCCTTCTTTTTTCCCCAAACCTAGCTCGGTAGAGGAAAAGTTATTACATTCTTTGGATGTAGTAAGAGCAGTTAAAGCTTATCTAAAAGCCACTGCTCAGATTCGCAGAACGGATACTTTGTTTATTCTGCCGGAAGGCCCTAGAAAGGGTCAGGCAGCATCAAAATCTACTTTAGCCAAGTGGAGTCGACAGGTCATAATACAAGCCTATGGCTTGAGAAAGAGACCGCCTCCGTTCAAAGTTAGGGCGCACTCCACAAGAGCAGTTGGAACTTCATGGGCAGTGCATCACCAGTCCTCCCTGGCTCAAGTATGTAAGGCCGCAACATGGTCTTCGGTACACACGTTTACTAGATTCTACCAGGTAGACGTTAGAAGTCAGGAGGATGTCACCTTTGGGCGCAGTGTGTTGCAGGCCGCAAAAGATCCTCATGCCTGATGGCGCCCAGCTTATGTATCCCTCCCCTCATTTGGCATTGCTTTGGGACGTCCCATTAGTAATGACTAAGTCGCTCTGTGTCCCGTGATGTACGAAAAAGAAAAAGGGATTTTTATAACAGCTTACCTGTAAAATCCTTTTCTTGGAGTACATCACGGGACACAGAGCTCCCACCCCTCTTTTTGGGACACTTATTGCTTTGCTACAAAACTGAGGTGCTCCCGGAAGGGAGGGGCTTATATAGGGGAGGGTACTTCCGGTTTGGAAGTTGCCAGTGCCAGCACCTGAAGGTAAACTATATAACCCATTAGTAATGACTAAGTCGCTCTGTGTCCCGTGATTAGTGATGAGCCGAACACCCCCGGGTTCGGTTCGCACCAGAACCCGCAAACGGACCGAACGTTCGTACGAACATTAGAACCCTATTAAATACAATGGATGCGAACGTTCGAATTCTAAAGTGCTAATTATAACGACTATTATGCATGTTATTGTCCTAAAAAGGGTTTGGGAACCCGGGTTCTGCACCAGGGGACATGTATCAATGCAAAAAGAAGTTTTAAAAACGGTCGTTTTTCGGGAGCAGTCATTTTAATGATGCATAAAGTGAAAAAAAAAAGTCAAATATTCCTTTAAATATCGTACCTGGGGGGTGTCTAAAGTATGCCTGTGAAGTGCCACGTGTTTCCCGTGTTTAGAACTGTCCCTGCACAAAATGACACTTCTAAAGGAAAAAAAAGCCATTTAAAACTGCTTGCGGCTTTAATGTAATGTCTGGTCCCGGTAATATGGATGAAAATCTTTAAGAAAAATGGCATAGCTACCCCATGACCCCCCCCCCCTACCCCAGCCCATTACCAGCCCCTTTGGGTCTTGTATGGATATTAAGGGGAACCCCGCACATAGAATAAAAAAGGCCCTATATACTCTGAACAGCCGTATACAGGAGGTGCATACAAGACAGGGACTGTAGGTTTGTTCTTATGTAGAATCTGTTTGTAATTTTGAACAGGTACATTGTTTAAGTGTAGCTCCAGCCCAAAAATCTATTTTTAAACTTTTTGGAAAACATAGGTAAGGGTTATCACCCCTGTAACATTTGTTTTGCTGTCTGTGCCCCTGTTCAGAACATTTCACCTCACTTTCCGTCCCAATGACAACTGTTTTTGAAATGTGGTGTTTTTCTTGAAACAAGGATTGGTGATAAAGCATCAGTACAGAGGAGACACCTTTCTCCCAAATTAATTCTTACAGGAGAGAATTTTCCTTCCTAGGGGTAGATTTCCTCTCACTTCCTGTTGTCTTCTTGTGTTTGCAAGTAGGAGTCGTTTGTAAGTTGGATGTTTGAAAGTAGGGACCTGCCGTATATACTCTGCAGAAATAGGCCCCTTAGTTGTTGGTGTTGGCACAACACTGTAAGCACTCACAGTTACTCTTGGTTGGTGCTGGAACGCCCTGCTGTCAACTATTATATCAGGAATTGTAATTACATATAATTGTTGAACAGTGGTAGTAAAAATTGGGCCTTTGATGGTGGTGCTGGTGCCACAACACTGTAAGCCCTGACAGTTACTCTTGGTGGGTGCAGCAATGGGCCCTGCTGTGAATTATTAGATCAAGAATTGTAATTGCATGCCCCTGTTGAACAGGGGCTGAAAAATTGGGCCTTTCGTGGTGGTGGTGGTGTTGCCACAACACTGTAAGCCCTCAGAGTTACTCTTGGTGGGTGCAGGAATGGGCCCTGCTGTGAATTATTAGATCAAGAATTGTAATTACATGCCCCTTTTGAACAGGGGCTGAAAAATTGGGCCTTTCGTGGTGGTGGTGGTGGTGGCGTTGCCACAACACTGTAAGCCCTCAGAGTTACTCTTGGTGGGTGCAGCAATGGGCCCTGCTGTGAATTATTAGATCAAGAATTGTAATTACATGCCCCTGTTGAACAGGGGCTGAAAAATTGGGCCTTAGGCACTGGTGGCACAACACTCCAACCCCTCACAGATACTGTACTTGGAGCACAGCAATGAGCCCTGTTGCAAAGTATTGCTTCAAAAATTGTAATTACACACCCCTGTTAAACAGGGGCTGAAAAATTGGGCCTTAGCCACTGGTGGCGGCACCCATAAACAAAAATGATCTTCCAAGCTATCATCATCAATCGTATCATTGAGGACTCGGAGGAGGAGGATAGCCAGTCAACATAACAGCACAGGCACTCAGCATCAGCATCAGTCTTGAAGGGATGTGACATGTTAAAATCAATTAGTCTGTTATATCAGCATCAGGTGTGTGGTAGCTGGTGGTGATCCAAGACTGGTTCATCTTGATGAAAGTCAGTCGATCAACCGAGTCGGTGGACAGGCGCACCCTGTGATCCGTGACAAATCCTCCAGCAGCACTGAATGTGCGTTCCGAAAGAACGCTGGATGCAGGACAGGCCAGTAGCTCAATTGCATACTGTGCAAGCTCTAGCCAGTGATCCATCCTCAAGACCCAGTAAGCCAGAGGATTTTCGGTGGGGAAGGTGTCCAAGTCTGACCTTGCCCCTAGATATTCCTGCACCATGTTTATCAGACGCTGGCGATGGTTGCTGGAACCGATCATACTTTGGGGCTGCGGACTAAAGAATTGTCTGAACGCATCGGTCAGACGGCCACCTTCCCCACCGCTCCTTCTTTGACTGGCCGAAGCCTCAGCAACTCGTTGTCCAGGACCAGGAGTTTGTAACCTCCCAGTCTCTAGGAACGCGTTGCACAGACCTTTCTGCAAGGCCTCCCGGAGTTGTCTCATCCTCTGCTCCCTCTGCGACGGTAACATAAGGTCCGCAACCTTACCCTTGTACCGTGGATCAAGGAGAGTGGCCAGCCAGTAATGGTCCCTCTCCTTGATCCGAAGAATACGAGGATCCTTCCGCAGACTTTGCAGGATCAGGAAGGCCATGCAGCGTAGGTTAGCTGAGGCATTCGGTCCGGAGTCCTCTGGGTCACTAAGGACGACATGATCCGCAGCCACCTCCTCCCAGGCACGTACAAGTCCACTGGTTTCTTGGGACTGTAAATCATCTCTAAAAGACTGCTGCTGATGATGCTGAGTGCCAGCCTCCACCTCCATGCTGACACAATCCTCCTCCTCCTCCTCTTCCTGTGCGATGGGTGGGACAGAAGGAACACTGTCTGGGTAAAGGGGGCCTTGAGAGGCAAGGAAGTCCTCCTCTTCCTGCCTCTGTTCTGCCTCAAGTGCCCTGTCCATTATTCCACGCAGCGTGTGCTCCAACAGGTGGACAAGAGGTACAGTGTCACTGATGCATGCACTGTCACTGCTCACCATCCTCGTGGCCTCCTCAAATGGTGCCAGGACAGTGCATGCATCCCTGATCATGCCCCACTGGCGTGGAGAAAAAAAAACAAGCTCCCCTGACCCTGTCCTGGTGCCGTAGTCGCACAGGTACTCATTGATGGCCCTCTGCTGCGTGTGCAGCCGCTGCAGCATGGCCAACGTTGAGTTCCACCTGGTGGGCATGTCACATATAAGGCGGTTCTTGGGCAGGTTCAACTCCTTTTGCAGCTCAGCCAGGCGAGCACTGGCATTATAAGATCTGCGGAAATGCACACAGACTTTCCTGGCCTGCCTCAGGACATCCTGTAAGCCCGGGTACCTGCCCAAGAACCGCTGCACCACCAGGTTAAGGACGTGAGCCACACAGGGCACATGGGTCAGTTGTCCCTGTCGGAGGGCGGAGAGGAGGTTGGTGCCATTGTCGCAAACCACCATTCCTGGCTTAAGCTGGTGTGGCGTCAACCACCTCTCGGCCTGGCCCTGCAGAGCAGACAGGACCTCTGCCCCAGTGTGGCTTCTGTCCCCCAAACACACCAGCGCAAGCACGGCATGGCATCTTTTTGCCTGCGTACTTGCGTAGCCCCTTGAACGGCTACGGAGCACCGCTGGTTCAGAGGACAAAGCACAGGAAGAGGCCATGGAGGAAGAAGAAGAGGAGGGGGTGGAGGAGAGAGGTGTGTCACAACCAGTAGTAGCATTTTGAAGGCGTGGCGGTGGAACAACCTCCAACACTACTGCACCTTGTCCTGCATCCTTCCCAGCTGCCAAAAGAGTGACCCAATGGGCCGTGAAAGAAAGGTAACGTCCCTGTCCATGCCTGCTGGACCATGAGTCAGCGGTAATATGCACCTTACCGCTGACCGCCCTGTCCAGCGAGGCCAAGATATTGCCTTCCACATGCCGGTAGAGAGCCGGAATAGCCTTCCGTGAGAAAAAGTGGCGTTTGGGAACCTGCCACTGAGGAACCGCACAATGCACAAACTCACGGAAGGGGGCCGAGTCTACCAACTGAAAAGGCAGCAGTTGAAGCGCTAGCAATTTAGCCAAGCTAGCATTCAACCGCTGGGCATGTGGATGGCTGGGAGTGAACTTCTTTCGACGGTCCAGCAGCTGGGGCAGGGAAATTTGCCTGCTAGAATCGGACGTCGGTGTACTGCTAGCAGAGTGGCCGCAAGTACTTGGCTGTGACACACCTAATTCTACACCTTCATTCCTCTCAGTGCATGTTTCAGAGAGGACTGAAGTTATAGTGGGGTTGGAGATCCCAGCTGATGCGGTGCAAGGAGAGGTCCGCTTTGTTCTTTGGTGTGGGTCTTTGAGGTAGGCTTGCCAACGAGCTGCATGGCAGGTCAACATATGTCTGGTCAGGCATGTGGTACCCAAGCGGCTGATGTTTTGGCCACGCGATATACGCTTGAGACATATGTTGCAAACAGCAGCTGTGCGATCTGATGCACTAGCCTCAAAAAAGGCCCACACCAAAGAACTTTTTGAATGACGGGCAGAGGCAGCGCCCTGCACAGGCGGAGCTCTGCGGTGTGATTCCGTCGGTGTACTGCCCTTACGCTGGCCACCAAAGGGCATCCTGCCTCGTTGGAGATGTGCCTCCTCCTCATCCTCCTCCTCTCTCCTATTAGGCACCCACGTGGAGTCAGTGACCTCATCATCCCCTCCCTCCTCATCACTGGAGCCAATCTGGCAGTATGCTGCAGCTGCTGGAACATGACTGCCAGATTGGTGTCCTTCTTGAGCATCCCCTCTGTCTGCTCTCACGCTACTGCCTTCCTGTAGCTGGGTTTCATCATCAGACCCTTCGAAACGCTGGGCATCCTCCTGGAGCATGTACCCAACACTGTGCTCAAACAGTTCGGGGGACTCCTCAGGAGGAGGACATGGTGGGTCTAGGGAAGGAGTGACTGATGATGAGTCTGACATTGATACCAGGGAAGAGGACGCTTTGGCAGCTGCTTTGCCAGTACCCTGAGCCTGGGTGAGAGAGGATGAGGAGGAGGAGGAGGGCTTGGTCATCCACTCTACCAAGTCTTCGGCATGATGTGGCTCAACATGTCCAGCTGCCGAAAAGAAGGACAAGCGTGTCCCATGGCCATGTGCTGATGACAATGCACCGCGTCCACGACCAGCACTGTTGCCCCCAGACACAGAGCCTGCTTGCCCTCTTTTATTGCCTCCTGACTGTCTGCCTCTCCTTGTTTGCCTTCCAGACATTCTAATGGATGGCCTGCAGGGAGATGGGAAAAAAGCAATAAGGGCTACCTTCAGGTGTCCTTCTCTGTCCCTTTACTTAAGGATTTCTAAATATGGTTGAGGATGATTGCTTTCGCACAGAATAGCACAATGACAATTTCCCTGACTGTCCAAAAAACAAGGATTTCAAAGATGGTTGATGAGGAATGCTTTAGCACAGTATAGCACAAGGAGAATTTCCCTCACTGTCCTTCCCTGTCCCTAGAAACAAGGATTAGCACAGTAAAACACACTGATACTCTCCCTACCTATAGTTTTCTGTCCCTAGAAAAAATGTTTTTTTAAAGATGGTTGATGATCAATGCTTTAGCACAGTATAGCACAAGGAGAATTTCCCTCACTGTCCTTCCCTGTCCCTAGAAACAAGGATTAGCACAGTAAAACACACTGACACTCTCCCTACCTATAGTTTTCTGTCCCTAGAAAAAATGTTTTTTTAAAGATGGTTGATGATCAATGCTTTAGCACAGTATAGCACAAGGAGAATTTCCCTCACTGTCCTTCCCTGTCCCTAGAAACAAGGATTAGCACAGTAAAACACACTGACACTCTCCCTACCTATAGTTTTCTGTCCCTAGAAAAAATGTTTTTTTAAAGATGGTTGATGATCAATGCTTTAGCACAGTATAGCACAAGGAGAATTTCCCTCACTGTCCTTCCCTGTCCCTAGAAACAAGGATTAGCACAGTAAAACACACTGACACTCTCCCTACCTATAGTTTTCTGTCCCTAGAAAAAATGTTTTTTTAAAGATGGTTGATGATCAATGCTTTAGCACAGTATAGCACAAGGAGAATTTCCCTCACTGTCCTTCCCTGTCCCTAGAAACAAGGATTAGCACAGTGAAACACACTGACACTCTCCCTACCTATAGTTTTCTGTCCCTAGAAAAAATGTTTTTTTAAAGATGGTTGATGATCAATGCTTTAGCACAGTATAGCACAAGGAGAATTTCCCTCACTGTCCTTCCCTGTCCCTAGAAACAAGGATTAGCACAGTAAAACACACTGACACTCTCCCTACCTATCCTTCTCTTTCCCTAAACTAAAGGAATCCAGGTTAAGCAAGAAAAAAAAATGTCACTGTCCCTGCCTATGCTTCTCTTTCCCTGCTCCGGAACACACTACACTAGGCCTCCGTGCTGGCGGCCTTTTATAGTGTGGGGCGTGTACTAAACACCCTCAGCAATAATTGGCCACAGGCATCCTGCCTGTGGCCAATCATTGCTCTCCTCGCTGCCGGCGCTGTGATTGGCCAAGCATGCGGGGTCACAGTGCATGCTTGGCCAATCACAGCGCCTGGATGACACTGCGATGGCGTAGTGCATTGTGGGCCGTTCGCGTCACTCGAATTAGGCGCGAACGGCCCAAATCGTTCGATCTTCGTCGAACGATCGAACAGCCGATGTTCGAGTCGAACGTATGTTCGACTCGAACACCGAGCTCATCCCTACCCGTGATGTACTCCAAGAAAAGGATTTTACAGGTAAGCCGTTATAAAAATCCCTTTTTTAGTCATACATTTAGGCCAAAATGTATTCAGCCACATGTCTTTAGTAAAAAAAATGTCAATAAGCATATATTTATCGGTTTGCGCAAAAGTTATAGCGTTTACAAACTAGGGTACATTTTCTGGAATTTACACAGCTTTTAATTTATGACTGCCTATCTCATTTCTTGAGGTGCTAAAATGACAGGGCAGTACAAAACCCCCCCAAATGACTTTTTAGGAGCCTAGCCACGTACGGGACCCCGGAAACCAAGCACCGCCTTCAGGATTTCTAAGGGCGCAAATTTTTGATTTCACTCCTCACTACCTATCACAGTTTTGAAGGCCATAAAATGCCAAAATAGCACAAAACCCCCCCAAATGACCCCATTTTAGAAAGTAGACACCCCAAGGAAATTGCTGAGAGGCCTGTTGAGCCCATTGAATATTTTTTTTTTGTCCCAAGTGATTGAATAATGACAAAAAAAAAAAAAATTACAAAAAGTTGTCACTAAATGATATATTGCTCACACATGCCATGGTTATATGTGGAATTGCACCCCAAAATACATTCTGCTGCTTCTCCTGAGTACGGGGATACCACATGTGTGGGACACTTTTTAGGAGCCTAGCCACGTACGGGACCCCGGAAACCAAGCACCGCCTCCAGGATTTCTAAGGGCGCAAATTTTTGATTTCACTCCTCACTACCTATCACAGTTTTGAAGGCCATAAAATGCCAAAATAGCACAAAACCCCCCCAAATGACCCCATTTTGGAAAGTAGACACCCCAAGCTGTTTGCTGAGAGGCATGGTGAGTATTTTACAGCTCTCATTTGTTTTTGTTTTTTTTTTTCAATTTTCAAAACTTTGTGACAAAAGCGAGATCTGCAAAATACTCACAATACCTCTCAGCATATAGCTTGGGGTGTCTACTTTCCAAAATGGGGTCATTTGGGGGGGGTTTTGTGCCATCTGGGCATTCCATGGCCTCCGAAACTGTGATAGGCAGTGAGAAGTGAAATCAAAAATTGACACCCTTAGAAAGCCTGAAGGCGGTGATTGGTTTTTGGGGTCCCGTACGCGGCTAGGCTCCCAAAAAGTCTCACACATGTTGTATCCCCGTACTCAGGAGAAGCAACAGAATGTATTTTGGGGTGTAATTCCACATATGCCCATGGCATGTTTGAGCAATATATCATTTAGTGACAACTTTGTGCAAAAAAAAAAAAAAAAAATTGTATTTTTTCCGCAACTTGTGTCAACATATAAAATATTCCATGGACTCGACATGCCTCTCAGTATATAGCTTGGGGTGTCTACTTTCCAAAATGGGGTCATTTGGGGGGGTTTTGAACTGTTCTGGCATTTTATACACAACATTAGGAAGCTTACATCCACTCTTCTAACCACTTGAAGACAAAGCCCTTTTTGACACTTTTTGTTTACATGAAAACATATTTTTTTTTTGCAAGAAAATTATGTTGAACCCCCAAACATTATATATATTTTTAAAGCAAAGGCCCTACAGAATAAAATGGTGGGTGTTGCATTTTTTTTTTCCTACACAGTATTTGCGCAGCGATTTTTCAAACGCATTTTTTGTGGAAACAATACACTTTTTTTAATTTTAATGCACTAAAACACACTATATTGCCCAAATGTTTGATGAAATAAAAAAGATGATCTTAGGCCGAGTACATAGATACCAAACACGACATGCTTTAAAATTTCGCACAAACGCGCATTGGCGACAAACTACATACATTTTTAAAAGCCTTTAAAAGCATTTACAGGTTACCCCGTTAGATTTACAGAGGAGGTCTACTGCTAAAATTACTGCCCTCGATCTGACCTTCGCGGTGATACCTCACATGCATGGTGCAATTGCTGTTTACATATGACGCCAGACCGACGCTTACGTTCGCCATTGGGCAAGAGCAGGGCAGGACAGGGGTGCTTTTTTTTTTTTTTTTTTTTTATTATTAATTTTGCTTTTTTATTTTATTTTTAAACTGTTGCTTCCATATTTATTTATTTTTATCACTTTTATTGTTATCTCAGGGAATGTAATTATCCCCTATGATAGCAATAGGTAATGACAGGTACTCTTTTTTGAAAAAACTGGGGTCTATTGGACCCTAGACCTTTCCTCTGCCCTCAAAGCATCTGACCACACCAAGATCGGTGTGATAAAATGCTTTCCCAATTTCCCAATGGCGCTTTTTATATCCGGGGGGGGGGGGACATTCCCTCCCACTGCTTGTAAAAGCAGTCCAGAGGCTAATTAGCCACTAGGATTGCTTTTACATGAAAGCCGGCCGCTGGCTGAAAAGAATGATACCAAGATGATACCTAAACCCGCAGGCATCATTCTGGTATAAACATTCAAAGTCCAGCAACATACCAGTACGTTGCTGGTCCTTGTTGGACATGTATTGTAATCTTTTTTTTCATGCAGCCTGTTGGCTGAACGAAAAAAAAAGATTGATCGGTGGGTATGCCCACCATTAGAATACCACCCTTCATCCACCCACTTCTAATGATGGGCATACATGCACCATTTATATATGCCGAAGCATGGGGGCATCTTCTCGCAAAAGTTATGCCGCGTACACATGGTCAGACTTTTCCACGGGCAAGCCTCCGTCGGAATTTCGACCGTATATACGCGGCATTAGGAGCAAAATCGCTCCTCCGCTCCTGCTGCCCCAATGCTTCGGCATATATGCTTTTTTTTATTAACAGTGGTGGTGAAATCACCTCCTACAGCACTGGAGTCGCAGGGATCAGGCCTGTCTCTGCGAACGCTGCAGTTATGTGTGTTGTGTTTTGCAAGTGACAGTGATCGATCGATACTGCACTTCGGTGGCCTGGGCTGAACGGAGGGGCAAAACGCAGGTGCTAGCAGGTATCTGGGCTGATCCCACTAACAGTGCGTTTTTGGGAACCCTAAACTGCTGGGGACGCTAGTATAGATCTGATCAGATCAGATATTGAGCTGATCAGATACTATACCACTAAGGGGGGTGTATGCTTCACGCGTGGGTGTTAGCGCTACTGGCACTAACCTGACGCTGCCTGGGGTGTGACGCAGACCCTCTCTGACGCTACAACCTAACTGATATCACCTGCCGGGCGATCAGGGGGTTAAACCTTTATTGGGTTATATACGGCGGGTGCCCTGACACTATAAAAAGCAAACTAACTAACCAGCGTCACCCGTAACACTTATATGATGATCACTGGTGAAAGGGTTAACTAGGGGCAATTAGGGGGTTAAAACCTTTATTAGGTAATATATGGGGGTACCTGACGCTATATAAAAACCTGACGGCGAACCTAAAAAAAAATTACTGGCTACCTATCGGCATCACCGACACTAAGACAACGATCATAAAAACGATTGCTTAGCGACAGTGGTGATAGGGGGTGAAAGGGTTACCTGGGGGGCGATCAAGGGGGTTACACCTTTATTAGGTAATATATGGGGGTACCCGACGCTATAAAAACCTGCGGCGAACCTAAAAAAAATTACTGGCTACCGATCAGCATCGCCGACGCTAAGACATCGATCAGAAAAATTATCGCTTAGTGACGGTGATAGGGGGTGAAAGGGTTACCTGGGGGGCGATCAAGGGGGTTAAACCTTCATTAGGTAATATATGGGGGTACCCGACGCTATAAAAACCTGCGGCGAACCTAAAAAAAATTACTGGCTTCCGATCAGCATCACCGACGCTAAGACATCGATCAGAAAAATGATTGCTTAGTGATGGCGGTGCTAGGGGGTGAAAGGGTTATCTGGGGGGTGATCAGGGGGTTAAACCTTTATTAGGGGGGGGGTTAGGGGGCTACACTGGACCTAAGACTAAATGTAGTGACACTTTTACAGTCACAAATGTCACTGATTGCAGTGATCACTGCAATCAGTGACACTGTGACTGGGGGCTGGGGGGTGATCTGGGGGTGTCTGGGGGGGCCTGGGGGGGCGATTTATGTGCCTATGTGTCCTGGTGTCAGTGTGCTGTTTTGTGTACTAACCTGCATCTTCTCCTGTACGGCGCTCGGTATATGTGAGCGCCGCAGGAGAGATGACATCACTTCCTCCTTCCTGGCAGGCAGGGGAAGCTCTCTCATTCGCCGGGAGCGATCGAGAGGGGGTGGCCGGAATCGAACGGCCGTCCCCTCATGCCGGATCGCTCCCGAAGGTAAAACGACCACCCACTGTAAAGAAGGGGGGTCCGATCGGACCCCCCAACTATACAAAGGCAATCACGTATATGTACGTGATTCTGCCTGTCGGTGCCATTCTGCCGACGTATATTTACAGTGGGCGGTCGTTAAGTGGTTAAGGACCCCTCCAACAAGCATCTATAGGCCTTCTCTAGAACCCTATTGTCACTAGCAAGCCGTTCAATGCAACCTGTTCTGGCCATGAGCTTAAATTAATAGAGTCATAGAGCATTTGGAGCTCATACCCACAGCTTTGAACTACAGTACAGACAGGCTGTTTGGGGTCCTCTGCCTCATCTACCATATGGGTCTCCTGTCAGTGAACATGAGAAGGACACAGTGAACATGAGGACACTGGTTAAAGTGCTGGCAAAAAGCATTTACTTCACATGCCCTTCAAGGGACAGAGTCTTTTTGGGGCAGTGCTGGATGCCCTTATTATGTATATCATCTGAGGCAAGAGACTCACTTTTCAATGTAGGCCAAGAAGAGTCCTTTTCCTTACTCCCAGGCCTCAACTTCCAAAGCCAAACCAAATTCTGGCACCGAATCAGCCAACAAATCCTGAACTTTCAGCATGAGGAGTGCCCCCCTTTCCAAAGTGACAGAACATCTGTTAACTTTGCAGACGCTTGGACAACCTATTGTTTATCCCAGATACTTATGTGCAGGAGGTGGTTTCCAGGGTTTACAAACTAGAGCTTTAATTAAAGTCCCCTCCCAGGTTTATTGCTTCCAACCTGCTCGTGTCAACACACAGATTAGCAGATCTCTATACAAAGCTGGCGAGTCTTCTGGAGCAGGGCATTATTGCCTCAGTCCCTGTGGAAGAACGATTCTAGGTGGTTCTACTCCAACATGTTAACAGTTCTCAAAACAACAGAAGGCATCTGTCCCATCTTGGATCTCAAGGCCCTAAATGTCTTCATTCAGGTCCAGAAATTCCACATTGAATCCACCATGTCAGTCATAGACTTCCTTCCTTAGGGATTTTATGGCCTCCATGGACATCAATAATGTGTACTAGCATGTAGCTAGCACTCCAATTTTTCCTGTGCATTAGCAATTCCATAGCTTTGCTGTGGGTCCACTGTGCTTCCAGTTTGTAACCCTGCCATTCAACCTTTCTTCTGCTCCACAGGTATTTACCAAGGTGCTGGCCCCTGTTTTAGCATTACTGAGCTCTCAGTTCATCCCTACGGTGTGATATCTAGACTATCTCCCATTGAGGGAACAATTGGTGAAGGTTCTGGGGTTAAATGTAGCTCTGACCATCAAAACTTGCACAGATTTGGCTGGGTTCTGAAGTCAACGCTGGAACCAAGTCATCACTTGTAAAATCGGACTCTTCAGTCCAGGAGTTACCCAAGCTCAAAGGACTCTTGCATGGACTCACGTTGCATACTATATACTACAGCCTGCGCCACTATCCGCTGTATTTCTACACTTAATGCCGCGTACACACAACCGTTTTTAATGTCATTGAAAAAAAATTGCATTTTTCTCAATGTGATTTTTCGTGTTTCCTCTCAAGCCTGCCTTGCCTACACACTATCGTGGAAAAAAATATTCGAGTAAAGCGCGGTGACGTACAACACGTACAACGGCACTATAAAGGGGAAGTTCCATTCGGATGGCGCCACCCTTCATGTTAGTAAAGTTTGTTGAGCGACGATTCGCGCTTTTCAGCCTCGTGCTTTTCAGTCCGTTACAGCGTGACGAATGTGCTATCTCCATTATGAACGCTAGTTTTACCAGAACGAGCGCTCCCGTCTCATACTTGATTCTGAGCATGCACATTTTTTTTCACGTCGTTAAAGCCCACACACGGCCGTTTTTCATGACGAGAAAAACAACGATGTAAAAAACTACGTGAAAAATTAGAGCATGTTCCAATTTTTCTCGTCGTGATTCTCTGCGTTTTTTCTCGTCGGGAAAACTGCTGGAAAGCCCACACAAGTGTAAGGAAAGGTTCCATCCCCTGGTAATATTTATCATCTGGCGTGCAGTACTGAGGTCCACCAGCAGGTGTCTCCTGGCAGTTTTGAACTGTCAGGGGAACTTCTCTCTGCTGGTGTTATGTCATCCTTGGGCCGCAGTACTGGCGTCCACCAGCGGATGGATCCTGGCAGTGTGGAGCAGATGTTACTTCCTGCAATCAGGGGTCACCTGAGCCTGTTAGCAGGTATAATATAAATACCCGGCAAGTGCACGCACACACTGCCCTGGTATCGTCCTTGTGCCCTGATCTGTACCTGCTGCATGTTTACCTGAACCTGTTTCTGTATCTGCTACCTGAGTTCCTGAGTTCCTGATCCTGTCTCCCTGTCCTGACCCATCCATCCTTCCTCTCCCTGTCCTGTGTTCCTTACCCCATCTGCTGATCTCCCTGTGTATGACCTTGGCCTGGCTAACGTTTATGTTTCTGGAATATCCCTTTGTCCATCTGCCTACCTGCTGTGTATGACCCTGGCCTGGCTATTGTATATGATTCTGGCATTTCCCATTTATTGCACATATCTGTTGTTATTTGTGAGTCTCTGTCTGTTGGTTGGTTTGCTGCACTGTATCATATTGGAGGTGGTTATACTTATATTATTCACTCACCTAAATAAATCTTTATATTTTCACTTATTTGTGTTTGGTGTTCCTCTGTTGCTAGCCACACAGTTCTGGTCACACCCGGTACATGACAACAAGATAATTTTTAAAGGGGTTGTAAAGGTTGGTTTTTAATTTTCTAAATAGGTTCCTTTAAGCTAGTGCATTGTTGGTTCACTTACCTTTTCCTTAGATTTCCCTTCTAAATGTTTTTTTTTCTTTGTCTAAATTTCTCTCTTCCTGTTTCTACTCAGTAAACTTCACACCATCATCCGAGCGGTGTTTAATCAGCCAGAACAGCTTACTGAACAGCTCACTGAGGAGAAACAGGAAGTGAGAAATTCAGACAAAAAAAACAAAGAAAAAAAACATTTAGAAGGGAAATAGAAGGAAAAGGTAAGTGAACCGACAATGCACTAGCTTAAAGGAACCTATTTAGAAAATAAAAAACGAACCGTTACAACCCCTTTAATGACCATTTTAAAAAATTTCATTTTCTTGTTATTAAAAACGGTCGTGTGTACGCGGCATAAGAACTATGCCTTTCCTTGCCTGAAACTTTTTCTGCAGGATTAAGATGGAGGGCGCTTCCAGTGGTACTCCAGTCTGATGAGACTCCTGGCAAACACTCCTTGAGCTCTTCACATTGTTTGAATCTCCTGTCTCAAGGAGCAATATATATTTGTGCTTCAAGGTCACTGGATTTAACTGTTTGAGGGACAGAGGCATCTCAGAATTGGCAACCCTCACAACGCTCCCCTTCTCACCTACAGATAATGTTGATAAGGTTTCACCAATATTAGAAATTAAGGTAGTATTGTATGGTGACCCTGTGAAAGATCATGGTATTCCTGGATAGAGAATGTTTCGGTCACTTTAACAGGGTCTTGGCAGTGGTGGAGATTGTAGTAAGTTATGGTGTATTAGCATAAATATATGTTTAGTGTGTTCATAGAAATATACCGTATATACTCGAGTATAAGCCGAGTTTTTCAGCAGCCCCTCGGCTTATACTCGAGTCACCTTTTTGCAGCTGATCTCCCGGACTTTGGGGACCCGGTACTGGCCGGCCTTAGGTCCCCTGGACCCCAAACTTGGCACACATGTAGATTCACGCTAAAGGTTGTTGTCCGGGGGACCTATGGCCAGGGAGCACCGATTTTTCAAAGCCGGGCACCCCTTCCATAGACTCCCATGTTAGTGCCTTTTGGCCGTATTTTTCCATTATCCGAAACCAAGTTAAAAGCCCTCAAGGCCTACATGGATGAAAATTTGGAGAAGCAGTTCATCCGTCCATCTTCTTCACCAGCCGGTGCAGGGATCTTTTTTGTGGAAAAGAAAGATGGTTCTCTGAGGCCCTGCATCGACTACAGGGAACTAAATAAAATCACCATCAAAAATAGATACCCGCTGCCTCTTATTCCAGAATTGTTTCAACGGTTCAGATTCGCCCAAATCTTCTCCAAGCTAGACCTTCGAGGTGCTTACAACCTCATCCGAATCAGGGCTGGAGATGAATGGAAAACCGCTTTTAGATCCAGGTTTGGACACTATGAATATTTAGTGATGCCATTCAGGCTCTGTAATGCCCCAGCCACTTTTCAGCATTTAGTAAATTACATTTTCCGAGAGCATCTCAACGATTTCCTAGTTGTGTATTTGGGCGATATCCTCATCTTCTCTGCCTCTGTTGAATTGCACCGAGTTCATGTTAAAAAGGTCCTTGCGATCATTAGAGAACACAAAGTATATCTTAAAGCTGAAAAGTTTGACTTTTAAAAAACTACTGTACAATTTTTAGGATTCATAATTACCACCCACGGGGTGGCAATGGACCCACAAAAGGTCAAGGCGATTCAGGAATGGCCAGCTCCAGCAGATAAAAAAGGGGTACAACGGTTCATTGGTTTTGCCAATTTCTACAGGAGGTTCATCGTTGGGTTCTCTTCTATTGTGGCACCTATCACCCAACTGACACATCAGGGCAATCGCTTTCAGTGGTCACAGGAAGCTTTCTTTAAACTAAAGACCGCGTTTATCTCTGCACCCGTTTTGCAGCATCCAGACCCAGCACTACCATTCATATTAGAAGTAGACGCTTCCGAGACAGCCACTGGAGCCATCCTTTCCCAAAGACGGGGTCTCAAGTCCCTTCTACACCCGGTAGCTTTCGTATCCCGGAAACTAAGCCCACCGGAAAAAAATTATGATGTTGGAGACAGAGAGTTATTTGCCCTGGAAGAGTGGAGGTACCTGCTGGAGGGTGCATCTCACCCTGTCATGATCTTCACCGACCACAAAAATTTGGAATACTTAAGGACAGCAAAACGTTGAAGACCCAGGCAAGCCCTCTTTTCTTCACCAGATTTAATTTTCACATCTCTTACAGGCCCGGCTCCAAAAATGGGAAGGCAGATGCGCTCTCCAGGATGTTCCCTAAAACCTCTCAGGCAGTTCAACCAAGCACCATCTTGTCTTCACAAAATGTTCTTTTGATCTCTCAGACTGATCTGTTGACCTCCATTAAGACAGCATCCAGGTACTGTACTGACCAGGAAATCTCTTCCCTAGAGAAACATGATGACCTGCTCTGGTCCCGGGGAAAAATCTTTGTTCCACTAGAAACAAGACATCGAGTCTTAAAGGGGTTGTAAAGGTTTGTTTTTTATTTTCTAAATAGGTTCCTTTAAGCTAGTGCATTGTTGGTTCACTTACCTTTTCCTTTGATTTACCTTCTAAATGTCTTATTTCTTTGTCTTAATTTCTGACTTCCTGTTTCTCCTCACTGAACTTCACACCATCATCCGAGTGGTGTTGAGTCAGCCAGAACAGCTTACTGAACAGCTTACTGAGGAGGAACAGGAAGTGAGAAATTCAGACAAAGAAAACAAAGAAAAAAAATATTTAGAAGGGAAATCCAAGGAAAAGGTAAGTGAACCAACAATGCACTAGCTTAAAGGAACCTATTTAGAAAATAAAAAACAAACCTTTACAACCCCTTTAAGAACCTTTCATGATCACAAGCTAGCAGGTCACTTTGGAACACAGAAAACCACAGAACTAGTCTCTCGTTCTTTCTGGTGGCTGGGCTGGAGACAGGACTGTAAGACTTACGTTGCCTCTTGCACCCGTTGCCAGCACAATAAGGGACCAAACATCAAAACCTGGGGCCTAATTAAACCCTTACCCATCCCCGAACGGCCATGGGCAGAGGTCTCCATGGATTTCATTGTCGACCTACCTCCCTCTGGAGGATTCACCACTATCCTGGTCGTGGTCGCCAGTCTTTCTAAGATGGCGCACTTCCTGCCCATGGTGATACTCCCTCTGCTGCGGCTACAGCCAAGATCTTCTTTAGGGAAATAACTAGGCCCCATGGGGTACCTAAGAGCATCGTCTCGGACAGAGGCGTCCAATTTATGTCCAAATTTTGGAAGGAACTTTGCAAATCCCTGGAAATCAAAATCTGTCTCTCATCCGCTTACCATCCTCAGAGCAAAGGGCCAGACAGAGAGGATGAACCAAACCCTGGAGCAATATCTCCGTTCCTTCTTCTCTGCTTCCCAGGACGACTGGTCCCCACTGCTATCTTCAGTGTTGTTCATCTTACGTTAAAAAAGTAATTATTTACAGTTACAAATTACTTCTTCCAAAAAGTAATTGAGTTAGTAACTCAGTTACTACATTGAAAAAGTAATTAGTTACTCAGCAAAGTAACTATATTGGTTATATTATATATACACGGGGCGGGGCGGTAGAAGGATGATATATATGTAATTTTTTTTCAGTGTATAAAAATAATAGGAGGGATAACAAAAAATAATATTGGTTATGTGCCCGTGCCTCACTGTGCCCGTGCCTCACTGTGCCCAAGTCTCACTGTGCCCGTGCTTCACTGTGCCCAATGCCTCACTGTGCCCAAGTCTCACTGTGCCCAATGCCTCACTGTGCCCAATGCCTCACTGTGCCCAAGTCTCACTATGCCGTGCTTCACTGTGCCCAATGCCTCACTGTGCCCATGTCTCACTGTGCCCATGCTTCACTGTGCCCAAGTCTCACTGTGCCCGTGCCTCACTGTGCCCGTGCTTCACTGTGCCCAATGCCTCACTGTGCCCGTGTTTCACTGTGCCCAATGCCTCGCTGACATGTGCCCAATGCCTCACTGTGCCCGTGCTTCAATCACTGTGCCCGACTGCACATAGCCCCGTACCTGATCGGCGGCGTCCCGGCGGCCATTCCATTATTCAAAAGCCGCGCCTCCCGAGTCCTCGTCGTCTGTGATAGGCGGAAGACTCAATTCCCCAGCATTCAGTGTTCCGCCTATCAAGGACATCCGCTCATCCTCATAACACAGACGAGGATGAGAGGATGTCCGTGATAGGCGGAACACTGCCTGCTGCGAAATTGAGTGTTCTGCCTATCCCAGACGAGGACTCGGGAGGCGCGGCTTTTGAAGACTGCAATGGCCGCCGTCTGTCTGCATGACACGTTGATCAGGTAGGCAGACGGCGGCTTGCAGTTAGTTAGACTTACATTACATCTACTCACGGCGGCTGCGGCGAGTAGATGTAATTGGGGTAACGCCGCCCAAGTAATGGGAACGGCGGTGCCATGAGGAGAAGAGTAATCAGTTAGATTACTCGTTACCCCAAAAAGTGGCTATGTTACCTAACGCCGTTTATTTAAACAGCGTTAGTTACAACACTGGCAATCTTATGCCGAATTCGCATACAACTCCATCCATTCAGCCACCAGTCAAACCCCGTTTTGGTCCAACTTCGGCTTCCATCCTTCTTTTCTCCCCAACTCCATCCCTGAGATATCCGTTCCTGCTGTACAGGATCGGATAGCCTCTGTCCAGAAACTTCAGGAAATGATGCAGAATGCCCAGGGCAACTACAAAAAGTATTACGATAAGGGAAGAAAGGAAAATCCAGCCTTCAAAGTTGAGGAGGAAGTTTGGTTATCAGCCATCAATCTCAAGTTACCAATTCCCTCATGGAAGTTGGGGCCACGGTTCATTGGACCTTTTAAGATCAGGCGGATGATCAACCCTTTGGCCTTCGAAATTGGCTTTGCCCGTCTCCTATAGGATACATCCAGTTTTCCACGCATCTCTGTTGAAGCCTGTTGTTACCAACTCCTTCCCTAATTGAGAAGAACCGCCTCCTCCACCAGTTGAGATAGATGGTGAAAATGAATTTGAAGTAGAGTCTATTCTGGGCAGTGGCGGCCCGTCCATAGGGGGCACCCGGGCGCCGCCCCCCCCCCCCCCCCTCCCAGGCAGTCACAAAAAAATTTTTTTTTTAAAACTGTCCCTTTAAAAAAAATTTTTTTTTTTTAAAAAGGTCCTTACGTGGTCTGTTGCCGGGCGCCGGACGCAGTACGGTGTGGGAAACGCCACGTCTATGCAATCACGAGATTGCAGACGAGGCGCTTCATTTGCAGGCTTTAAACCCGCCCTGGGACGCATTCCATCGCGACCATCTGCATCCGCCCGGTACCGTATACTACTATTTACTACAGCCTCGCTGACATGTGCCCAATGCCTCACTGTGCCCGTGCTTCAATCACTGTGCCCGACTGCACATAGCCCCGTACCTGATCGGCGGCGGCGTCCCGGCGGCCATTCCATTATTCAAAAGCTGCGCCTCCTGAGTCCTCGTCGTCTGTGATAGGCGGAAGACTCAATTTCCCAGCATTCAGTGTTCCGCCTATCAAGGACATCCGCTCATCCTCATAACACAGACGAGGATGAGAGGATGTCCGTGATAGGCGGAACACTGCCTGCTGCGAAATTGAGTGTTCCGCCTATCCCAGACGAGGACTCGGGAGGCGCGGCTTTTGAAGACTGCAATGGCCGCCGTCTGTCTGCATGACACGTTGATCAGGTAGGCAGACGGCGGCTTGCAGTTAGTTAGACTTACATTACATCTACTCATGGCGGCTGTGGCGAGTAGATGTAATTGGGGTAACGCCGCCCAAGTAATGGGAACGGCGGTGCCATGAGGAGAAGAGTAATCAGTTAGATTACTCGTTACCCCAAAAAGTGGCTACGTTACCTAACGCCGTTTATTTAAACGGCGTTAGTTACAACACTGGCAATCTTATGCCGAATTCGCATACAACTCCATCCATTCAGCCACCAGTCAAATCCCGTTTTGGTCCAACTTCGGCTTCCATCCTTCTTTTCTCCCCAACTCCATCCCTGAGATATCCGTTCCTGCTGTACAGGATCGGATAGCCTCTGTCCAGAAACTTCAGGAAATGATGCAGAATGCCCAGGGCAACTACAAAAAGTATTACGATAAGGGAAGAAAGGAAAATCCAGCCTTCAAAGTTGAGGAGGAAGTTTGGTTATCAGCCATCAATCTCAAGTTACCAATTCCCTCATGGAAGTTGGGGCCACGGTTCATTGGACCTTTTAAGATCAGGCGGATGATCAACCCTTTGGCCTTCGAAATTGGCTTTGCCCGTCTCCTATAGGATACATCCAGTTTTCCACGCATCTCTGTTGAAGCCTGTTGTTTCCAACTCCTTCCCTAGTTGAGAAGAACCGCCTCCTCCACCAGTTGAGATAGATGGTGAAAATGAATTTGAAGTAGAGTCTATTCTGGGCAGTGGCGGCCCGTCCATAGGGGGCGCCCGGGCGCCCCCCCCCCTCCCAGGGAGTCACAAAAAAATAATAAAAAAAAATGTTTTTTTTTAAAACTGTCCCTTTAAAAAAAATTTTTTTTAAAAAAGGTCCTTAAGTGGTCTGTTGCCGGGCGCCGGACGCAGTACCGTGTGGGAAACGCCACGTCTATGCAATCACGAGATTGCAGACGAGGCGCTTCATTTGCAGGCTTTAAACCCGCCCTGGGACGCATTCCATCGCGACCATCAGCATCCGCCCGGCGCCGTATACTACTATTTACTACAGCCGGGTGCTTTGATTGACAGTTATGTCACCCTTCCGGTTTTCACTGTGCAGAGCGAGAAGCATGAGGGACTGCACCGCGCTGCTGCTAAAGGTATGTTCTATTTATCTATCTGCTGCCTTCCTGACTGTAATAATGTATGTGGTGATCTGACACCTGTCCATAGCGTGATCGGAAGGTGGAGGGGGGAGGGAGGGTGTTCTGCCCCAGCTATTCACTAGCTATATGCTGGAAGAGTAAGTCAGTGAGACATGTGCCTGGCAGGAGAGGAGAGGGGGAGGGATGGGGCTGGGGACTGCTGAGTGCTGATCGGAGCAAATGCTTCAGTGTCTGCCTGTCATGTGGTGATCTGACCCTTGTCCATCCATAGCACTGTGATCGGAAGCTGAAGGGTGTCCTGCTAATGTGCCTGGCAGGAGAGGATGGGGGTGTGCTGACTGCTGATCGGAGCAAATGCTTCTTTTATTCACTAAATCCTCTCATCTGTCTGTATATTTATCCTCTCCTCTCCCCCCTCTCTT